>VWYI01028920.1:32514-95732 GCA_013399455.1 Anthoscopus minutus
TACACCATCTACCAGAGCATGGTGCTCTTCTTCTTCGAGAACTACACGGGCGTGCAGGTGAGCCGGCAGGGCCGGGCCGGGCCGGGAAGGGGAGCTCCGGCGGTCCGGGGAGCGGCCGGCGGTGGTGCCGGTTCCGGGCTCGGCCCCCGGCCCCTCGGGCCGCCCGCCGTGGGGCCCGCGGGCAGGTGCGGCCGTGGCCTGTGCCCGGGACCGCAGAGGATCCGCCTCGTTCCGCAGCCGGCGCTGCTCCTCTGGTGATGCTTTTCACGGAGTGTTGGTGTTGTGTTCGTTTTGCAGGTCGGGGAAACGGAAGAGGTGCGACGCCGGTTGTGCTCTGTCAGCACTTGAATGGCAGCCGCTTTTGCACACTTTGAACCCCTGTGGCCTGTGCTGCACATCTGTAGTGTTAAATTGGCAGCAGATGAGAAAGCTGTCATCAGCTGTAATTGTACATAATATACGTACAAGTTCTTAATGCACAGATTACTCAATAATCTATCAATTAATACAGATTTTCAGTTTTTGTGCCATCTGCCTCATGTCACTTTTTGGCCCTTAAATTTCGGGTCAGCCATGGATTGTGATTATTCAGGATCTCGGTTTCAGGTTAATGAGTTGGAATTGGAGGCCTCTCTTGTATATTCAGGTGATAATACCTCACAAAGTGCTCAGTGTTTGAGAGGTTATATATGTGTCTGTAATTTGGAAAGTAGGCAAGGAGACTTTTAATTCTGCATGTAAATAATAATAAATGACAGGTGCTTCCTGTGCCTAAACATGACCTTCAAAATTTTTGGAATATACAGAAGGCTGTTTGAAGTTAATGTCAGCTTTAGCAGCGTGAGAGCAAAGAATACCAATGCATGTTGTCAGACGACAGAGCTCATACAAATAAAGTCTTCTTATATTTACAGCTAAAGCCTTTTTCCACTCTCTAATGAAGCATTTAGTTCAGAATCAGGCTGAATCTCCCCTATTTTCCATTCCTGAGTGCAGTTGTAGGCTTTGCATTCATACTGACTCTTGGAAACCCAAAAGTCCAGCTAAAGGTACAAGAGTTACACAGTTTGACATCAGAGTAAATAGAATGGATACAAAACTTGGAAGCAAGATCTTCTTTTAGTGGTAGTTTTTGATTCAGCTTGTAATTTATGTAACTGCTTTATCTCTTGTTCAAATAAGCTAACTTTTGTTGTACTTTATATATTTTAAAAAAAAAGATAGAAGGAACGGTAGCTCACAGGTACTTATAGTTTTAGTGCCTTCTGTTTTATGTAGTGTTTCTAGTGCAGATAGCTTGATGTGTAGTAACAGACCTTGGTCACTAACTGCTGAAAGCAGTGGCATAGAAGTTTAACTTAACCTGTTGTAAGAATGAGAGCCAAAAATGAATATATAAATTGTAATGGGAAAGCTACTCGAACTATCTACAACTGGTGTGCAGACAGTAGCAAATACTTAGAATTTTTAAAAAGAACTTTTATCCAAAAAATGCCAGTGACATTAAAGAAAGGAAAATGCTAACCAAAATAAACAAGAAGGCAGCCATTATCTGTTGACCTCTGTTGCATTGCATTGTTAAACTTCATACACAAAAATGGTGATGATCAATTTGAGTCCACTAGCAGGAGATCGATTAGGATAATACTGAAATAGAGATGCTTTTTCACAGTAAGCAACAAACAAAGATAAGAAATGGTGGAAGAGGAGGCATATGTCATAGGATAAATAAAATAGTAACCATGACTGGAAGCTAAAAAAAAAAGCTTGAAAAATACAATACATGTGTAGAGAGAAAAGAAATATAACTCTTAAAATCCGTGTTTCATTGAACTGGAAGATAGTCCACATTTGTTTAAGGGAGAGAGACAGAGTGTCCTTTGAGACCTACTCTTGTGAATGCTGCACGTGTTTTAACTTGAAACTCACAGTGGAAAGTGAACCATGTGCCTGAATGTGTGAGATTGGGATGGTAACCTGAGAGCTACTGCGGATGGCCTGTCTTAAGGCTTGTAATTAGATTCAGAAATGTAGCATCATTAAACTTAATTCCAGTAAACCAGCAAAAATAGTAGCTTCATAAAGGCAGCTGTAGGGCTTTACCAGCATTAAGGCACCATAAGAGCCTTGGGAGGGGAGGAATTCTGCATCTCTTTCAGGTCTATTAATTTATTCAATCGATTGAAGCATGTTGGGATGTTTATTTTTGTAACTGGATAAATAGGAGACAACAACCTCATCCATCAGAATACTGGAACTTGTTGTTGTAGTCTCACTCAAGTCGTTAGGATTCTACAGATGCTTAAGTGACTTTTTGTTAGCACTGTTGCTGTCGTACTGTATTTAAAATGTCTTTAATGTTAAGTACTGTTTAGCATTCTTTGGTTTTACACTTAAGGAATTTATGGTTTTTCAATACAAGAACACTGAACCAATTGTGGATAATTGAGGTGTCTGATTCTAAAATGATTTGCCAAAATTCCAGTACTGTGGGTGGATATTAGTAGGGTAGTTTGTTACGATCATAAACATGGATGACTATCTTTTTTACTCAAATACTAGTGTATTGTTATACTTGTTTTCTGGGGTTTTTATCTCTCAAGAGGTGATGTTTCTCTATCATTTGCTCTTAATCCATTAAGTGTCTAAATCTGTCTCCCCCTCACGACTGCATGCACAGGTGTATTCTTTTTTTTGGTTTTCTTGACTTGGATGTTCTTATCCAATTCTTTAAAAACAAAAGCTGTAATTCATGTTAGGAAGGCTTTTTATCTTTGTAGCAAACTCCTCTGTTTTGAAATGTAACTAAATAAGGTGACGACCTCATCTGCATGACAGAAAATCTTTAAATACTTTCCCTTTCTCATAAGTATTTGGCTTGAGATATAAAATAATTGCAGAGCTATAATTGGTGTGAGCTCTGGATATTTTAGGTCCTAGAGAGTGGCTCATGAAGTAACTGTAAAAGCTTTTTACTTGGTAAGTAAAAAAGTATTTACTTGTAAATACTTTCTCTTAAGTTTTGGGTCAGACTCTGGTTTTTTCCACTGAAATGATTTTGTTTTATGAAGCCTGAGAGAACTCAAGCTAACTTGGCATCAGCTTAGGTTTTCTAATAATATGAGAATTCATTAATGAATTGCCAAAAATAGTCCTTTTTGCTGACTGTCATGCAAGAGTTGGCAATAGAAGACTGAAGAACCAGTATTGAGAGTACAGAAAGCAAGAGCAACCTCCCAGTGCTGTGAGGTAAACTTGACAAAGTCAGTGTGACTATAAAGTGAAATCCTATTAAGCTATGTAAATTTCTTAGTGCAATTACAGTTTAGAGGGCATCCATGGATTCTGTTAAGAAGTTACAAATATATGAAATTAATTCATCTGTGGCATTGTGACAGTGCTCCTCAGTAATCTCCAGGATTATATTCTCAGAGTAATGAAAATGTATAGATGTGGTATTGGGAAGTAGCACAGAGAGAATGTCCCTGCTTTTGGCCCTGTGTTGCTTTGCACCTGTCGTGCCGTAAGATGCAGGAGTCCTACAGTACTGTTTTCTAGGAGGAATATATACAAGGTACATGAACATTGTATAAAGTGAGAAGAATTTTATGTAAAGAGAGTCTCAGAGAGCAAAGGGTGTTAATTTTATCAGTGATGAGCTAAAGCACTCCCTGGTACAAGCAGTTGCAATTCACGCGCTTTGGAGAAATTGCATCTGCGGGTGCTAATACTTGGTTTGGCCCCAGGTTTCTGAATCATCAAGTAGCTGATGAACTGTGGTTGTGTTACTGCTTTTCTGTTTACTGTGTCAAGGAAGCCTGGTCTCTTCCATTTCAAACAGACTATAAACAATTGAGTCTTACCATAGAACATGAAAACCAGGATGGCTGCAAATATGTGTATCATTAGAATGGTTGAAGGGCTGAAAGGATTAGTAATTCAATATGATGAATGCTCTCATCTCGCAATGACCCTGAGCATCTTATCCCAGTTGCTGTCAGGGTGATGAAATTAATGCCTATTGTGTTTGTGCAAGTGTTTCAGATCAGATGAAGACTAAATGTTCTTCAACTTTTTTTGTTGTAATTGTGTTTGATATTTTGTACTGAATGTTGGTGAAGAAATAATAAAGAAATCATCACTCAGACTGCTTTCTAAAGGATCATTTTTATCTGAAAGGTTTTGACACTGAAAGAAATCCATAATTGAATTAATGCACGTGGATTTTGCTCAGTATTTGTGTTAGTTGTGTTCCCTACCTCCACTTCCTGATGAATAGAATTTTTTTGAAGACATTAAGAAAGGCATTCAGCAATTCTGATTTTTGTTGTCTTTACAGAACTCTGGAAAGGCTATAAGAATCAGATAATACCTCGGAGTTGTTTAATAGAGCTAAACAATTATTTCATTAAATAGAAGAGATGCTTGTTAAACAGTGCAGTGTGCTTCCTAGATTAATATTGAAGCTTTGACTTGCTATCTCAATAGGGTTGAAAACTGCTTAGGTTTAGAGCAAACTAAAACTTTATGGAGAAAACATGCTGCTGAACTCTTGACAATACTTTCCAGTGGAGTAGAGCCTGGGTTTTTTCACATCTGGGCTTTCTAGGAAATGTATGAGGAGAGCTTGGTGTCTGAGATTGGGATGGATGCTTAGTCTTGGAGCTGTTGGCCAATTTTCAGTGACAATGAGTGTTTATGGCCATCTCTGTTCCCAGGACAGCAACCTTTCCAGACAAGATTATCTTTACTTACTTCTTGCTTTTCCTTTTGAAGCTGTTCAGCTGTCTGACAGGTAATTCTTGAGGGCCCAAGGTGGAAGTGGGAAGGCAAGAGACAAGACAAGTTGGACAGCCAGACAAGTTGCAGCATACAAGGAGATGCTTCTGGTTGCTGTTGGTGAGATGGTTTGTCATCTCTTAGGAACCTGGTTCTTCCCTCTCTGCCCTGGGGGAGGGAGGCGTCATAACCAGGCTTCATCATGGCAGGGTGAAGGTTTGGCTTCTGACTGCTTCCTTTCAGTAGATGTGAGTGACAGGGTTTGACTTCTCTTTAGATGGGGACCTATTTCCCAGGCAAGTGACATAGCCAGAAAATCCAAAGAAAATGTAACTTTTGACCCTTCTTCAGTTGTGTTTGGAAGGAAGGTGCTGGCAGTTGCATTTTGGCATGAGCATGGGTGTATGAACCTGCGCTTGAGTTTCCGGAGCTCTCCTCTCTGTGTGGCAGCTCAGGAGTGGGAGGATACTGGAATGGTGTGGGAGCTGAGCAGGAAGGTGCTGAGCCACCATCAACGCAAACCTCTAAGCTCAATTTGGAGCTGAGCAGCCTCCAAGGGAGGAGCTGAGCGTTTCCTCATTCATGTGTCTTGTGGCAGTAACCCAGATAGTACCTGCTTACCTTGCTGCTTTGGGAAACTATGTTAGCTGTTGTGAGGCATGTTGAGAGGTTAAAATAATAATGCTTGTAATTTAATTGTGATGGTAGAAATAATGAAGTAACGTCTTGGGGGAGTGATAGAAATTCGGGAACTGGTGCAATGCAAAGACTGAAGAGAAACTAGGAGAAGGTAGTGAAATGTATCATGTTTGTGTGGTAAACTTTTGAAAGAAGCCCAGAGAATTTTTTCTGCTATGATGAAATTTTCTGACTCCATTAAGGGGGTTTACCCAGCTATATTTCATTAGAGATTTCAGTGTACAACTGTCTCTAGGCATATATATCTTTTGTAGTATACAGCTAAGTTCTTTGTGTTGTTAGAACTGAAATTAAGTGATACCTGCTACGCCTGAGGGATGCAGCTTTCAAATTGAGATGTATGCCTAATTTTAGACTCTTACATTCAACTGTGGTATGAGGCAGCAAAAATAGATTAGGTATGCTAACTTTGTGCTCTTTCTGGTTTAGATATTGCAAACCAGATATTTGCATTTATCTATTCTGTGCCTTCGACTGTAGATCTGAAGGTGAAAGTGATGTCCTTCAGGACTTTTGTTCAACAATATACCATCTAGAGTTCAGTCTCCTGCAGATTTGGCTTTGGGGCAGTCTTGAAAGAATTTAGTATGGAGAGGTTCTGCATTCAGTGCTGGTCCTGATCATCCTCTACTTACTGCCTGATATATGAAAAATAGAATAAGCAAATAAAAACTGAGGTCTTGTTAGCATTTTTAGAAATCAAGTATCAGCTACCTGCTTGGGTTCATAAATTAGCAGCTTTCTGTGGAGATTTCCCTAGCATATATTTTCTATATGCCAAGTCACAACTGAATCTGGATTTTATATCAGCCTTATCTGCCACAGTTCACAGTTTTAAAAATGTGTGTTTACAGTTTTAAGTTAACTGCATGTACTTATAAAAATATTAGAAAGTATGTGTCAAGTAGGAAAAGCTAAGGATTCAAAGGGCATGTTTGAATACTCTTACAAATTCTGATTAGAAGTATTTGACAAGTAAGTTTTGCAATCTCATGCTTTGAGTTTTAAATTTTCTTTTTAAATATACTTTATTTTAGTATCTTAAGGTTTTTGGTATATGGATTTTTCAATACAATTTTTCCTAACTTGGCATAATTTGTTACATTTGAAAATAAAAGTTGTATTTATCACCTTATTTTTAACCTGCATGAGTTTTATACCCTTCGCTCTTTTTGTGTTTTACTGTCTTGTGGTAGATGCTGGGCCATGGAGTTTTGCAGTGCTCTTCCATGCCCTTTTCTTCTGATTACATAATATGTCCAGATACTTTACATAAGGATGGTTGTTAATTTAGATGTTTTTTTTCTCCTGGTAACCTACTGTGAGAC
This sequence comes from Anthoscopus minutus, assembly GCA_013399455.1. Lineage (NCBI taxonomy): Eukaryota > Metazoa > Chordata > Aves > Passeriformes > Paridae > Anthoscopus > Anthoscopus minutus. Next base: position 39,321 of record VWYI01028920.1, read on the forward strand.
CCTGTTCTTGCTAAGAGAATATTCAGTTCATAGTTAAACATTTGAGTGCAGTTATTTCAAACTTTTTGCCTTAGGCTTGCAGGCGGGATATCCTTTTTTTCTCAGTTTTAGTCATGTTAGGTGAAGTAGGCTCAGATGTCAGGGATTTTGACATTACAATTATGAGGAAGCATATCTTCTCAGGGGAAAAACACTTTAATCTATCTTCTGTCACTTTGAATTTATCCTATGAAGGGATTTGGTATAAAAAGCCAGGGAAATTATTTTCTTTTGTTCGTTTCATTCCTGTTACATACTACTTGTCATCTTTCTGCGTTACAACTAGGTCCTCTGTGGGAGTAGGAAATAGCATTTATACTAGTTTTATTTTTATTGTAAAATAAACTACACATTATTTGTAGATACAAAAAAAATATTAGTTTGGATTGCTTTGAATTGTATTGTGGTAGTTGAAATAATTTTACCTGGTGAACTTAGGGATTGACTCGAAGACTTATTTTGTTCCATTTCCTGAGGAAGGTTACTTGAGAATCTGAGGGCATGCATGTATTTTTTTGAGTAAGCAAACAGTGCATAGCTTCAAGCATGCTGCAGGTGAACTGGCCCATTCACAGGCTGTAGTGGTGAGCAGATGAGAGTGATTGTAATGTGGCCATTTTTGAGGCTGATCAGTTTACTGTGTTCAATTCTGGAGCCAGAATTGCTGTAGATACCTCCCTGCATGTTCTTATGCTGTGTAGTGATTCCTTTGCCTCGCTGTGAAAGTCCAGAGTGCTTAAATTGTAAGTACTTACTGATGATGTTTGGAGCAGCTTTCAAAAATCTTACTCCACAATCACAAGCAGAGACTGGAGTTGTTTCATAATCATCCTCATTCAAGTCAATTCACTGATAGCTTCAGAGCAGCTTTCAGTCTGTGCTTGATACAAACGTGTAGCAGTATTACAAATAAAGATGCAAACAACTCCTCCGTGGAGTCCAAGGCATTTAAAAGCAAAATTCCTATTACAAAGAGCTCTGGCTGGAGGAAACACTACAAACTGGCACAAGGTTTCCTGCTCGTGTGTGGTGAGCAAAGGGTATTTCCAGAGTGAGCTTAAATGGACATTACATATTTTCTACTACAGAAGGGTACTAAAGTAAACAGTGGCTACATTAAGTGTGGGTTGCTTTTGCCCTTCTTTTAAGGAAGTTACAAAAATGTGCATGAAGAAGTATTCAGAAATGCAAAAGGATTATAAAGGAGTCTTTCTCCTATTGAAACAAGTAGAATACTTACTTCCACTCTTGTACTAGAAGACATGTTCAGATTTTATGTAATACCAAGATGCCAAATGTTCAGAAAAATACTCCTGTTGAAATTTTATCATATAAATAATCATATTTCACATATGCCTGAAGTATGTGCAGTTGTTATTACAAAAAAATTCATTACTGGTGATTTATGATTAAACTTAGATGCTCTAATTTTGATTTTTCCCAGATGATCACTGATTGTAATGGTGGGTTCATGCCATTGAACTGCACTGTAACCAAAAGCAAGTAATGTGGAGAAAGATCTGTAAATTATTTGGGTGGGCCCTGAAAATAGGATTTTTTCAGACTTTAGATGGCAGAATCTTAAAATTAAAATTATGATAAATCTGGGGTTTTTTTCATGTTGTCAAGACTGGAACATTTAAGATACACAGATGCCATTCTTAAAATTTCGTTAAGGATTCATCAGGGAGCTAGGGGGAGCAGGGGAAAATTATCTTTAATTCAGCTCAGAAACTTTAAAGCCTTTACAGTGAGGATCAGAACAATATTACTTCTATACATGTATCTAGTACATGGAGTGACGTATAACCACTCATAAAAGTTTGTCAATTTAGACCATAGGGCTAAAAGCTAGTATGAAAGTAAGAATGTACAGGCTTCGTATTTAACATCTGAATATATGATTTAGTCCTACTTAATCTAAATAGGCTGCAACTGTAGTTTTCTAACAAAAAGGAAATCCAATGCCAGTAAGTGTATTTTCTGAAGTGCCGTGCTCTCTGGTTGAATCAAGTAAAAAATGTATTTTTTAAAAAATCAAATTACATTATGTATAGGAATCTTTTCAATATTCTCTAGAGCTTGAGCTCTTAGCAATGTTTTTTTTTCCACTGAACCCCAGTAAATACATAGCTGCAGAATGTTTGAATGAACTCTGCTTCAATAAAACGGATTCTGCTGAGCTTGCTAGAGCTGTCTGAACAGCAGACTTCAGACTTGTGCAATTCTGTGTTGAGCAGATAGTTCCTAAAGAGGTTATGACATCTAGCAATAGTATGATCATTACCTTAAAGCTGTGTGTCCTAAAGATATTTTCAGAAAATTTATAAATTTTTTTTATTTTTCAGATCTGGAGAAAATGCAACCAATAACATCAAAGTCTTTCCTCTTCTGTTCTATTCATGTTCCTGTAGGCTGTATTCATGTATTCCTATATTCATGCTGTAGGCAAGTGAAACCTGTATCTGTTAAATGTGAATAAAAGTGCTTCTTTGTCTTCTGTGAAGAAAAAGAAACATTTCAAATTCTTATACTAAGACATCTGAAAACCTGAGAAATTTGTCAGCCCAAGCTCCACCCATTCACCTGGAAATTGTATCCAGAGTTTGTAACAAACAGATGAGACCTATGTCCTAGGATACTATTTATTTTAGTCGACCTGTTGTAGTAGTGCCCAGCTAATAGAGATGCTCTTGTCCCAAAGAGGACACAGTCCCAATTATTTATAGTGAAGAATTTTGCGAGGATAGTACAGCTGAATAGGAAGTCTGTGTGGTCCTTTTTTAAGTGTTAATGCCTTGACTTGTTCTCCAGAAGAGGGAAGGAATGTTCTCCCCCTGTTATCCTCTTTTATCCCTCTTTCCCGTTGCTGTTACCTGTGCTTGAAGCTGACATTTTTCCTGGACACAGTTCTCTGCTTTCACAAAGTACTCCAGTGAACATAAGTTTTGTTGAAGTAACAGCAAAGATGGGAATATCATTCTTCAATTCACACCTGGTTTCTTTAAATAGAGAAGGAAGGAGGGTTAAGAAGTCTGAGCAACCAAGACTCAGTGTGCTGGTAGACTGATAGACATCAGGTGAGATGGCCCAAGTTTTTACCAGGAAACCAGTTGTGTTGCCTTAATGCTGTTGAAGCAGAAGTCATGCTATCAGAAGATCTGCTTGCAGATTAGCTTCTGACTGCTCCCATTATCAGCCACATCCAATTACAATATTAAGATTATCTCTTTGCTAGGAGTTTGATGTGATCACCAGTTGACCTGCAAGCAAATCTTCTGATAGCATGATTACTTTTACCTACAGTTATTTTTGCCATGGCAGTGTTTACTGAGCTGATATTGCTAGGATGGGATTAAATGATCTATTTAATTTTCTTCAGTATGTAAAGATTTCATGAGCAAGAAAATTCTTAACTGTAAGTTAGGAGTGTCCACCTTCTTTCAGTGAACACCTATGCAAATTATGGACTATTTGTGTGTGGCTGCCAAGCAGGACTGTTCCACATTGCTACGTGACCTACCACATTAGCACAGCCATAGTTGAATATGTTGCACTGGAAAAAGCAGTTTGGTAGGGAAGCTGAAACTGGTGTCACCAGATCACCCAGGAGCTCTCATTTGCATGTCTAAATTAGCCTATCACTTAATTAGTACATTCTCCCAGCAGAGCTACTTGTAATTTCCTCCTAATTCATCAAAGCTTCACCTGCATAGGACGTGCTGAGGTGTGTCTGGTGGCTGCTGAGCCTGTGAACAGCTTGCTACATGTATGGCATCCATGAGAGCTAGGTACCAGCCTTCCCACAGAAGGGATCTAATAGCATCCAGTCTCCTTTATATGACACCTCACTGTATTGAGTTTGACAGTGCTGCTGTGTAAACAGATGTGAAAGGCCCACACCAACACTAACTGTATTACCCATTACTGTGAACTGGGCTGTGAAGCAACCAAAACATGGCTAAAATCACATATTTCAGTATTGTGTACACAAGTAATAATTGCAGTGTAGACTGTAAATCTGCATTTTAAACATTTTCCCTTAAATCTCTGCTTACTTTGGCTTGTCATGTTGCTCTTCTTTTTGACTTTTCTTTGCTTGACTTCGTTGTGCCTTTTTTTTTTGAACAGCAGATTCTATTCTAAATGAGCAGGTTCCTCACTTGCTTTTATTGTGGCTGACAGAGCATTTATCAGTTCATTAAGCTGATAGATAGGTAGAATATATGCATACTGTAGTGCCTGGAGAGCCATGCATGAAATACATGAAACACTATGATGAGATTCAAATTGCCTCCCGAGCATGTCCTGCATATCCTGTACTCCGTCCCCGGCAGTGGCTGCAGGGGGCAAGACCATCCCTGCCTATGCTCTGCGCACCCCAGGAGCAGCACTGCTCCTATGGGGAGGGCTGGGAGTCTTTAAACCACTCTGATGTCTTCAGATTGCTTCCAAAGGGGCTTGAATATAGGTGGACGCTGTGGACTCGTGTTTCTGCACTGCTGTCCCTGATGAGTCGCTCGCTGCTGCCTTGGAGCACAGTGCTAGGAGCGTTAAGGTCATGGGTTAGTCGCCATACAGGCATTCACTTAAGGGGTGGACTTGAGGATCCTTGTGGGTTCCTTAGAATATCCTGTGATTCTGTAATTCACTGTGACTCCCGAACATCTGCACCAGCAAAATGAAGAGTCAGATGCTGCGCAGCCTCTGCAGCAAGGAGTTCTGCAAAGTTAGCTAGGAAAAACAGCAGGGAGTCAGAGGTTTTCTGGAGGCCATGAAGAAGAGTACTGCATTGTTTCCTTCTGCAGCTATAGTATACCTTGGTTGCTCTGGTTTACCCAAACACATCAGATGGCCAGAAATTGGAGTCTTCTGCTTATCCACGAGCAGATAATTCTTCAGACACCATCTCAAAGCAAAAAGGACATTGGAAGATTCAAAGCTCTTTAACTGTTACCCCTCTGTTGTGTATGGTGAATATTTTCAGCAGCCCAATAAAGAAAAAATGCTTTGATCTCAGAAGGAGGGCTGCGTGGGTGCCCACAGAGGAGGCGTCTATTGGGACTGCAGGCTGGAAGTTGCCATTTTTAGCTACTTGTAGTAACAGTTTTAAGTTTGTAGCCAGTTCTTCAACTAAGAGTGTCTAAGGTGAATAGCGGTTTGCTGGCCTTCGATGAACTGCATAAGCCTTTCCCCGGGATCAGTGAAACGAACTGGATGATGCTGCAGATAAAGCTGGTGCATCCTCTTAGGCTGAGCCATGTGAGAAAACTAAATAGAGCTTTCAGATTTTCTCGTTCTTACCTTCACTTTGAAATAAAGCATCCAGTTTTTGTGTGCTTAGTGAGAACTAATGCGATTTTTTTTTTCTTTTTTCTTTTTTAATTCTGTTCAACGGTTTGGCTGTGTGTTTTATCATGAGTTAAAGATTTTGGTCCATTACATGTAAACACATCTAACCCTTAGGGTAAGCCATTATGTGCATAGAAGTTGGTTACAGGAACAGTGAGTGGGTGTTCCTCTGGGGTTAAAAAGTGAACTAGATCCAGTCTTACTGAAATAAAAATTTACACAGATTAACTGTTATATTTGGCAGACACCGGCATACATTTTTTTAATGGAAATTATGTTATATATGTTTTTACCCATGCAATAGTCCAAAGCGAGTGCTTTAAATTGTGGGTCTAATTGCACTGAGATTTTGACTTGATGCATTAAAATGGAAATATTTACAAGTTGAAGTTATAAAGTATATTTCAAGCCCTGTTTCTTGTGTGGGGCAGCTCTTGGGGTCAAGTGCAGGTTTTGTTTTCCTCTTGTTCTTATTTTTTTTCTACATTTTAGAAAAGCTCAAATAACATTCAGGACTTTCTGGTTTAATGGTTTGTTGTATTGGGCATTCTCTCACTCTAACATTCCCTTTGCCAGAAACTGCATAGTGGAATGAATCTTAACTTGAAATTAAAGAAAACAGTGTTTATGGACATTATGCGTAGCAGTGCTGGGAAAGTGTACACTTGTAAAACGAAGTTTTAACTCTGTGAGGATAGGAGGATTTCATTCAGAGGAATTTGTGCACCAAAACTGTAAAGTCAGCCCTCAGACTGCTAGCTTGCTCTAAACTGTGTGTGATACCTAGTGTCAGCAGTAAAGTTATAAATTCTAGTACTTCAATGAGAAGACTACTCCTATAGCAGAATCTTGTTCAAATTTCTCAGATACTATTCAGAATATTCTTGTCAACTGACTTGTTAAAGATATTGTTCAGTTAGAATTTATTATGCATGCCTATTCTTCTCTGTTGTTTTGAAAAAATTAAGTTATATCCTTTTTTACTGTATGCTGAATGATCTCTTGTTCACATATTGACTGAGTATCTCGGTTCACCAATATCTGGTTTTGGCCTTGAAAACAAAACTTGATCAACAGTATGGTTGTATTTTCAAAGAAGAAATAGCAGGAATGTAAAACATACAGTGTTTTTGTAGAGTTTTTGCCTAGATTTAACAATATGAGCTATTAGCCATCTAGTATCACAGATTACCTGAGAGATGCAGAGTTTCCAGATATGCTGGTTGAGACCTATAAGGATCAATATGACACTTGGCATACTAAATGATACCAATTAAGATATGAATATTAGTTCTTCCTGATGAAATTCCAGTATTGCCCAGACTAGGGAAGTGATGATAATAAGTGGGTTAACCTTCAATATAGCATTTTGCTTTTTTGGTAAATGGAATAATTTCAAAGTGGTATGTATGTCTGATGCAGCCATCTTCTAGAAACAAGGAGTGTGTCCATTGGCAGAACAGTGGTGAAAGCCTACCTAGAATGTGCTGGTTAGAACATTCATTAAGTAATGAAAATGTTTATTAGAGGTAATTGAATAGCTGGATTAGTTATTTGGTTCTGAATTAAAATTAATCAATTCCTCATTTTATATTTGAAAATAATTGAATGAATCCATTTTAAAAGGTTCCAAAATCAGATTCCAGCCATCAGCATCTTGTTTTGTAGTCATGCTCTCAGAATGTTGTTTTGCTAGTAGACCAGTACATTTCAGGGGTGAGAAACTACAAGGTTAAAGTGTGTCTTTAATGTAACAGAGGAAAAAATATTTAAAAGCCTGTTGCTAGTTGGAAGCCACAGACTAATTTAAAGGCACCCCTCAACCTCATGCTTTTTTTGTTCACTCTTGATGGTGAAAATAATGGTAAATGGTTGAGATTTTGTTCTTGATCTAATCCAGGAAAATCTACAATTTTAGATTTAATGATAGCAAGTGTCTTTTTCATTAGATGTATAAATTAAATGGTGATTTTGTACATTAACTTCAATTATATTAATGTAGAGAGCTTGTGGCTGAAGGTTACCTTCCATAGATCCAGTTCTAGGTCTATGGCACAAGAACAGAATAAGTTTCTTAAGCCGTCATTAATTAGTATTTACAGCTTTGTTGATAATTCAGTTGTCTGGTGGTGGGTACTGATGTAGTGATAGGGTGTTTATCTATTAATGGTGCTAACTTGCTGAGTTTTCCTAGTAAAAAACCAATTACTGCATTGGATCTCATCACTACCTAACACAATGAAAAGAAATTATAAAGTAATACTGCATATTTTTTAATTTTTTTTTTAGGTAATTATCTACGGGGATTTGCCAAAAAATAAAGAAAATGTAATATATTTATCAAATCATCAGTGTACAGGTTTGTATTTTTTTTTGCTTGTCTTAACACCTTTTAGATAGATTTTTAAAAATCTGCTTGTCTGTTTACTGTGTCTCTTTCCAGGCTTGCCCTAACAAGCAAGAACTTCTAGTTCAAAAACCTTTAATGATATTTTTACATACAACATGTACTTTTTGTTTCATCAGTGGCAATTAAGAGGTAATTTAACTGATTGCTTTGGGCTTTTGTCGTTGCAGTTGATTGGATTATCGCGGACATGCTGGCAATCAGGCAGAATGCACTTGGGCACGTCCGGTATGTCTTGAAGGATGGCTTAAAATGGCTTCCACTGTACGGGTGGTATTTTTCACAGGTGAGCCACTTCACTCTTTCCTTGCTGTTTGTGAGTCAAATATGTAAGATGCACTTCCCCCTGTTCTCTATTCATGCTGTGATCATGTAGTTCTGAGCTGGCATTCAGTTATTTGAACATGAAAACAACTGGTTTCACTCAGTGTAGTTAGATGTGTATCTTAGTTGAGATCTTTACTTCCTCAAGATTCAGTTTACTTTTTTAAATTAATACTTATTGTGGATAGAACTAAAACTGTAGTCTGTTAAGAGTATTTCAGAATATTCTAAGACTTTGTTCATTTTACAATCCAAAACTCCAATTTGTAGTCATGCTCTCAGAAGATGTAAACAGGCTTTTTTGTACTGTGTATCATGCTAGAAATTAGGAGTAAATTGGCATTACTGTTTGATGTACTTTGGTTTTCAGTCGTTTTGGTTTTAGCACAATATAAAAGAGAAAAATTGGATCTTAGTATAGGGTGGAAGAAAGACAGATTCCACCTCCATGAAAATGCTGATGGTTGTTTTGGACTTCAACTAAGCTAAAAACTGAGCCTTACAGTATTTCCACTATTCCACGTGGTGCTGGAGTCCTGGCTAGCTCGGAGCGGCGCAGCGCCGAGAGTGGGGCACAGCTCCTGAGCAGGACAACAGGAGCTGCACCTTGGAGCTGCTACTCTATGGAACTTCAGGTGCCAGGTTCAGAGGAGGTAAAGGACTGAGGAGGAAGCTCTCAGTTTGGGCTCCAGAGAAAGGGATCAGGGGCTGAAGAGCAGGGAACAAGGGTGTGCAGCAACTTATATATGGGGGAGGATCAAGGGGAGGGTACAAATCATGAACTAGTAGCGGAAAGACTGGGGAGGAGCACAGGATGGGGTTACATGATACATAAACCAGTGGGAAAACAAGGGGAGGAGCTTGGGTCACAATGGAGCTTGAAGGAAAGGGGGATTTCCAAAGGGGGTGGTCCAGGTAGGGGGTTGCCACAAGGGAGGATTGACATCTTAATGGGAAGGGGAACAGGGAACATTCAGGAACAAGGGGCTGGGTTAGGGTGGATTGGCAGCCAGGGTAGGAGGGCGCAACTAGGATTAAACTATTAACATGGGGCAGGGGTACAATTTAATGATACAGAGGTTACACACCGTAACATCCCACCTTTTTCTTTCTCCTCTTTCTGCATAATGCTCCTTTTGTTCCTTCTAGTCTGAGAGCTCAGCCTAATGTGACCCAAATGTATACAATTACTGAGAAACAGTGTGCCATGGTCACTGAACAGCCAACATACTGAGTGGATATGATCTTCAGTCTAAAATGGTGGAGAGTAGTGTAGATGGCTTAATTCCCTAAAGTCCTCTGTGAATTTATCATATCTGTGCTTTGCTTTTTCTGAAAGCAGAACTATTTCTATGTGAAAATAAAATGTAGATGTGGGTGGTTTTGGAAGTACTGGCCTTTTTCTAGGTGAGCAGAAATGGCTTCATGGTACTTATCTCAGGGTGCTTAGTTATAAGACTAGAAATGAATAGAGTTTTGGGAAGTGGTTCAAAAATGCTATTCAATAAGACTTCTCTTCTTTGTTTTCTCAGTAAGATCTTAATGTGTTCTCTGAATATTAATCTGGTTTCTGTCCCTCACCCCATTGCCCAGGCAAAGAAAAGAAAGAAAACAAACAAACAAAAAAAACCCCAATCAAAGCAAAACAAAATTTAAAAAAAATCACACACGCTTAGGAAAATACTTCTAATAGAATTAGACAGTTTGATTTAACTGACTTGTCAGCCCTGTCCAAGAGGGCAAAAAGGTGGAAAACATTGAGAGAAATATTATGCTGGGTATGATTGGAACTGTATATTAATTTGTAAAGGAGTATATGAAGAATAGGCATGCAGCTGTATGTCCAAATAGGAGGATTTACTCTTTCCCTCATCTTTGCAGCACATTCAGTGTCTTCAGCTTGATGCTTAAAAATCTTTGTTGTCTTCTGGATGATTACCTTAGTGAGTAGGCTATAGATCTAGGCTGGAGCATGGGTGGTTGCCATTGTTTCTGCTAAAATTGGTATGTTTAGAGAAGTATATGCTGCAGAGAAAATGAGAAAAACGTTTGCAATTTCTTTTATCAGAAGATCTGCTGTCCCAGTCCCCTAAATAACTACAAACTGTCAGACCCTGTCATACCTCACAAAGGGTATGCATTAGGAGAAAATTGAGTTCTCAGTTGTCTAATGGTTGTCCTCAATGCTTCTGTACATTTTTGGTCCACGAAAGTGATTGATCTCCTACACAGAAATATTTTGCTATTTGTCCTTGCCTTTAGTCATTACAATGGTGGTGATTTAAGTCTGCTTTAATTAAAATATAAACAGGATATATATTCCATCCACTATCACGAAGTGTCCAGAAATTATTTTTTTCAAGATTTTGGAAAATTACTTTTGCTATGTGGAATATCCGGTGCTCAGTTTCCTGAGCGGTATATTGACTGTTAAAAGGAGGTTCCTGTGGAAATTAATCTCAATGTCACCTACATTTTTAATCAAAACACATATATATTAAATAAAATCTATCCAGCTTTAGACTCCTCAAAAATAAAGCTTCTGCAAGATTTAGTGGAGGATGATTATATATTTTCTTACATATATATTTGAATCAGTGACACAACTGACAGGCAGGGGTGATGCATATATGCTTAAATGACTGAGGTGGGATGCAGAAGGCCTGCAGTGCAAGCTAATAGGTATTTTTATTGTTTTTGTCACACCAAACAGTGCAAAAACATAAAACACTTCCTGCCCTTCCTGTTGATGTTCTGTTAGTGATGTCACTTACACTCCACTAAAAGTTTCCAGAGCCACATAATTACGCCATGCTTACGGAATTCATATTCCCTTCCTCAGGTAAACATCCTGTTTGGAAATAAACGTGGTCTGGATGTCCAGGAGAGAAAAATTCAGGCACAAAGGAAGTATATTTGTAAACATGGTCCATTGTTGACTGAGAGAGGGTCTTTTAAAGTACAGCGGAAAAAAATTATAACCTTAAAAACAATACTTCAGAAATCTGTTTTGAAGAGCTTTCATATATTTGATCTCTTACTGAAAAGGAAATGCAATACAAATTGGGGAATTTGAGCTATATACAATCACATAACTAGCATTCTTCTTTGAGGCAGCTATCTAATAGCAAGGAAAGAAAACAAACACTTAAATTAACCTATTATGTTCCAAGTCTGATTTATTAGGTTGAACCAATTTCTTTGCATAAAACTGTCTATTATTTTTGAGTGGGTCTGAAATATTTTTTTGCCCCCATCATTTGCTACCAGTTCATCCCATCACTCCTATTCACTTATACCATCCAATTTTTTCCAATTTATTCACTTATACCATCCAATATTTATCTTACACCCCAATGAGGCCGGGATGTAATTTTGAAAAGTATTTTTGATACCTCACAGTTTGCTTGACTTTTTTAACATAGGAAGTATGTCTTTATATTTTCTTTTATCCAGCATCAGCTTGTACACCCTTTTGGTTGTGCCTGACACATGTTTTAGCCATGTATGCTGCCACTCTTTAGCTTTGTACCCCTGAGCCACAGGAACCTGCCATAGTGGTGGGGTTGGGGTGAATGTGGCAAACATTCACTGATTCACTCATCTTGTGATACTTTATCTGTTCTTATGTTACATGACTGTGCTTATTTACTTGAGAAGTGCAAATCTATTTCTGAGCATTAAAATGTCTGACATGCGACACCAGATCTATCTTTGGTGTCATGGTGTGTGTCCCTGATGAAACAGTCCAGTAACTTTGTCCAAGTTGGCAAATCAAACAAGGAAAAGTTAGTTCCATTTTTTTCCAGTTTACTGCAGCTGATTAGTAATTTGATGATAAGGGAATACCTCAATTCCAGATTTCTCAAATTTATCAAATCTTGGACTAACTGAGCTCACAGGGAATGATGACTTACCCATTACATGGAAGTCTTATATAGCAGACGAATTTTTTCTCATACCAAACTGAGTTTGCCCTTCCTGGAAGAAGTGGTTGTTTTGAGAGTCAGAATATAACTGTACTTAAGTCTGCTTAAGACTTCTGTTTACCTTTAATAGTGTCAAATCTTGAAAACGGTCTTATATGTGGAGTGTGGAGATAACATGAGGCTCTCTATCTACTACGCAGCTGAAGAAACATTTTTCTGTTCATGCTGCTTTCTGTTTGGAACTGTTAAACTGCTTGTGGGATGGTCCTGATACCGTGCCACAGCTAAACTCAGTGAGCTGGGGAATTCTGTTCATGGTTTTGGTCCCCTGCCAGTCAGAGCAGCAGAGCTGAGCATTAGAGCTGGCTACTTCACCTTGGGAGGGAACCACAGAGTTAAGACAGAATATTTAGTATGCAGTTAATGAATCATTGGCTTTCTGTTCCCTTTCACTGTAGCTTTTGAAGAACAACTCAAAAGTCATATCATACACCACTAGCTAAGCTGCCATCTCTCCACACCAGGAAAAGCAAAGGCTGAAAGCACTTTGCATGACCACCTCTTCTGCCCGCCTCCTCCTAACCCCTCCAATTTTATGCCTGTCCATGTCATGGACACTGCTCTGAACACATCACCCCTATTTCTACAGTGTACTGTATCTTTTCATGATATCAGGTATTTGAATGAGGCTCAGCTCTTTGTAGTTTTAATCATACTGTCACCTTTCTGCTAAGAGCATGTAAAACCATAAACAGGCAGAAGTTGTCCGACAAATCCTAATACAAGTTACGGAGTCAGTTAGAAAACCTATGAAAACAATGTACCTTAAACCTGAAATTCTGTTATTTGGAAGCTAATTTTGTTTTTTCTAGACAAAAACAAGATTAACATCAGTAGTTGATAGTTGGTGCGTGTTTGTTTACATCCTCTGTAGATAAAACAGTGTGGTGAAAGAGGGAAATGATAGGGCAAATTTCTCTTTGTGTGTACTTTAACTGAAGTTTTGTGATAAATTGTATGCAACAAGTTATAAAATTAATCTTTTACAGGACAAAGTTTAATTTTTAATAATTTTCAATAAAACTACTTCTGTAAATTCTTCACCTTGTGAAGATTTTGGGTTACTGATTCAATTATTATCTTGGTATATAACTTCTTTACTAAAAGTTTGGTTCTCTAGTGAAGTGCATGGAGCTTTTCAAAACCTACTCTAGTTACTTTTGTGCTATTCATAAATTTTTTATGTAGAAGTATGACACTTGCATTAGTTGCTATTTAAGAGCAGGCGCATAGAATTGAAAGCATTGACCAGTAAGTACTTGTATGTGAGTAACTTCAGTTCTGTGATTTTCCCTTGATAGACAAATGAAGCTGCATGTCATCGTTGTCAGGAATAAATACCCTGGGGTCACTTCTAATGCCATCTTCTAGTTAATTATTTAGCATCTTTAAACAAGACACTTCACGGGTCTTATGCATTGGGAGTTTTTTATATCTGATTTTTATTTAAGCAGATTTTGTGAACTGAAGTATATGCAAATGTAAAATTAGTTTTGCATGTTTTTGTGATAGGAGAAAATGTCTTGTAGGCAGATTGCAGCGTGAATCATAAAGGTGACTTGTCATTGTCTCTTGTTTGTTATTCTATTAGGTATTCTACATTAAACTACTTAAATATTTAATGCTTTCCCTTTTTTTTTCTCTCTGATAGCATGGAGGAGTCTATGTAAAAAGAAGTGCCAAATTCAATGAGAAAGAAATGAGAGAGAAGTTGCGGGCCCAGATGAAAGCTGAGACTCCAGTAAGCTTATACCTTCCTTCTCATTTCTTTGACTTTTTTAATGGCAAAGGCTTGTTGGAGAAAAGAGCCATGCCCGATATCCACAAACTACTAAGATGGTAATCATGGATTTGTTTTCTTTCTGTGTTTTTACAGTTACTTTCTGTGATTAGAGTTACATCTAATTAAGCTGAGGGAAATTTGACTAGTTCTTTATGATTGACAGGAGCTTTGTGGTCCTCTCTTGTAGAGGACAAGGGGGTTCTGGACTTGGAACATGAACTATAGTACCTTCCTTGAGAAACCACTATTTCAAAAGAGAAACCCTCTGTTTCAAAAGACAACATTTTGACTACTGTGTGCTTGTCAGAGACTGATATGCATGACTTCTAAAAGTCAAGAACCTTTCCTACCAAATGTTAATTAGTCATCGCAATGATCAATCATTTTTAATGGCAGTGACATCTTAGAATTGAATAACTTTGTCTGCTATGCCTGGAGGAGGGAAAAAACCCAAAACAAACTCTTGATAATTTTCTATTTGAAGAATGACTGTTACTGCCAAGTGACTTTTCTCATGACTCTCTGTATGGTTTGTGGCTCAGTGGTTAGAATCACTGTGCTTTGCTTCCATTACTTGCTGTGCATTAAATTTTTTTCTTCCTTTTTGGCCAAGATAAAAAAAACAAAACAACTAAGCAAGCCTTGATAGAGAACAGTTAAAGTTCCATTTTATTTAAAATTGTGTTATTAGGACTTAGATTCCCCATATTGTCAAAACTTTTATAAGCTGAGACTTGGGTAAAAAGAGTTCATGGGTTGTTTTGACATTCATAATAGTATTTTTTTTCTTATTTGGGGATAGTGAGTTTATGTTTATGCATGCATCTGTGCTGAAAGAGTAAATTGTGCTTACTGAGGGCCTTAAATGAGTACAGTGTTCCTACTTCAGACAGTGCTCAAACCCATTTTGTCTTCAACTAAGACTTAACATGATTTTTTTTTAAAATTAAGTAATGTTCCAATTGTTAGCATGTAAGTTAGGCCAGAAGTACATTACAACAATTAATACAAACAAAAATTAGATACGAACTAATTTTAACCAACAAATAGATACAAAGTATCTAATCAATGATGTCCATAGAAAAGATGGTCCTGTTCAGTGGTGGCAATCTGCACCCTCATTACCAGGGAAGGTCCTGGGATGTAAAGAGGTTGTGTTACCTCATTTTTTGCTATATGTGTTAAAGATCCTACTAGCTGTAAAACTTGTGGTGTAATGGAACAAGCAAAGGCTGCTTGCAGGATGTATGAAACATACTTGTAGTCTTCCCCCTATGCAATTCTTCCCCCTGCAGAGTGCTAGTTAAGTTCATTTTAGTTAGTCTGGATGAAATAAGCCAGCAGGGTATTTTCCTGCTTAGGCCCATGGATTTCTTGCTAGCTAAAGAGACAGGTTCTGCTTGAGTCTTGCTTTCTGGCTTCCTTCTGCACCCCCTGAAAAGCAGGGGTTTGTTGTTATTTTAAGGTTTTCATTGTGATAGGAGTCTTAATTCGAAGTCTGTGTTAAATTAATCTCCTTTATAGAAATGTCTGTTTTTCTTTTAATACAATCTTGGGAAGATGTGCTTAGAAGCTGATCTGATTATGTCCTTGGGAGCCTGCAAATGGTGTTCAGCCTGGCTACAGTGTGTCATTTTAGCACAGCTGAAATATAAGGAGAGGTTTAATCATAAAGCTATTCTTTAAAGATACAACTGATGTGATTTCTGCTTTCTATGTGGTTAGTAAGTGAAATAAATTGAGAAGTCTTTGTTTGTGGAATCATCTTTCTTCTTCAGCCAGAACTGTATGTAGATTGAAAGCCTATATGTAACCTATCAAACCTAAAACCTAATAGATATGGGACCACTTGGGTGCACTTGTTTTTTGCTGCAGTTTAGCTCTCTGGGGTTTGGTGGTGCTGGAAATGAGCACAGAACCTGGACGTGCATACCAGGCAGTTGTTTCCATTTGCCTCACATTATCAGGTGGTGCATATAGAAGAGAAATAAGTGTTACTGCTGCAGAAATTAATTGTTTAAAGTCTCTCAGTCAAATCATTTAAGGAGTTAAATGATTAAATGACTTAAATTTACAAAACCAGAGTCGTCAAAGGCCTATTTACTGAGTCAAATATTTGCATCTGCTGGGATAAAATACACAGACCATTGAACTGTCATTTGAGGGAAGACTAAACTTCTTGTAGCTCACTTTATCTGAGAATTTAAATGTAGATTCTATTAAATGGCCTTTAACCTCCAGTTACTACTGTGAGAAGAACATGATAACCTGTGTCTTTATTACATTATTCATGCAGTTCTGCAACCTAGCATGCTATTTACAAGCAACTATATTGCTTTTAAAATGAAGACATTTTGGTCAAGTATGCTTTGAACTCACCGGCTTCATGCAAAAATAACTAATCTATGACTCTGGAATTTTCATGTGCTGTATGCTCCAGCAAAGGGTGGACTTTTCTCAGTTTAGTGGGCAGCTGGTGTAGCTTAGTCATTCTGTGTGTATGTGGTAGAGTTCTTTCTTTAATGTAGTGCTAGAGATGAGCTGGCCTTTCAGCTGCTCAGGAAAGATTTATGTAGCAATAAAGAAGAGATGGACGGGAATCTGTGTTAAGGGTCACATTGTTATTTACAGTTTCTCTCCACATACAATTTAAACAAAAGAATCCAGATGATTAATGTCCAGTTTGTCTGGAGCCATCCCTTTCCCATTAAGAAATTGAAGATATGTAGGAAGTCAGAACCAGTCTTTGGTTTTCTTTAGCATATCAAGCTCTTAAATGCTGCACTGTGGATTTTTTTTTTTTTAACTGTGGTAAGTAAATTGGAGTTAAAGCTGAGAGGCAAAGTAAGGCTGCTTCTTGGCCCCTTACATGCACGATATAACTTGATTAGTTCTTTGGTATGTCTGTTTTTGTGTAGACAGCATAGGACTGCGTGGTTCTCCTAACTTACCTTGTCTTACGACTTCCATCCACCTGACTGCTCTGAACAGCTCCTTTTCCTGCCCTCAGGTCTGTAGATGGTCCACACTTCTTCCCAGATGCAGCACAGCAGTGTCAGACAGGCACAAAACTGATAGCAGACTGAAACACTGTTGCACCTATGTTTTCTTAGTGGGGATCTTGAACTAATATATATTCTTACTTATTTCTGGATGTCACTTTGCTTTCCAAACTCTCATTGAATTTTACGCTTAAATGGTGAATTACTGGGACTGCTGTTGATAAAATTTACTCAAGATGATGTGATTTGGTTTAAAATTCTGTAAAATTTTACTTGATTGCTAACAAATTGCAATCTTACGTCTTGTGAGAGCAGAGACTGTCACAGTGTTTAAAGAACACTTTTGTGTTAATGTTATTTTAGTGTAAGCCATAGATTAATGTAAACCAAATGAATGAGTATCTAGCTGTCACTTGATATGCTTAATCTTCTTGAGTTATAAAGAAAGTTAACTCTTCTGAACAGCAAACCATTCAATTTGATAACTGAAAATGTAATTTTTATTTTTTTATCTTGCATTGAGAGTAGGAAATCTGCATTCTGAGATGTGGGATTTAACCCTGTACAACCAGTATTTCGCTGATCACTATGTCTTTTGGTTGTCATTCATTCAGTCATAGAATAAGTCGTTGTCATGTGAAGAAATGCCAATCAAACAATAAAAACAGAGAGAGTATAGATAGTCAGTAGTTACCACTTCGTGATGCCCTATGTTTTTCTACTGCGTAGCATCTACTTACTCCAGGATGTTCTCCAAAGCCCTTGGCCACCTTTTCTTGCTGTGTTTATGGTTGTTCTGTATTCCAGAGACTTGTGTGTCACTTGGCTGCTTTCCCCTCCTCCACCCATACCAGCTCAATTTGTGGCACTCTGATCTATCTCAGGGACTTCCTCAGCTGCCCTGTCCCCTCTCTGGAAGCATGGCCCCCCCCTTGGTGTTTCTTTTTTGCCTGTGAGACCTTGACAGTGCTGGGGAAATGAAGCATTGCTGTTTGGGAGAATGTAGTTACTATCTTCCATTCATTTCATTGGTGGGTTGTGGCAAGTGCACTGACATTGCAATGGGGACTCTTCAGGTAGCCCCTGATTGGCAAAATGTGGAAGATTTGCATCCTTTTTGATTTTCTGGCTGCAACAAGAATCAGTAGTGTTCTACTAAATGAATCCTGGTCCACTCCTTGAAGCTTTCAAACTGTTGAGACATAACAAGCTTACTGAGAACTCAGCCATTCCACAGAAGGAATGAAAGTACCACATACCTGAGCATAGGGACTTATTGCTTGGGTTAAAATTGGTGTCTCAATGAATCAGGGACTGTGGTAATCCAAACTGTTGTTTTGAACATAAGCACTGTATTTTGCAGCAATAAAGTGTGTAACTTTTATGTAGCTAATTGCCCTTATTGAAAAATCTGTCTTAAAAATCACTTAAACTGCAGCTAATGTTTCTAGGCAATTAAAATGTTTCTAAAAGTTCTTATTCCAAGTTCAGGGGAGCTCTTTTAGTTATTAAAATCTTAGAGATTTGGAGTTCTTACAGTCTTTGGAAACAGTGCATGAGGATTTAACTTCTGCTGCCCATGGTGAGAGAGAAGCCAGTTATACAAATGGTTCTGGTAGGCTGAAATGTAGGCAGGGTATCTTTGTCTTGTGCAGGACTGTATGCAAGTATAAGTAGGTCATCTATTTACATTCATGAATTCTGCTAAAATAGTCCTAATGAGCTATATAGTAGGTTGCTATATGTTGAATTTAAAGCAAAGGCCATTTATCTGTCTTGTTGGTATGCTTTCAACTCAGAGATACTCAGATTCAGGTCAACAAACCTGTTTGACTGCTTGTGGTTTAGAGGTTTGCTAGAATAAGTAAAATATAAATTCAGGCCCTGGTTTGTATTAGATGCACAGGACTGGAGTAAGTAGATACGTTCCCTGTTGTGTAATCAGCTCTTCGGGGTGATTATCTTCTTTGAAGACCAGTAACAACATTGCCTGCTTGTGTGTTAAGCTATGTACCAAGAATCGTGTTCCTGTCCTGTGTGTTTCACTTCCTTTGCTCTACGACCTGGTACTGTATTACCATTTAGAGCTGAGCAGTGCAGTCTTTAATGGGGATGGAAGGGTGGAACAGGAACACCTCATCTTGAAGTACCATTTTAAGCATCCAAATTAGAAGATTTGAACATAAGCACGTTTATGAAATGGAAAAAAATGCATCTGGATTTGAATATTATGTCCTTACCAGATGCCTCTGAAAAGTTTTACTTAGTCACTTAAATATATCAAGATTATACTTCATACATGAAATGTATAGATGACTGGGAGGAGTGTGGGCTACATCTGGGTCTGAGGATTCCTGTACTTTTCCCTGTGCTTAGCTACTGTTATAGATGAAAAAGTAAGCACCTTGACTCTTAAACCCACTTTCTTTTGTTCTCTCACCACCAAATCTACATGCATCTTGGATTTCTGTTGGTCTTCGAACATTCTTGGACATCACCTGCCTCTGCAGTCTGCCAGTTTCCCCCAAACATACTGTGACAAGTACAGTTTTTCTCCTAGCTTTCTTTACTCTACTGACACTGGTTTTGCTATTTTTAATGTTTATTTTCTTTTTTTTTCCCCTGTCAGTTTCTATGCTATGTACTCAGTTCTCCTTTTTCTTGATCTCCAGCTGGCTTCTTTGGTTGGCACATTTCCTAGATTTTTTCCCACTTCTGCATTTTAGTGCATCTTTCAACCTTCCTCACTGTGGGGTGGTTCTGGAGAGGTCATTTGCTGAGGCCTGTCTTTTGGCATCCAGCCCTTCCTGTAGCTATTCCACAATCATTAAGTGCAAATACCAGCACACTGATGTTTTGTGGGTCAGAAGCACAAAGTTGCATTCCTGTGTGTCTTTTTTTGAGCTTTTATTAAACTTTGCATCTTTATGTGATGTGCACTCCCAATTATCAAAGTACCTGTCTAATCACTGGTAATATTCCTTGGACTGTTTTGTAAATCCATTATCTTCTTTTCTTTCAAATGTTTCTTGAGACTGCTTTCTGCAAAGTTAATCAATTAAACATTTACAGTAGTCATTTTACTGTGAATATGTCCTGTTCAACTCCATAGCAGTTATCATTTGTTGGGCATAGTTGCTTCTGCAGATGAGCTCCAGTAAGAAATTTTCAGTGTTTAAGTGATATTTTGCATCAGCTTTGTTTGTAGGAGATTATGCAGGATGCACACACGCACACAAAAAAACCCAAAACCACTCTGTTCTGTTTCAAAAGAAAATGGAAAATTGTGAAATTTGACTGCTCCTATTTGGACACATAATTTTGTAGTCAAATATGCAGATACTTAGGCAGCCTTTACCTATGCAGTGATTTGAGAACCCAAAGATAGTTTGATGCTGAACAGGCAAGCAAATGAATCTGCTTTGGAAGTCTAACCTTGCAGGCATGCATGCTTAAAGGAATGTGACTTTAAAGTTCAAATTACACAAAACTATGAGTTTGAGTTCTTAATATATTTAATATCCCATTCAGTGAGAGACATAGAGGTACATAAGATCTATCATCATTTCTATTAATAGTATTTCTAATAATGAGTGAATTATTGTATATTCTAGTATAAGAAAAAAGGCAAGATCACTATTAAAAATAAAATTGGTCACTTTGTGATGTATTTGTCTGTCTTTTCAAAATCTGTTAAAACTGATACTCTTGTTGATATCAGCTGCTCCTGTCTTGCTGACTTTTGTTGACACATGCTATCTCCCTTCCTAAATCACACAGAGTATTTTCTATCGTGTATTTTCAAAGGAAATTATTTTGAACCTTGAACAGTAAGTTTCTTAGAGCTAAAAAATTTTAGCTCAAGTCTTCTGATTTTTTTCTTTTGATCCTTACAATGGTCAGTGGTGGGAACTAAATACAGTATGGGCCTATCCAGTGTTGATAATTTCTGTAAAAGCAGTCAGTTTACATTCATTATAAGAACTTGTCTGTTTTGTTTCTTTTTTAATTCCACAGATGTATTTAGTGATTTTTCCAGAGGGGACTCGTTACAATCCAGAAATACCAAAAGTCATTGCGGATAGTCAATCATTTGCTGAAAAGGAAGGTAGGCAAAAAAAAAGTGTTTAAATATTCTTTTTTATAGTGCTAATATATGTTATATAAAATTGTTACATAATATGAAAATCATCTCACCTTAACTGGACTTCAAAACCTGCATGACTGGTATTTAAAGATTTAGAATAGTATAAACTACTGTTTCTCTTACCAAGTAAGATTATAGTAGTTCATATACAGACATTTTATTCATTTCACAATGTGCAATATTAACAATACTCCAGAAGGTTCACTGTGGTTTCTACCCATAGCTGTGTATTTACTTATTTTCTTGTTCTTAAGATTGTAAGAATTGACTACACTGAATCAGGGTACTGGTCCATCTGAGTTGATATTTCAGCTCCAATTACAGTTGTTAGTCAATATAAAGAGTATTTTGCATAGAGCTTGTTGTGTAAAGTCTTCTATCATTTCACTTTTTATTAGTGTTAGTACTCCTATGGCATTTTGGTCTTGTTCTTCTCTCACCTTCCAGTCTCACTGTTCCTTGGTTGACCTTAATTCTGGAGTTGCTTTGATTGTTGGCACTGTGGGATTGTTTCTATAACCACAGATGGAATTACTTCATCTTTGGAAAGGCCTGCAAAAAATCCAAGAGTCTCAAGATTTTTCATATTTTCTCACATCATATGCACGTAAACTTTAAATCCAACAGTTCAGTGAACATGTTTCCTGATTTTGTTTTTTCCTGTTGACCAAAAGTGAAATAATTCACTCTAAACATAAACAAAGAATAACAAATAGGTCTGGTAAATTCATCTCTGTGACATGCTGAAATGAATTCACAAGTCTGTGGATCAGCCTGTTGATATAATCAAGCTATTAAGTATTGTTAACTCTTGTCCAAAAGGATATATGCTTTTCTTCTCCTTGGGAAGAATGGAATTTGTTTGCGTGTATGAGCAGGAGAGCTGAAGTCATAATGTATTTGTTCATCGCTTCAGTTTCCTGTCGGAAATGAAAGTCAAATGTTTCATTTAGGTTGGTGGTTCTTTGAGAGTTCAGAGGGAAGGGGCTTTTTGATAGGACTTTTTTTCCTCACCTTCTTTTTCAGGGAAAAGACCCTCTTTGTTTTACTATTATTTTATTTCACCTTTTAATTATATCTCTGCTGTCTGCAAAACAGTAAAACACTGCTTTTGTTCTTTCAGAACCTGTTTGTTTCTTCTACTGTTTTTCTCTCTAGTACTGGTTTGTTTTTATTTTGCAATGATTACTCCTTTTAAAAACTCTCATGACAAATAATTATTAAACAAAAAGCATCTCCAATTCTGTCGCAATTCTGATCTCCTTCTCCCCACTGCTAAATTCTTTTGTTGTTGGCCTCTGCCACACTTTTTATGTGGGTAGAATGAGAAGCAGTCTGTGCTCCCCTGTGGTGCTGCTCCCTTGCATGTCCACACAGAGACAGATACTCCCAGGAGCTGGAGCATCCCTCACGCAAGTGTGTTGAGAAGCAGGGGCTGACACTGAGAGCGTAAGGCTGTTCTGAAGGCTGAACCTCGAGCATGTACCAGTCCAGGGCAAATCCCGCTACACTGGGAGCTGTGGGGATGGGGAGCTCCACATGGCTGCTGGCAGGATGTGATTACAGCTCCCCAGGGTCCCACCCTGCTGCTGTGCAGTGCTGCTGGCCCTGGCTTGTGGCTTGCCCTCAGCAGCCCCGGTGTCCCCGCTGTGCTGGCTGGGTGCTGGGGCTGCAGCATGGGAGCCACAGCCATGGGCAGGCTGAGCGATGGCCATGCTCCCTGGGAGTGCTGTAAGGGGACGCTGCTGAGCTCCATCCAAAACATACCTTGCCATGCTTGTCTCAAAGAGAGAGACTTCTTACTTCATACAGTTTTAGGAAAGGTAGTAACATGCAGTAGTTCTGCCAGCCATAAGAGGAGGACATAGTGTAACCTACGACTTAAATAAAATTGCACTTCGTTCTTTGTGGAGATATAATGAAGTCTAGTAATTAAGTCTTGTCATCTTAGTATATTTGTCACAGAGCACAGTGCTTCGGTGTGGGCCTTACCAACATGTAGGGAAATTTGTTTTGTACCTTGAAATGATTTTTTTTCCCTACATTTTTGTTCAATCTTATGTTGAGAAAATACTGCAAATGTAATATTGGAAAAAGTGGTTTAATTAAGAAGAGCACTAGAAACTAGAAACCCATTTCTAGAAACTAGAAACCCATGTTAGAACCAGAGCTATTACCATCAAAGTTAACAAAGCTATTCATAGAGCACAAACATAACTCTGTGTTTATGATGCTGTTTGAAATACTGGTTTTGACATTAGTGTGTGTATATGTTTTAGTAGTTTTGCAGAGGAAGTATAAAAAGGTATTTGTGGGATTTTACTTTTACTCTCTGTGAGCTGCATCCTCTTGTAGAGAAGATTCATTGGTTTAGGCAGAATTATTAGGCTGAACTTAATTACCTACTCTTAATGGGACCAGTTGATGAGCTGCATCTCATATCTTGACGTTCTGTTCCAGCTTTGCATATAGTTACTGGCTTTTTACAGTTGGTCCTGGGACCAGTTAAACAAAAAGAAACTTAAAATGAATTTTTTAAAAGCAGATATTGACATACAGTGAAGTACTGTAACACTGCTGATTTCAGCTATTATGTATTCACTTGTTGATATTTTTAAATAAATCGTAACTGTCCATGAATAGTATGGAAGGATATCAAGAAGCAAAAAATTTTAAGCTTGAGGTAGCCCTAGAAAGAGAGGCAACATTTAAAAATACCAATAATAATTCACTTATTATTACAGTTTGTTTTGCCATAGGGCTTGGGTTCTACACAAAATCTTGATTTCTAGCAAGAACAGATGGTTTTCTTCTTTATGAAACAAGCAAATCAAACACACAGGGTGGGTCCATGCTAAGTTCTGTCCACTGAATTGTATTCAGTGAGAATTAGCAATAGAAAGTTGGTTACTTCCAGGAACACTGATTTTGTGGTGATGAACTGAGAATGTTGTCATCTAAGGGCAGTGCTAGTACCTTTGAAAACTGAAGGATTACTCACACCTTTTACAAGTGGTGGAAGATTCCCCTCAGATTAGCTTCTTACCTGGGATAGAAGGTAAACTCAAATGTTTGTTTGATTGTATTGGGAAAGAAACTTGTTGATATTTAAAAATGAAAGCAAAAGTGCTATCTCTAAAACTAAGCTGTTTGGTTATTTGTAGTAGGATTAATGCAGGAGCTAATCATAGAACAGATTTAATTTTGTGAAGTTAAGAAAATTAATTCAGTATTTATATTTTTTGGCCAAAATAACAGTATTCGCTGGGATTTTACAGCTACAATCCATGTAAGCCATGTGTTGCCAGAATATCAGGTGTAGATATGTGTTAGTGTTAGCTTTTCTCATTTCTGGTGGAGGCTTCCAAGCTATGGGGCATGTGTGCCATGTAGCTGAATTTGAGCCTGATACACCTCAATGTCCTCTCTGGCACAAAGTAAGTGCCTGGGTGAGATGACCCCAGCACTTGCTACCAGGATGGGTTCTCCCTACATGTTTCAGTATGGTTATTGACTCCTGTGTTTCTATTGGTACATCTTGCAACATTTTCATAATCAAATATTTCTTCCTCTGCTCTCTCAAAGAACTCAAAATATGATGGCATGGATGTTGCCCCTTGTCTTCTGAGCTTTTACATTCCAATTACCAGTATTTAAGGATATAGTCAGTAGTCAAGTTTGTGTTCCATTGTGTGGGAGTAGCCAGCCAACGTGGTTTCTGTCTTCAAGGTCTGATGCAGTCATTCAGTCAGACTACGTATTGGTGATACCTTTCAGGCTCTGTTCCATGGGTTCAAGCATCTTAAAAAGTGCAGGGCTTTTTCCGCACTAGTCAGTGAGCTTGAGTTGCTGAGTCCAGTCTTAATATGTAGGTGGCAGTCATATTTTCATAGGCATTTAAGCTTGTCATAATAATAGAAGTGGTAATTTTATTGGATCTATTTAATTCAAACTGTAAATCTTTAAGCCTATGTCTTTTTAATTATATTGGACTACAGAGAAAAATGTCTATAAACCTTGCAAAATACATGATTGTTATTTTTTGTGCCAGCTTCTGGTATAAAACCTATTTCATTTGTATGTAGCCAAAATATCTATGTGTAGATTTCTTATCATTTTGTAGTAGTCAGTCATAGAATCATAGAATATGCTGTGTTGGAAGGGACCCATCAGGATTATTGGATCTGAATCATAGCCCTGCACAGGAAGGCCCAAACACTACACATTTCTCTGGTTTAGTAGAATATGAATTTTATTAAAATGTTAACAAATGGCATTTTAAAAATTTGAAAATAAATAGGAATAATCCAAAGCCCTCTTACTCCTAATATTACTAATTCTGAAAAATCAAAGCTGAAGGGATGAGAAGCTTCTTAAATTTAACTTCCCTTGTTTTTGCTGAATGAAGACAAAACAATCTTCCCTGGTGAAAGGCGTTTTTGGAATTTTGTATTAATGTTTGATTTCTAACAAAGGTCATTTCATCAAGCAAACATTTAAGGTATGCATTTATTATCATTTTTGGTTTTCATGCGGAAAAGTTGGTAATGTAAATATTTTTTAATGCTAAGTTTATCTTGACAAATATGCTTGCTGCTAAGATGTTTGTCTATGCAGGATATGCTTAACTCATAATTGTTTTACAGGTCATGTAAAAAAGAGGTGTTTCAATGGAGCTAATTGAAACTGTTTCCCCTCTAGAACTTGGCATTAGTTTTCAATTGTATTCTAGAGCAATTCAAAGTATTCAATATCCATGAAAGTTATTTGGTTAATAGTTTTTCGTGGTATTTATTCTACACTTTCATAAAAGCAGGCTTGGTCTAAAAGTGCTTAGTGGGATGTAGACAAAGAATATTGTTTTAAAAAAGAATGGGTTTGGACCTAGAGTAGCATTTAAGACCAATTATTAGAATGAACTAAGTGTCTGTGTAATTAAAAGTTATCCTTAGGAAATTAAGTTAGTGAAACAAGAAATTATGTTGTATTTCTGTAGATGGAAGAAAGTGTACCAATGTGTGGTGTCTCCCATGTCTTGCTGTGGGCTGGTCATACTCTTCCTGATGAGATTAGTTGCATTTCCTGTATTCTTTAGTTCATTGTAACAGAAAAACACTTTACTAGTGCATACTGTTTTTTAATACTGCTATCAGCTGAGTCCTGTTTCTGTAAGTCAGTGGAATACTAGCATCCAGATGGATGAGCTCTCCCACCATTAGTTATTTTGTAAATTTAACTATGGACTCTGGTTTCAATATGTAAAGCTTTAAATCACTGGAGGCATTCCAGGAAGCTGGTGGGAGCTCAAGAGTTGGGTGAGTACTTGGGACACTGCATGTAACTGCAGAGCTGTCTGATATCTTCATGGCACACATTCACATGAAAAAGGAAAGATCAAATTGGACTTGTAATTGATTCATTGGTTTTCAAACTGGTTTCAGTCTTTGTGTACTTGAAAGTTGAGTTTCAAGTACATGGCTTCATGGGGAGGGGAGAGAGGTATGGAGACCTCAGACTATTTCTGACATCCACTTTCAGTGAGCAATTAAATTTTGTTGATGAAATGTGGTAATGCTAATGTAATACACATAGAGCATTCTTAAATTAGAGCTGAGAATTTTCACTGTTTTCTTTTTAAAATGTGGTATGTACGCATCAGGGGTAGAAATACAACTAACAAAGTCCAGCTCTGCAAATGTGGATGGCCTGCCTGTGCTGAACAGCTCTTTGAGTTTTTGGCTGCATGAGGGAAAGAGGATGGCAGTCTTCTACACAGAGTTGCACTTAGCTACTATTGCATGTTACTTCACCCTGATGAAGTTAGATAAATGATATTTTATTTAGTGTCTTTTTGTTATTTAGATGAAAAATTCAATTCTGTAGATGTTAATGATTTGGGCCTTTGTACTTGCCAAAGTACAAAGTACTTTATTTCATTCGGTTTTCTTGCAGTCTTTTTGAAGTAATTCTGCTTCTTACAATAATGTATTAAATGGATACTTGAAGTATCATTGCTCATCATATTTCTTCAGATTTTCTTTTTCTTTTGTCTACCATTCAAAAGTTAGAAGAGCAGAGCTTTGGCTTTTTAAGGTAGAACATTACAATATTAGTAGTATCTAGTTAATTTTCTTTGGCATTTAAAATAAAATCTCATGACCTTAAATACTTCAACAGAGAGTCCTAACTGTATTGCACACATTAAAAACAGTTTAAGCACAGTGTGTTTTGTGAATTGGATGCAGGCAGCTTGCCAAGGTAACTATACTGTAACTGCTTGGATTTAAATTCTGTTATGTTGATTTTAGCAAAGATCATAAATAACTACAAGAATATGTGGTAATGTTTTTATAAAACAGATTTTTTAAAAGGATATGCTGGTGTTGCTGCGTGTTTATCATGCACTGTAGAGTTTTTGAATAATGGATTATGGACTTTATTGATTTAGATACATACTCTTATTGTACTTAAACTCTCAAGAGTTCACTGACAGCATGTGGAATAGGAGCACCTTATTCTACATTTGCACTTAACAGATTGTCACTGACCATCTTCATCACCAGAACTGGCCATGGATTTGAAAAATCAGCAGTTAATAGTCATAGATACCTAACTTAATAATTTGTGTGATGATCCAATTCTCACTGAATTTCCTCTTTTTCTTCCTCACAATAATAGTTTGGTGAAGGGGAAGATGAGTTCGGCAGGAAAGGAATGACAGTGTTTTCACAATATGTTTGGGAATTTGGCTCAGCAAGAGTTGTGTTGAGTGTCATGTCCACACTAATATCATTGCTGACACAGCACGAGAATATTCAGTGTTTCATTTACAGAGTAAACATTTTGAAACATAACATAATTAGCTGTTTGATGTAACAGTTCACAAGCTAAGAAAACACTACCACTATGTTATGCTTCAAAATATTTACATCCATATAACATTTTGCATAGACAGTTATCACTGTTGCCAGTAAGGCATGGAACAATGGCTTCAGAAGTAGTGCTAATAAACAGCCTTTTATCTTTGCATTCACACAAGGAGATTCTTAGCAAATATTAAGAAATCAAGATTTATATTGAAATTTTCAACTCTTAAGATTGTTAGAGTGGTGTTGAAACTAGCATTATCTTACAGTATTCACTAAATATTTTCATAATTTTACATCAAAGTATGTTTTACACAGCAAGGGAGTTCAGTACAAAATCAGGACATAATATATAACCTTTTGAACTGATTTTGCAAGCAGAAAGGTATCAAAAGCAATACCGCAATACTTTGGTTTAGAAAAAGTTTCTGTTCAGCCGCCAGAAACCACTGGATTCACCAATGTATGGTTCTGTAAAAATGGACTGAAGAGTAAGCCAATTAAAAATAGGCTAGAAATAAAAAAAAACCACAATTTTTTTCTGATAATTCCCTGTAAGAAAGATACACATAGAAAAATAGTGAAAAATTTTACATAGCATGCTGTGTTTTTTTCTAGAAGCCCTTTCAAGTAAATGGAGAAGAGCTGTGTTCAAGTCAAGAAAAGGTTTTGGGTTTGGGCTTATGTGTTTGCTTGTTTTAATTCTGAAAGTCATTGTATATTAAAATTCTGGAAAGAGAACCAGATTTATACTTTTGAGCCCAATATGTTTTTATGTTCTTAAGTATGTTCTAAGTGGAAGTAGTCAACTGAAGTAAACATGGATATGAAATACTGTTGTTAAGATGTGTGATGTTAAATCTGTTGTTCTTGTGTCCTTGACATACAAATCTCTGTGGCTTGGCCTGGAAAAGTTCAAGACAAAAGTTGGTTTCTGTCACTATGAGTTTGTCAGTAGCCAAGTCAGTCAGAACAGGTTGTTTGCAGGGAAGCACAGAAGATTTCCTCCTTGGTTTTGGTTCTTGGTGCTGCATTTTCCCCCATCACTACTAAGTTTGCTGCTGAGATAGTGAGTAGGTAAGGATTCAGTATGTTCACTAAATTGGTTTGTCCTTGGGAAGTAAAATGTTGGATGGTGTGCTTAAAATTCTCTGGGTTTCTGTCAAATCTGATACAGAATTTCAAGAGGTGATGCTATATGTGTTTAGTACTTCTCATATAATTTGCTCTTTTTTTAACCTTAGTTAGACACACACAAGCAGTGAAGAGAAGTGCTGTTTCATCACTCATGAGCCACATTAAAACTACCACTACTTCTAGTGAGGAGTTGTAAAAAAGGCCCTCTTACCGAGCAGTTTTCTTATTGTTAATGTCCTTTAGGATTTCTATTTCTACATGTGTTCAGTAGAGCCTAAGCAGTGAGTACACATGCACGCTCTTTCAACTGAGAATTGACATTGAAAGTAAACCTCTTGTGATTTTGAATCGAGATGCTGATATTCCTTGGTGTGATGTTCCTTTGGTGAATATAGTCCAGTTTACTTTCAAACACTGTAATTATTTTTGATTTTTTTCCCTTCTAGGACTTGCTATATTAAAGCATGTGCTGACTCCACGGGTTAAGGCAACTCATGTAGCCATTGACACAATGAAAGACTATCTGGATGCAGTGTATGATGTGACTGTGGCTTATGAAGGTACTGTGGACCACAAAGGGCAAAGAAAACTGGCACCATCTATGACAGGTGAGTTGAGGCCTATGAGACATGCTGTAGCCATATGCTTGTTCAAATACAGAACCAACTTCAGGTACTTTGAAATGCTCTGAAGATAATCCCCACAGCACTTCAGCCATCCTACAGCTCCTTGGTAGGGCACTGTTCAAGTCACTGGGCTTTACAGGAGTTACCCGTGACACTCCTGCCCTCTGCTTCCCTAGTCCAATTCTAAATACAAGTGCCCTTTGAAGTCAAAGGGAACTTGGAGCTATAGGCAGCAGATTCCATTTACCTTCATGTTTCTTCTAGCACTGGGATTTGGCATCATCTTAAATTCTCTCTCTTCCTCTGCTGCGCTACATATGTGTACATGTGCACATCTAATTGCTGAAGTGCACGTATTTTGAAGGGAAAATGCGTAGCAGTAGTATTTTACTGACAATTTTTCAAATTGCTGCACACAGACAGTTATCTTAGAAACACTCAACATTTTATGCAAGTGGGCTTCATTTACTTTAGTATTTTAAGCCACATACAGGACCTTAAGAAAAATCAGATAGATTTTCTTAAGATTGGTTTTACATTCCCTGAGTAATCTAACCAGAAAACACGTTCTGGAGTTTCTTCTGGGGAATACTCAGGGACTCAGAGAGCTTCAGGGTTTGCTGTTTATTATGCTTGGTGGTGGACTGATAATTTATTCCTAAGTAAATAATTCGCCTGTGCTGTTACTGGAGTGCCAGATATCTTTCTTTCCATTTGTTGATGCTTTGTTACTTAGCTGTGCCTGACTGTTGCTGGTTGGCTCAAAGTGGCACTTTTGAGTCTTTTGCACTACTGATACTAAGTGGGAAATGCAGCTACAGTAGTTCCACAGGGCTTTCCAGAGTTTTGGGCAAGGGATCAGTGTTGACTGAGGGACTTGCAGGGAGCTTCTCTAACTCTCTGCTCCTCAGCTCACCCAGTGTCACTGGGACTTGTTCCCTTCTGCTGCTAAAAACAGTTTGTAGTGCAGCTGTTTCCATGTCACGTCATTAGCAGGTGTAACTCCTTGAGTCACATGCACTGCTTCCCAGATGCTAGTTGATTAGAAGTTCTGGAATTGTCTATTTTTACATTTTCACCCTGTTAAATATTATTTTGGGTAGGTGAGGAACAAAACTGTCAACGCTATATATTAACACTTGTACTGTAATGTCTTAGGATGGTTTTATTTTTTGTACATTTTGTTCCTAATGGGCATTTTTTTATGTCAAAAGTTCTTTTTATGATTTAAAGTTATTTTACTTTTTTTAAATGCCTTCTGACCCTTTTACAGTACCTTTGGAGACTGAGCAGCCTCCTTCTTGTCCCATCACCCAACCGTTTCTAAGACCCCCTTCAAAACAAATAGGATTGTTTTTCCTTCCCTGCAGCATATCTTGTTTCATGACTTAATTACTAGGCAGTTTTAGCCATTCTCATGCTGAACTTCTCACTGCCTAATGGTTAATTAAACTATTAAAATGTCATTACCTGATGATAAGATGGCAAATGTTCAAATTCCTTACAAGACCTCTTCACCTATTGAACCTCATGGTTTGCATGAAGCATGATATTATTATGGAAGGGGGACCAACAAGCTGAATTTCCCTGTTGGCTGTTTTTTGTGTTGGTGTTGAGCAGGAATCAGATGCTTTGGGGTGGCCACTCCACATCCAGCCTTTTGGAGCCTCTATGGCAGCAGTCCAGGCATATCTTTCAGCCAGGCTTACTTTTAGGGCTGGGGTAATTACTGGCTCAGCCTTGGGGTAAAAGTAAGGCAGTAATACAGAATGAAGTGCAGCCAACCAGCTGTTACCCCTTACAGAGCAGATAAATGATATATCCATGATAAATCAACATCATGTTGCTTGCTATCGTGGCAGTCACATGTATTCCATATAATATAAATTGTGTAGATTAAGAACACTTCATGAACTACAGTGTGAAACATAGTTCATTCTTTTAGGCTCTCCAGACACAGTGACAGACAAACAATTTCTCTTCTAAGAGATCAAGATCATTTCACCATTTGTTATGCAGAAGCCCAGCAACTGGTCTGTCAGGAATATAACAAGAATTGAATTAGGCATACTTATGCATTTGACATTTTTTAGCATTATTTCTCTTTCACAGTGCTAAAATGAGTTATGCACACATGAAAAGGACATCTTACTTCATATGAACAGTTCATATTTGTGTCAGTGCTGGTTGAGAATTTTGTTTTTCCTTCTCATTGGAATAAAATGGCAGTGCAATCCTGGTAATTTTTAAAAGATAAAGTTGACATGTCTTTTTCAATCTAGCAACGCTGATTGAAATTTATTGCATGGAAAACAAACTTCTGATAAACACAACTTTACTTATGACTTTATTTCCCATGTAATGACATTTCCCATGTGAATAAAATCTGAATTCCACACAGATACAGTGTTTCTTGAAATGCATTTTGCTTTCAGTTCTATAAATCTCAGTTCCTCAGAAGAACCTGTGCCATTTCAGGAAAAATTCATACTTACCTGGGACAGTGTCTGCTCTTGGCTGTTGTCTTCAGCAGTAAACAAAGTGTGTTAAAAAGAACATTTTAGTGATGTGAGGAGTAATAGCACACTTTGTCTGAGAAATTGTGTTGGCAAAATGTGAATGGGAAAAATATTCTGAAGAAAAAGTGAATTGCTTTTTAAATTTTGTAGTATGCAACTTTTAATCTATCTTTTAAAAATTTAGTCTAAATAGTTTTTCTTATAAAAATTCGTTTTTAATTTTTTTAAGCCTATCAATCTTAAATATACTGTTGACTTGCTCAATAGGATTAAAACACAACTTAGTATACCCGCAGCTGGAAAATAAACATTTCACCATAAGAACAGTGAATGCCAGACATACCTGATATAACATGGTGTCATTTTAGAGCAGGCAAATTATTGTAGTATATACTTTAAAATGTGTTGAGCTTTTTGCCACTACTATTGCATGTTCATTTTTTTTGGCACTTTCCAGTGGCAAGTTTGTTTTAGAAGACATCAGATTTGGTTAGTCTTTGCCAGTGACTAATATTAGATTAGCTTTACATGGGGATGTTGCTTTCTGCTGTTGCTTCACATCCAGTTGTAACCAATGGATGGAATTTTTTTCATTTACTACCTTTTATTCATTCCCTTTATTACAAGTTTGGATCTTAGTGCGTTTCCAGTGGAAGTTTATCTGGCACATGGCAGTTTTTCTAAGGAATAGCAATTTCCCACAGGTTTCCCCTCTCTCTCTGCTCCTGAAGATGGCTTGTCCAGATCATTAATGACAGAACATCATGGTCCTGCTTGGGGAGGACCACGCTGCTAGGCAGTATTTATTTGTGGTCATTAGAATAAGATGCAAATAATCATATGGGCATTGTGGCACAACTGAAGGATATCTCAGGTACTGAAGTATGGAAGAACTATTTAGAAGGGAAAAGGAGGAGGAGGAGAAACTCGTGCTGAATTTGTTGATATTGTTTTACTACACTGTCATCAAGTGAAAAGCAGAAATAAGTTTGGGAAGAAAGGATGAGAATGTCGTTTTCCCCCCTTCTGAATAAATGTGCCAAGCATTCACATCCAGCTTTGTCTGGTGTTAAGGGGCAGGTCTCATGGGACGTGGGAACTGTTATCATTCTTGCACCTGAAAGAGCATTATGTACACATCTACATCTTTATTATTCTGCCTGAAGGCTTTAGCATAACCAGATGGTATTTATCTGCCCATTGTAGATGAAAGAGTTTGTAAAATAGCAGCATGTGACAATGATAAACACTGAATAAAAATAGCAAATACATATAGACTCTGTCTTAAAGAAGTCGAGGAATTCTTGAGAGTTATTGACTCTGCTATATATCAGTTCCAGAACAAACACTTTGAAAGCCTGTCTATGTGTGCATTTCTGAAAATCTGTACATCACTTTGATCCATATAATTTGAGGAGGTCAGATTGGCCTAACTTCCCTCAGGGAAAATACACTTTTCCAAAAGCTTGCACTTTTGTTTGGACCCAGTTAGACAAGGAAGTATGAGACTGTAGGAAAGAAACTGGAGCAATAGAAAACAGTCTTTGTCTGGAATGGCCCAGATTTGTTCACATCCATTGTCTCTCAAGGTCCAAAGAATGGTAATAAGCACATGGTTGCAGATGTGTTGAAAGAATTAAAAAGCTAAATTATTAGGCTAATAACCGTTAACAGAACTATAAAACAGTCCAAAGTTAGTTTTATAGTTATGATATTATTAATAATATTTTCAGACCTCTGCTAGCTGTCATTTTCTATTGCATGAAAGAATATTGAAGAGTAAATGTCACTTATTTTAGAGTAACCAAAGAAAGCATGTAGATTAGACCTCAGGCAGGACATTAGCACTGGTGAAATTTGTATCGTGTAGGATGGTTTTTTAGCAGGTACAGTAAGCCTTACATCAAAAACTTGTCATTCTGCATCTGCCCAAGCAGAGTTTAAGTAATAATTACCTTTCACATTTCAATATGTAATATTTACATTTAGATGTTTGGAGGAATTTTGATAACAACACTGATTTGCAACATAGTTTTGTGGGGGTTGGACTAGATGATCTCCAGAGGTCCTTCAAACCCTAAGAATTCTGTGATTCTGTGATATTCTGTAAGATATTTTTCTTTTCAAGGAAAACTCTAGTCTATTTATTTTGTGCAAAATATTAAAATAAAACTTTTTTAATAACATGATTTCCAGGTACCACAAGGTAAACTATCATTCAGTTTTAACTGAATGCATTTTCACTTGTCCTTTGTAAGACTAGATCTGTCATTTTAGAGCCCCTGTAATTCACTATTAGAAGTAGTTCGAGTACCATGAAAACTTGTCTGTTAATTTGGGGATGACTTATGTGTAGTGGCACTTTCAACACAGATGTGAGCATATGTATCAATATTCTGCAGATAAGGACAGTCTGGGTAAACGCAAAGTATTCTCATACTGCAAGAATTAAACATTATACTTTAGGTCAGAAACCACATGTCACTGAAGAGCAGCATCAGTTTATGGGAGTGTATGAAAGCCTTGATGTAGTTCATCAGAGAAAATGAAGGTCAGTCTGAGCATGAGTAGCGCCTCTGCTCTTTATCCATTGGAAAACAAGGACATAAAGATGTCAGCTGTGTTTGGAATTCCTGTAGCTCAGTTTCTAGTCTCCACCATCAGCCAGTCTTGGATGCCTAAGGAAGAATGCAAGATTCAGACAGCCCTAAATGTGTCTAACTTTTCCCAAGTCACGGATACCTGTGGGCACTGTATCTGTGTGCTCACACCCGCTTGTTGTAGGTAATGAACCTCTGCAGCAACCTCCAAGCCTGAGGCATGTATTCTGCTGATTGTAAACCAGATTATCGTGAATCTCAGTTATTCCCAAGCAGCTCTTATTGAAGGTAAGCATCTGTAGTGCATCTGTAGCTTCTCTTTGGGAATTTGTGATCTGAAAACACATGGTCATCAGGAAACTTCTGCTACACAAGAGGCTCTTGAAAGTATTTACGCTGGAGATTCATAAAATTATTCTGCACTCTGGACCTCCTGCATATGTAAGAGGAAGCATTCTACTCCCCAAGCAGCCATTTATTTACAAAGGCTCAAGGAACTCCTGATCTTTACGAAAAAGTGTATCTAAACCCTGAGGATAACAAAAACAACTTTAACTTTTTCACACTGTCAGGTTTGGCCAAAATATGTTGCTGCTTTGAGAGTCTGTGTTTATTTTTGGGGCTTTTATACATCACAGTCCTTTTCTTCTACTCTGTGGTGCTATTCTCTGTTTATATAAACAGACTGTCTGAAAGAAAGGCAAAAACATCAATACTAGCAGTACTGGCCATAGTTCCTAATAGATCCTGGTTTTTTGCTGTAGAGACATAGTTTTGAACTGGTTTATTCCTTGTATCTTCTGTTGACTTTTTTTTTTCTTAATTGCATAGTTAGAATTGTTTTTTTCACTTCTGAAAATTTAAATGTTCCAGGGAAGACACAGATATCTCCTGAATTTGCTCATTTTCATTTACCAGTTGTGGGATACCCTCTAGATGTAATCCACAGACCTTACCTGATCCCAGGTCTGTTCCTGGCAACCTATTGATCAACACTTACACTTTTGTAGGAAACCTCCTGATAACTCGGCCAACATATAATATTCATATATTGTTACAGAGTAGTACAAAGGCCAGAGTGCATCTGTTAGAATAACAGATTAAAACCAGTGAGCTATAATGTGTAAGTAGTGTGGGTCTTTATCAGAGAACATCTTGGAACAGCAAGACAACTTAAAATGACAATATGCTGGTCTCCATTGCTAATACCAGTATAACAAACTATAGACACCATCTTGTAATAATAATAATTTTAAAAGACTCTTTAGATATCCACATCTTCAGGAAGATACAGGCAAGTGATTATTTACCCTTGAATTTGCAGGATTTGTGGAGCTATAGTCCTTATTTGCCATATTCAGGTTTGGTTCTTTTTAAGCTGTCATCCCTTTCCTTGTGCTTCCCTTCTCCAAACTGAAAATTTGGCCTTTTTAATGTCTCCTTGTTTGTAGTTGAAGTACTTTTCCTCCTTAAATGTTATAGTTGGTCTTTAATGTGGTCTTCTCTGAGTCCACTACATCCTCCTTCAGATGTAGAGACCAGAAGTGCACACAGTATTTAAAATGTGGGTTCATAATCTTTATCTGGTGAGTGACTGTCTTGGCCTTGTTCTTGATGTGCTTCCTCAAGCTGCCCAGTATTTGGGGGATTTGGGGCTGCTGCTGAGAGGATGGTTTTAGGAAAGGGTCAGCAACACCCTAATTGTAAGCGGATTGTAACCACCAATTCCAAGTTAAGCGCCATGTAGTCAGGATTTCAGTTATTTTTTTCCCCATGTTTGTTTACACTGAAGCTTGGCTGCCATATTTTCTCCCTGTTTGTTCAGCTTTGAGGGTTTTTTGAAGTTCAGCCAATGTTTTGGTACCCAAAAGAGCTCAGAGTCTTCTGAAAGAGATGTGAAAAACTGGAGCATTCACAGTTTGCTCTCTTCTTCAACTCATCAGTCATGAGACAGAGTAAAACCAGTCCTGGCATCGATCCTCGGAGGACCTCAGTCACCAAGTCTTTTCCATCCCTAAGTCCCTCCATTTGCTTCCTCTCCTTTAAGCAGCTTTTGTCTACAAAGTATCATCTCCTATAATCCTTTGGCAGCTTAATTTCTTTAATAGCCCTCAGTGTGGAGCCCTGCCATAGGCTTTATGAAAATTCAAAAATATCATATCCAGTGAATCCCCTTTATCTGCCTGGTCCTTGACACTTGTAGAAATCCAGCAAGTTGGTGGGACAGGATTTCCCTTTATAGAATCCACACCAAATATTTTTCAACAGACTATGTGATTATCTGTGAGTTCAGTGATTTTATTACAGACCTGTTATCTTACCCAGTGATACAAGACTCTGGTCTGTACTTCTGTATTTCCCAGCACCATCTCTAAAATCCTCGTTTGTAGAAGGGAAACTCCCCCATTTTTTTGGCACAATGGCTGTTTGTGATGATAGATTACACACATCATTGTTTTTAAATTCTACATGCTTCTGGATGAATGCTGTCTGATCTTGGTGACTTCCTGACATCTGACTTATTTATATTTAGTCTAATATTTTCTGTCTGTTTACTTATTGATCTAGTTCCTTTGAATGATCTGGTACAAAGAATGCAGTGGATGTAGGAATCAAACATTTTCAGCAAGAAAGAATGATGCAAGCAGATAGATGAGCTTCTCTTGCAAGGGCTTATACTGGACCATGAGCACTGCTCTTCACACTTTTGTCATCTAGCAATCCTACCAGTGGCTTATCAAGTTTACTGCTTTTAATATACTGAAAAAAAGTTAAAATAGAACACCCTTTCCATTTTTCAAGTTCATTTTTAGTCCTCTCAAGTTTATGTTTACATTTGGCATGAGCAGTTCGGTGGCTTTTCCTTACTTGGACGAGCTTTCCATTTTGCATAGAGGAGAAAAAGATGGAAGTATTATTGTAGACTCCTTGATTTTTCCATTAAAGTCATACAGATGTTTTTAAGACCCATACAGACTTTTCCTTTTGCAGTGTTACACGTTTTATGCAAGCTTCTATTACAGGTTTTTGTGGGGTTTGGTATTTAGTGAGTTTTTTAATAGCCTCTGGGTTGCTTTCTTTTGGACTGTATACTTTAGGGTGTTTTGACACTTTGTCTTCCCTCCCATTGTGTAGTTCCTTTAATTCGTAGAATCATTAACATTGGAAAAGACTTCCAAGATTATGAAGTCCAATCTTCAACCAAACACTACCCACACCCATTAAACCTTATCACAAAGTGTCACATCTGCTTATTTTTTGAACACTTCCAGGGATTACAACTTTACCACTTCCCTGGGCAAACCTGTTCCAATGCATGACCGCTCTTTCAGTGAAGAAAGTTTTCCTACTATCCATCCAGCCGGAACTTCCTGTGGTGCAACTTGAGGCCATTTCCCTTGTCCTGTCACTAGTTGCCTGGGAGAAGAGGCCAACCCCAAAAAATTCTGCATTTCTGTGCTAGATGCTTTCTCTACAACACTAAAATTAATTGTATTGTGGTTGCAGAGCAAGACCACACCAGGAACAGCATCCTTTCTTGTGGGTTTTCTTTCTTACTGGTTATTCCAGGAATTTTTTTTCCCCTCTGATGTTTTTGTCCAATTGGTTGGGTCATCTTGGTTTGGGTTTATTTGGGATTTTTTGCCCTGCTCATCCTGCTGAAGTATCAATAAAGTTCCATAAAGGTAGCTGGAATCTCACACTCCTACTGTCAGTCCTGAACTTGCAGGTCTCAGTCTGGCTTTACAGTTTCTGCTCAATATTATTAAGCTTACTTGGAAGTCATTTAATTATTTATCTTATATATATTCTAGTAGAGTCTGGATTTTCCATCTGCAAGAACCTTATTGTGCTTTTGTCTCCTTATTATATAAAGCTATTATACCTTATGTAAGTTTTCATGCACTGTTCCCTACCCTCACTTGTGCATCCTCTTCTGTCATTCCTGGTAGTCTGGTAACATTGCCCACTCCTGCAAGCCCACCAGGATGCCTGCTTTACAGGAAGAGTGATCTCTTGGTGACAGTAATTCTTGTAATGTCTTCATATTTAGGCTCCTCACGTTGGTACAGAGGCACTTCTGAATCTTGCCCTCACAATGAATTTTAGCTACATCCACATGTTACATCCTTCTGAACAAGCTGCTTTTTCTAATTTTCAGTCTTGCCCAACTGCCAGTTGAAACAGTCTCTAATTTTTCAGTTTTTATGGCCAGCGCCCTGGCCTAATAATGATCCAGGTGGATTCCATTTCTCATTTCAAAACGTCCCACATCTCCTAAGCTGTATCCTCCTCACACTGTGCCCCTTATGCATCCATGGGGGCACTGATCTCTGTGTGCACAAGTGATTGCACAAGGGATTGGCAATATTCCTGAGAGGTCTATTCCTCAAGTGCAGGCTTGTTTCCTGGCTGCAAGCTTCAGTCTGGGCTGCACAGCATCCCTTGCACGCTTCCCTGCATCTGCAGTACTCGCAGGTACTGGTGCTGCTCCTCCACTGCTGCCCGGAGCAATTCCTGCAATCAACCTCCACTGGTCCTAGATGTTTGCTTTCTTGTCTAGTGCTGCTTTATTTTTTAGAGCAAATCGTGAAATAGTTTCTTGTCAGCTCAGCTTGGGATGATGGAAAGCATGAAGCAGAGAAACAACACAGCGCTTAAGTTTGTGTTTGTTTTGCTGTTTGATTGTTAATTTGGTGTACAGATGGAAGTGGAGAGACAGGATTTCTTTCTCTGAAGAGGAGATAGTTTACAAACTGCTTTGGTGGCTTAATGCTGAAGTCCAGACTAATTCAAGTTTAAGAGGTGGAGAAAGACTGCAGTTCAGAGGATCTCTGCTATCATGGTTTTGCCTGTAAAACTATACAAGCCACAACACACAATGTTCTCTTACTGAAGAGACATATTTTTACACATTTTTACACATTTGAAATGCTAGTTACTTAGAATAAATACAGATCATTCATATTTCATTTTCCTGTGATATCACTATCAATTTATCACAAACATTACTGAAAATTGTTAAAACGGGAGAGATTTGGGGGGTCTTTAAGTGGACATAACTAAGTCAGGCCTCAGTTTGTCCATTCTTAATTTTGAAGGACTTTGGCAACAATTACATTGCAGTAGAAGAGCCAGTGTAGGAGGTTGAAATCTGAGCTACTTTATTGCTGTCATATTTAAAGTGCATATAAAAATAGACTTCATTAGTAATTGAAAACTGGAATATCTGTTTAAGTGTAAAACTGCTGTCACAACTTTCTTAAGGGACAAGGCAAATAATTTGGAGTGGTGGAATAAATTTATGTGGTTCAGAAGGGGAAGGTGGTCTCAGGCCACAACTATTGTTGTTTGTTCCTTCTCAGCTACAGATATCAGTGTTTCAGAGCTTCTCTTCTCCCTCAGTTTCCCTGGTAATGCTGGTAATTCCCAAGAGAATTATTGGCTTTTGAAGGTGAAGGGTTGAGAACTGGTAGAATTTTGAAGGAGCCCCAAATACTGGGCTTGCAATTAAAAAATCTGTGGATTAATTTCCTTTCCTGGAGGCTGTTGCACTTCATTTGTTAATCCCAGTGCTGCAGTCATTTCCCCTCTGAAGCCCTGTGTTAGTGTGAATCCTGTCCCACCAAAGGAGGTGTACAGTGTCACAGCTCAAGAAGAAAAAACGCTCAATCCACTTTATTTTCTGCTATGCTTGGTCACTAGAAGCATTATAAACATTCTGTGCTTGTATCTACTATTTAGCCAGACAGAAAGTTTTATTAGGAAATTATCTCCCACACGATAGTCAGTCCATTTGGTTCCCACACAAGTTGTTAGTGTTCATTTAACACAAATTGTACAGGGTTCTTGACTAATGCTGTCCCCAACATAATGTTTGCTTGTAATGCATGATTTGCATTTCTGTTTTGTCTCTTGAAGGGAAGTTCAGGCTTGCTTGTTCCTGCTGTTAATTATAAAAAATTCTGGCAAGTTTAGGAATTTGAAAAGCCTGTCAGATGTTTGCCTTAAGGGCTAGTGTCCCTGAAGTTGGATGTAATTTGCACATAATAAATTGCTTCAATAAGATTTTGTTTCTTAGCTTAATTACATAAGTCTTTTGGGAGTTCAGCTAATGTGAAATTAAGGGTCATAGGACCACCACAAACCTTTGGAGGTTATGGTGATAAAATCCAGCTGTTTCTTCTCACAATCAACATCCAATATGTCGTCCTTATCCAATGGTGTTCTTATGTGATTGCTGAGACACTGTAGATTGGGGGAAGAAAAGTTGGGTTAGGTGCATTAAACACTGACATGAATTGGATAATTAAATACTAGTCAGATTACCTGATGTGGTTGGCTGCATGCATTACAGTGTAATCTGCAGATGTCCTGAACACCTAGGCTTTGAATAAGGACTTGGAATCAATGTGTGGGAATCATGACCTTCCCCAGGGGTAGCACCTGAAGTAGCAGATCACACAGCCCTGAGTGAGGCTGAACTAAGTCAGACTTAAAAGGGAGAGTGAGGTTGTTGGGGAAAGCATTGGGATTCACAAAGGTGGGAAATAATTACAAAGTTTAGGAGCTTCACATATGGGGATTCAATTTAGAGTGGTTGAAGAAGATTAGAGTGGGAAGTGGTAAGAATCAGCTTGCATTGGAATTTGAGCCTAAGGTGGAAAGCCAACAGTAACACTCAGATATTTGAGGAGGGGATTTTGTTGTCTTTAGAACAACATTTTAGAACTGCTACACTTTAGCTTTTGTGGGGGAAGGTGTTTCT
This sequence comes from Anthoscopus minutus, assembly GCA_013399455.1. Lineage (NCBI taxonomy): Eukaryota > Metazoa > Chordata > Aves > Passeriformes > Paridae > Anthoscopus > Anthoscopus minutus. Next base: position 80,881 of record VWYI01028920.1, read on the forward strand.
TTTGAAATGCTTATGTCTTGAGTTTTGATTGGTTGAGTTTGATTGGTTTTTCTTAATAGTTTTTAACTGAGTTACAAGTAACAACAGTAAAGAGCTGTTTGTTCCTATGCGGAACAGCCCATGTGCTATGAAGCAAAAGAAACATACTATTGAATGCACAGAATGTTTTAAATATCTCTAAAAGCTGGATCTTCAGCTTTAACTGAATATGCATACCATAGATGTTTTTTATAGGAGTCTAGTACACAAAAAGACCAGATCATCTGGTTTCCAGGCATTTATTTTGTAGATAGTTTTGCATATTGTTAGAATGTTCTGCTTAATAGGTAATGCCACTCAAAAGAGGATTTGTACATCATTAACATTATAAGCATTTAAGACATGGATAATACATCTGTCATTTTACGATATTAATAGTATGCTTTTAGGTGCTCATATAGTCAATGACCTTCATGTAGTGGCCTGGAAACAGCCCTGCAAAATCCTTTCTTCGCATTAAAGCAAGAAAAAAAGATTTCTTTTAGATAACATCAATTTCTTTGTGGTTAGTAAAAGCACTGCACATAAATCTGAAGAAAATGTCTACATGTACCATCATTCTGGACTCTGAGTCCTTTACTTGCTATCTCAAGTGGTTAACTGCCACCTAATAGCTGTAGCTAGGAGAAGGTTCTACCAGAAACCTCTTGGCAACAGCTGTTTTTGCTGGTCCATGGCCAAGAGATTGACTCGTGCCTGGATGGAGCCCTCATCCAGCTCTCCAGCTGATGGTGTGGGGCCATGTTGCTCTCTTTATGCTGTGGTTCAGTGAAGGGCTCTGTGCATGATGTCCAGACACACACAGCACCTTACAGATTTCTGCATCCAAGCACCTCAAGACCTTGGGGGCCTATTTATCTCTTCTCCTTCCCTCCCTCTCTGCAAGCACACACACATATTTGCATGAACAGGCTTTTAAAATTCCTTAAGGCAATTTCTAGTATGTGATAAGGACTGTTTTTACAGCAGAGTCATAACAAATCAATAATCCTGTAAAGATGAAAAACCAATAGGGGGATATCTGCTTTAGCAGACAACAATAAAGATGTACATGCTGTAACAATTTATTTGCACATTCATTCCTCCAGATACCCCTTACAGTTACGGGTCAAAGTCTTCTATGCATCTGCACTGCTGTCCGCAAAATGTCAACAACCTAAAGGGACCACCCAGCCTGTGTTACATTTGTTGCTTGTATGTATTGTAGGAAGGCACTTGTGGTCCCTTTTCAAAATAGGAAGACTATCCAAATTTCTGAGGACTTCCATCCTCACATCATGCAAATCTCTGTCCAGGGATACTGCAGTACCCCTTGCTACTGATAAATGCAAATGGTTACCAACACACAGTGCACAGGATTTCACATATACAAGATGCAGTATATTACAGTAATCATGCCCAGTATTTTTACTGTTTGTTAGTTGTAAAAAATCCCACAAGGCCTTTTGAGTAATGGAGTTTTGTTTGTCCTTGATGCTTGCTTGATAAGTTTGTCTAGGGACAAACTGAGGAAATGGTGGGGGGGCAGGGGGAGGCAGTTTGCAGTAGGGCTGTCTCAGGCTCTGTGAAACAGAAGAAAAATGAAGGGATACAAAATGGAAAGCAGCATTTTGTTCTGAGTCTTCTGCCCTATTACACTTTCCAGTTATAGGTTATTACTTAAACTGAAGCATATGTTCTCCTGGAGATGCTTTGGGAAATCACTGTAATTCCAGTTTTGTCATCCAGCAGCAAACAAAATTTATATTTTAAAAAGGATGAGCAAAGGGGATTACTAACTTTAAACAAAATTGCAGTATGGGTAACTTTATAACATCAAAGTTACTGCATCTGACACTATTGAATGAGTAGACTGCTTCTGAGGTAGAGGGTATTGTTTTCAAGCACAGCCTTTTACAGTTAGCAAGGTGCATTTTAGGACAGTTCTTCCATGTGGTACCTGATAGTGGTCCACCATTTCTAGTGTGTAGGCCAGATGGCTTCTAAATTCAGTGAAGTGCTCAGGAGGAAAGGTTTTTGAGCACTGAAGTTAGGCTTCCAAGGCACTTACAGTCAGATTTTTTTGGTGTATTCCTAACTCAGTCATGTTGTTTTGCTCTCTTCTTAGAGTTTCTTTGTAAGGAATGCCCAAGAGTTCATATTTTCATTGACCGAATTGAACTGAAGGACATTCCAGAAGAGCAGATGTATATGAGAAGGTGGCTTCATGAACGTTTTGAAATAAAGGATAAGTGAGTAGAAATATGTAGAACTTTCTGTTTCAAGAGTCTGCCTTATTTCTTTTATATTAACAAATATACTCATGATTTCTGTGTTACCAGCAGTGCCAGCTGTAGGGCTCTTTGAAGAGGGGTGATGTTGGTGCTCCTAATAATATAATATAATATAATATAATATAATAATACAATACAATACCTTGTGGGTAAACATTTTGCTCAGGAGGCTGGGATTCCTTGGGTTTTGACCTTTAGATCGAAGAAGTGTGAGCCCATGTTCCAGGCAAGACTCATATTCATCTGAATACACTCCATTCATCTTCTCATAGTTAAGTCCTGTATAATGTGAAAGAATATAAGATGCCTGTGGTAGGCAAGCAAGAAAAAGCAGTGTGATTCTGCCCTTGTAATCAGTGTTAAGTTGGAGCAATAGAGGGGCAGGTCTTCATCTAATCTCTTCTGCCAAAATTGTTTACAAATCTTGCATCCAGACAGCGACTGGATAAAAACACAGTTAACCCCAAAATTCCTACCTTCACTGAAGAAACAAGGTGAAGTGGAAGTTTCAATTGTCCACTCTTGAATTGTGGCAGAAGTAAAGTGCCTGGCTTCCTCCAGCATCTCCAGATAAGGTCACTAGTGAGAATATGCAGCAGATCCTGGGGTACCTTGTTCTCCAGAAGGACTCTGTGTTTAAATGTGACTCTGTACCTAAATGTAGGATTTAAGTATTGTTTGAGAGATCATGGTTTAATTTGCCAGGTCTGAAGTCCTGCTTAAAGGAGCTGAATCTGTTTACTTTCTAAATCCTTGAATACTTTGAGTGAGACAGAAATTTCACTGGTTCTTCAGTTCTGTTCTGCTTTAATACTGTTCTGCCAATCTCACACTCCATGGAAGTAAAAACTGTATTCATTTCTCCTGAGAACTTTGAATTCATATAAAAGTTAACATGACTATCTGTAAACATGGCACTGTTACTAAAGTGTCTTAGACATTTAGGATCACTAAAAAGTTTTTGTTTTCTTTACTTTTAAAAGATAAAGAATCTGAATTTAATTTAAATAGATAAGGAGCTAATACATAAAATAAAAGTCTGTCCAGTGTGTGTCCCTTTAGTTATCTAGTGAAGATGAACAAAACTGAATCATCCACATGTCATTGTAAGCTCCTGTTCACTGGAACATATTTCCTTGCACCAAAGCAGTCTTTCAGGCAAATTTATAGATAGTTAAAACAAAACCTCAGAATTTCCAGTCCCATTTATTACTGTTTTTTAAAACTAAGAGGAAAAAAGTTACTATTAAGCCAGTGATGTAGCATCTTACTCTTGCTTGTTTAGTTTCCAATATATTCAGTGTCTTGTGAGCCCTTGTTATTTATTTGTTTATTTTATGAAGATACTTCTTCCTCCTCCTTTGGTGCTCAGTGTATTGTTTTGTCCTACAATATTGTCCAGTGCTCTGGGCTTTTCTGCTAAATGCTGAATGAAAACAACTCTTGTCAGCTTTTATATTCACTGTTGCAGTTGGTCCACAAGGAAAATATGGCCTTAATGCTTACAAGGATTCTGGTTTAGTATTTTGATGTGCATCATATTTGTAAGGTATACTCGTTGTTCAAACTTGTTACAGAGGAGCTGCTGCCTATTATGAGATCATTTGTTAAAAATGTTTGGTTAGAAGCAGTTACTGGATGAAAGTAAGGTTGCTTAAAATGTCTTAAGCGACTGTCTGACCATCTCCTTTTTCTCTGCTTATAGGTTACTTATAGAATTTTATGATGCAAAGGATTCTAAAAGAAGAAATAAGTTCCCTGGGAAAAGTGTTCATTCCAAATTAAGCCTCAAGAAAACTTTGCCATCTTTGCTGTTTTTAGGTGGCCTGACTGCTAGTATGCTTCTGACAGAATCTGGAAGGAAACTCTATGTAAAAACATGGATATATGGAACTTTAATTGGCTGCCTGTGGGTTAGCATTAAACCATAAGCAGATGTTAGTCTCCAATCAGTGAAATGTGCAGTCTTTTCTTGCACATTGCACCAAATTTTTTCCTGACTTTATAGAAAAAAAAGTGTAAATAAAGCCTTATTGATCGAATATTGGAAATAATAGATTTTGTGACTTAAGCCTCTGTGTGGTTGGTCTGGGGAAAATAAATGTAGATTTTCAAATTTGCTACTGATTTTTGCTGGAATAATGACAGATAAACCAAGTCATGTGATAAATTGCTTTCCCCATGAACTAACATCTATCTCTCTCTACAGATTTGAAGAGGTGTGAATTATGCATAAGGGTGTCTTATGTGGACCTGTGAATGTATTTACAGATATTAATTTAGGGTATATATTTATTCTTCTGATATTCATGTTGAATTTTTGTTACTCTTTGGTGCATTACAGCAGCTCAGTTGCATCTATCCCAGCTGTATTGCGACTAAAATCAAAACTGTTTTTTTTAATTTTGCTCTTCAGTTTTCACTAAATACTATGTTCTTTAAGAGGGACTGTGTAAGCTGGCAAATCATGAGATGTTACCAGAAGCAGAATAAAATGTTCCTGAGAACTATTGTTCATGGGGAAGAAGCTCTGTTTATGTAGTGCATGATTTTTGATTATATTGCAGTATTAGGTGATTATTTTACATATGCAAAACATTAAATTGTACCAAACAAACCGCTTATTTTGCGCACCTCGTATTTGTGCATAAAAGGAATGTTTGCAGTGTAAGGAAATGTGAAGTTTTTATTTCTGGCCAGAGCCCTTGTAGCCTCCCTTGTGTCTGCATTACCCCTCACACCACAAGTGTTCAGCTGAGCTCACTCTTCTATGTGTATGTGCCATAAGCAGAAGTTTCCTGTTACCTCACAATTTTCTGGAAGCAAACCTTGTCTGGGAAGTGCACAGAATCACTGTAACTTCAGGAGTGGCAGTGAGGAACCTTCAGGTGCTCCTGCTAAATCTGGAGTGTGTGCCTTTCCCACTAACCTAATTTAGCCTAGTGTTTCACAGGCTGGCAGTCATCTCTGTGCTGTAGTATCCCTCTAGATTCTGAGTCATTCTAGGCCATGCAGACTGCACTTAGGCTGAAGTTACAGGGTTGATGTATGTGATTTGCACAGTAGATTATAGTCAACAAAATGCATATCCTATCAATATTTCACCTGCTTGAAAATATACTTTAAAATGCAAAATCAACAAAACCTATGACAGTCTGTGATTCCCAAGGCTGGTATATTTGTTGAAGAAAGCCATTTCCTGATTCAAGGGAACAGTCTATATGTACAGCAATGGGGTAGGAAAGAAGATGTATTTTATCTTCTTCCATTAGGGAATTGGACTCCCTGTATCAAAATTAAAAACCTAGAGAATATTTTTATATCACACTTGCAAGCTTTAAATGTGCATCTCTTTCTAGCTTCAGTACAATTTGTCTTGCTTTAGACTCCATTGTGAGTTAAACATCTCTTAAAATTATATCTCAGTTTTTCAGATCCCACCCATTGCCAGTTAATTAAAGGTTTTACCATGTGGGGTTGTTTTTGGTCTGTTTTTTTTTAACAGAGTGTTACAGAGGAATTACAGTTCCACCTTAAAATCATTCAGTACAACTTACAGTTTGCAGTTCTGTGTCCTTCCATAATGGATTTTGTCACTGGAGTTATTTATATCAGTGATTGATTCAGGATATGTTGATGAACCATTTTAAAAACAATGACTGGGAACAATGTTGAAAAACAGTATTGTTATGAGGCTGTGAAAAAAAAAAAAGCCATTTTATGTAACAGCCAAATGTGCTTACATGTAGTTCTTCCTATTCTCAGCTGACTGTTACCAGTGGGTATAACCAGAAGGCAACATTCCTATGTTAGTGTGAGTTTTTTCTGTCATGGAATGAGATTTTACTCTGATATGACTAAATCTCTTTGTATCAGCTAAGAATAACATTTAATTATACATCAAAAATAAATGCAGACTGCTTAATTCATTTGTAGGAAAATAACTGCTACTTTGGAGAGCCTAATTACATGAAATATTGGATCTCTTTTGCTGTTTAAGTACCAGGAATATAATTGACACAGTGCAGCAAACAAACAGGATGTTTATTTTGAATCTTACTCTCTATATTAATCTTTTTATTTTCTTTGCCATTAATTTATAAAGTTTTGAAACTGTAATTTGCTGATGTATTTGGCATTGGGAGTATCACATGCTATTTCTAAATATGCACTGATATTAACTTGAAATATTTCTTCATTAAAATAAGAGCCAATGCTCATTCAACTTTTTTGTCCTGTCTGCTTGTTCAATTTTGTTCTGCACTTTCTTGTTTGTAATTTGGAACTGTTTAAACAAAGGCTACAAATGTGGATTTAAGTACCTGATGGAAGGACTTGTGTGAGAAGCAGTCAACTGAAATAAAAGAACTTTGTCTTTTTTTCCCATGCAGCCAGAAATGTGTTGGAATTGATCTGTGCTTGTTCCAATGCAAGACAACACCAGATCAAACTGCAACAACTTTTCACCCTTGAGTGCCTGCACCCTTTGCTGCCTGTTGATGATGTTCATTAGTGTGTAGGACCACACTTTTGTCCAGAAATTGGCCTCAGTGGCAATAGGCCTTGGCCTGACAGCAGTGGCAGAGTGTGCATAGACCCAGGGGAAGAGAAGAGGTGCTGCAAACAAATACCTGAAGCATATCTTGGTAGCAATGTCACCAGAGTTGTAGTGATGTATTAAATTTCAGAAGGAACTTTTATGTTCAAAAACTGTCTTTCCCAGCTGTATCAGTGCCTCTGATAAGAGCTGTTTCCCTCTCACAAGTACCACATTGTTCATATGCATAAGCTGTGTGCAAAACTTGCAAGACCACCACTAAATGCTAGTTCTACAATGACATCCTTGTGTTTACTTTTGGGGAAGAAATTTGGCTAAGCAAGGATTAACTTACTTAATGGAGAGCACAAAAAGTGACAAAACGTTGTGTGATACTGGAGTGAGGAAATGACTGAGGAGGACACAAGGAGTTCCACCCAGATGCAGTCCCTTGCTAACTCCTCTGAAGCATTTTACTCTAATATTTGGTTTTTTCTCCTTTCAGTCAAATGCAGCATATCTGTAAAACTTATTTTACTACTTAAAAATTGTCCCCTGACTGTTTTGGTATTTTAGCATGCAGATAATGTATACACTTACTTCAAGGGAGAGAGAGGTAACTATTTCATGTTGGGATAATGAACAGGACCATGAGCAGATTTGGGATTTTTGGCTTAGTGTTAAAAGTGAAAAAAGATGATTTTCCCATCACCACCTTCAAAGAAAAAAAACAATGACAGAAGTTTTAACTATGCAATAGAAAACCAGCTAACAGGTTCAAGATCTTGGCACCTGCTTTATAAATGCTTTTGCATTCTAAATATGGAAACCAGAGTTTGGTCCTAACCTGCAATTCTAGGTCACTTTTTAGCAGAGCAGCTCCGGTGGCTGGGCTTGGAACAAACACAGCGGGGTTTCTCTTGTCCTCATTTTCATGTTCTTGCCTCCCTTATCAGTTTGGAGCTCTGTAGTCTCAGTGAAGTGTGCTGTGCAATTTGCTGAGCATAAGACAAAAGAAGAAATTGTTACTTTAGTTTGTATCTATGCAAAAGTCACACAAGTAAAACACAGCATGTCCAGAGATGGAAAAGCAGCAATAATCTGAAGCAAAGATTAGAAACATCAGCTCCAGTTAAGCATGACCACATCTGACTGATTCCGGGGAAAATTTGTTTTCTGTTTGAGGACCAGTGTCCCTGTCAGCATGGTGAATATTTGTTCCACCTGTCCAGTTTCAGTCCCCAATCTGCAGCCTTACCCTAGGCTGACTGCGGTCTCTTTTTTCTAACAAGTCCATCAACATTTTCAGACTGATGGTGAATCTTGGATTTCCTTCATTCTTCTGGAATGGAAGAATTTCCCTGCATATTTTCAGCCTGATAAATTGCTGAAAGACCACTGCCACCCACCTCCTTCTAATATGTTCTCTTTTACAGGACTGGCATTTGGCAGGCAGATGCCAGCGGGAAGGCAGGGGTCTGTTGGTGGGCTGGAAGGAGGCATTGCTGTTGAAAGAGGAGGTGTTGAGCTCTGAGCCACTTGGTCTAGTGGAACATGTCCCTGCCCATGGTAGGTGGCTTGGAAATAGATGGTCTTTAAGGTCTCAAACTACTCTGTGAAGTCTACATTGGACATCCGAGATGGATCTTCCTACCTGTGCCAGAGCCTGCTCCTTCACTGACTGGCACTTGGCATGGCTTTGAGTAAAGGCAAAGGCCAGACACTCCCCTGAAAAGCAGTGACTTGTTCTGGGTCATGTTTGTGACATGAAAGCTCTGTAAATTAGGCTTGTACAAACTATGCCACAGCCTTTTACCTTCTGTGGGAACTCAGTTTTCGAAGGACATTTTGATGCCTTTGTATTCCCTGTGTGACTAATTCAAACGAGAGCCATTTCAACCTGTTTGCCTGGCAGGCCCAGAGAACCTACAGAGGATGCAGATGTTCAGGGGCAGAAGTTGCTGCCAGTTTTCTGGCTGTGCAGTGACAGACCTGCTGGTCAGAACTGCTGGGCTCCCTACAAAATCTCTGCAAAAAACAGGCCTCTCAAATCCCAGTCCCACCATCACAGCCTGTGAGAGGCATCACCGTGGGCTGCCAGTACAGACGGTTTCACAGTGGTAGGTCCTAAAACCCCACTTGGCTTGTTTGCAAAGTATTCAGGATGTGGTGTTCTCTCTGTAGGGTGGGTTGGGCCTCATTGGTGTTTTGAAGCATGGATGAGCAGCGAGTTGAGTGTTATGCCTACTTCAGGGCATCAAAGCCCAGTTACTGGGATGAGAAGTAGGAGATAACAGTCTCAACAACTCCTGGCCTGAGATATTTTACTTTTCCCACCATTCCATGCCCTCAGGGAGTCCCTAGTGCTGCTTTTCACCTAGCAAAGTTGGAAAAGATTTGAAGATTTATAGAGCCAGCATGACTACCCGGTGCCAAGGGCACTGGCTGGGTATGTGGATGTCTGCATTCAACTTTGGTCGTGGGGCATTTCTGAACTGCCCTAGGAGCAAGGTGGAACCACAGATGGCCCACAGCTCACACCAGTCTGCAGGCAGAGGTTACAGACAGAGGAATAGGGGAAGGGTTCCATCCTAAAGTGCCATATTTTTGAAGTGCCTTTTTGTGTTAGGAGTGAGTCCAGCACACCATGGGCACCAGCAGATCTTGTAACCACTACAGTCGTGTCCCACGCTCCACACCAAAACCCTCCTTCCCTGTCTTCTTCAGGGACACTCATAGGCTGAAACTGCCAAAGCAGTTTTGAATTTCTGGGTATAACCAGACCCTGGCTTTATTCAGTTCTGCAAGTATTTCATCCAGTTGGGACCACAAGGGAAGCAGAATTTAATTACCAGTTGGCCAAGATGGGAGAGTTGACTGTAATGATCCCAAAAAGTATCAAATGCTGTACAACATCATTAAGCACAAATAGAAGAATATGCAGATTTCTCAAGGCTGAAACCTGAACTGGAGGTATTAAGTTAAATTACTTTTCATGCTGTATGCATTACAGTCACTGTTAAAGGCTGTCACAGTTTAGTAGGCATTTGCATCTCCTAGAGTGTCCTATTGTACTTTTAGCAGAAACACTATAGGTCCAGAAAATGACATTGCCTTTATTTTAGTTTGCACCCAAGTCTTTTAAAGTCTCACATGATAAACAGGCTATAAAATTTTGCCTCTAATCTGTATAACCTCTAAGTATTTTTTGGCTTCTATAAACTACGGAGTCTTCACTTTTTGTCACACAAGGTATAAAAAAAGTTGGTTTGACATCAGGATGCTTTACTAAATTCCTGTTTATCACAAAGGATTGCTTAATACAGTCGCATACTGAGAAATGTTAAAAATACTTAAAAAAACACACACACTGTTTCTATAGCCAGGGGAGATAAATCAAAATGCAGAATACTTCTTTCTGGAGTCCCACACTTGCAGCTAGCACTTGGTTGTAGTCATAAGTGAATAACCTCATTCATGCAGCTGTTTAAAGACAGAGAAATGGAAGTTGCTGTTTTTATTTTAGGTGTTTTTATTGCCCAGAAAAGGAAAGGTGAAAAGCAAAGAGCTGACAAATAATTCTGCATAACCCATAGTAGTTCTGTTGGCACAGGATATGGTATTGTTTTCTAAGTTTAAACAGTAATAAGAGATCATGCGTACGTATCCTGATACTGTCAGTTGTATTCCTGACAAAATCACAAGAGATTCAAGAAGTCTCAGTGCTTAGAACACATCCCGTTTTGCACTGCAGGGCTGGAAATTCCAAGTGGCTGCTGTCTCTAGCTCATCCTGTGTATCCCTTTGGAATGCTGGCTGCTGTTTGCAGAGCCAGTTCAAAACTAACAATTATTCCTGGCAGTGCAAACACGTATGAAAGCAGAGGTGAACAGGGGCATGTACCATCACCAAGGATGCTCGGCACTGCAATAAAGCCTGGGCAGCCCATAAATGAGCCCTGTAGAAGCCAGGAATGGGAATCCAGGCCAACACGGAGCTGCAGCCACGGTGAGACAACCACGTGCCTCTTTGAAGAGCGAGTCTCAGCACAAGGGTGGGCACTGGCAGTGCCATAGAAATTACACCATTTGCATGCAGAGCCAGTGTCTCCAGGGACCACACTAGGCTCAGCTGAAGTAAACAGAGACTTCATATTCCTTTTTAAATAGTAGAACAAATTTGAAGTTTAAAATAAAAAGTCCTCTCCAAATTATATGACATCCTGGAAAGGAAGGAGTACTCCTGAAACCCTCCAAGTTTGGAATAATTTTGGGATCAAATGATGCCATAAAATAATTGAATAAGGGTCTGCCAGGCTGCAGGTTCTCATTTCTCTCTTTTGTCTCAGCTCAGGTCAAATCTTTCTACATGCAATTCTAAGCTTCCCTTATTCCTTAGATGCCTGACCTAAATTAAGCCTAGTTTGCAGAAGAATTTAGGACTTGCAGCTGCTGGAGAAGGCAACACATGGAGAACATGCACACATCACTATACCTAGTACAATGTACTTCTTGGATTGAATAATTAGGAAATACTTCCAGGTTCCAGTTTTCTGTTTGTAATATGATAGAAGTCCTCTTCCTTGAGGTGTTCAACACTTTATTTTGTGGAATTTTGGTGCTTTTTTTGTAATATTCACTATGACAGTATCAGAAAGAAATGTATGATTCTGTCTTCATAGCCAGGTTTATTTACCAAGGAGTTGGTAGTGGATGGGAAGACCATCTGAGTGAGCTCAAGTGTTCTTAAATGCGCTCAGAATAACGTGCAGAGAGGCCAAAATGAGATCCTACACATCCTTTTCTCACACACCCCTTCCCAGTTGCCTCCATGCTTTGTTGTGCTTCAGTCTCCATCCCCTGATTTCCACCTCAGTGTTCACACACTTCAGGTTCCCCCAGCTCTCTGTCAGAATTCCTTTTTTCCATCCCAGGTCTACTTTTCCAGATTATCTCCTTCTCTTGCATGTCTCACCTCCTCTGAATGCAGTTCAAATGATGTCCTTCATGTAGATTGGAAACAAACAGGTTTTTTAAAAAATCTAAAAATGTATACTTTCGAGTATCTGGATTTAAAACTGCTTTGGCCTGAAGCACTTAGGAATTGCAAATACTAGGGAAGTCCCACTCCAGCCCCTGGAGCATGTCCCATGCTCATGAACTCACCAGAGAACAAAGCCTGCAATCTCTAGCTGGCCTTTGGCAAGCGCATGTGAACTGCAGCTGCCTTGGTTTTTATCCAAAGCTCTATGAATTGGCCAAATTTTCACTGAGAGTATAAAAAGTCCATCTCAACAGTAAGGTTAAATTTTGTACAGTTCCAAGTCCCTCTTCCAATAAGAAAAAAAGCACCACTGCTTTTCAAGGATTTCTAGAGTATTGGGAGGATAAAGTGTTTTTTTGTTTGTCTTCAGTCTGGCCATGATTAGGTTGAGAAAAAAAGGTCCTCTCAGAAACATGAACTGTTTGGGCTGAAACTTTGAAGAAAACCCAGCCTTCAATACACACCTGGCAAGCAAATGTGGCTTAAATATTTACTAATTGGGCAAAAGTAATAAATAATTATAAATATATATAAATGATAAATAAACCCAGGATTGAGAAGGCAAGATGCATTGGGTAGTCCAAAGCTTAGGTTGCACTATCAGCCATGTATGTAGTTTGCAGCTTTCCCTCCTTCAGCCTCCAACTCTGAGAAAATTTGGACCCCAGGATCGATGTGGGATTGGTTGTGGTTTTGATCAGTCTTTTTTTTTTTAACTCGGTTTTTTCAGTGATTCCATTTTATGGCTGCACATATCTCAGATTTGCTTTCCATGTAATGAAGTTTGGCTACTTGAGCCAAACACAGTAATATGCCTAGGAAGCTTGGCTATACAAAAGAAGTTACAAAGGTTTAATTAAACCAAAGGGCTGAAGCAGAGAGTTGCTAAGTGATGTACAGAATATCTAAAAGTGTTTTGTTTCCTCGTGTAAGCAAATAGTGTTTTTTGTTCACTGAGTATCACTTTCTAACACTGTTCCTGAGTGTACCTTCATCATCCAGCACTGATGTGTCTCAAGTGCTTGGAATCAGTCCTGCCACCCAGGTGGGGTCAGTGTTGATATAAACAAACCAGCTGGCTGATATTACTAACTTCTGCCTGGAGGAATTTTGACAATTTGATTATAAAATGCACTAGAAACATGAGACTTAAGGCTGAAGGAAAGAATGCAGGCTTTAATTGAAAAGAGAAGCAATTCCTGTCATGAAGAGGACCTTACAGCACACAGTTCTTCAGTCATACAGTATGCCCATACTACATACTAGCAATAGCCACATAGCTTGGATGTTCAGGCTCATGGGGTTCAATTTTTGGGAGTTTCAGCATCCTCTTTAGCCCCGCAGACAAGCTGGGCTGCCAGGGCAGCTGGAGTTTTCATCTTCATGCTGCGCGAGTTGGTTGTGAGAGGCAGAGCTGTAAGACCCTAGCACTCTGCCAAGCCTCATATCCTCCTCTGTTCTGAATCCAAAAGTTCCTCTTACACCACCTGCCACAGTGACTCTGTTGAGTTTGCACAGGAACAGAGCCAAGGAGCAGCTTCAGACAAACAGCAGAGATCTTGGTCAAGAGGAAAGTATGAGCCAAGAGGCTTGTGTTTGTTAAGATGTAATTCGTTCACAACAGCCGCAGCTCAGACAGCAATATGGATTAAACCCCAGAATCTGGGCCCAGCTGACACATGCAGTGTGGATGCTGTCTTACACATTGTCTGATATGAGCCTCCCCTTGTTCATATCCACTCCCAAGGCACTTGGCTACCACAGGCCTGTGAGGCTCCATCCTCTGTGTATTTTGCCTTTTTTACTTCTGCTGTCATGACTGACCAAACTTCAGCCCTGAGCACTGGCTCACCAGCCACTTTTTTCCCTGAAAACGAGCTCAAATGAACTCAAACTCACCAGTCCTCTCAGCAAGCCACAGTCTACGAGCAGATGACACTCCCCCTGCAAGCTCAGTCTCCGTTGGAGGCTGGAGCCTGGGGCTGAATGCTCCATCTTATCCTACTTTCCATCCGAAGTACCCCTGCAGTGACATGGGCTAGCTCAGCGTTTTGAAACATTTCACACCTAATTCCTATCCTGGTAAAATCTCTTTGAGCTATACAGGAGGACCAGAGAGCTGTGACAGTGTGTAAGCCAGGGGGCTGTAAGGGGGTACTTATTACCAGCAGTGCACACAAGCTGATGCCAAGCGTGCTCCGGGGCTGTGGCTGTGCCCCTCCTGGCACTCTGGCCGGTGCGTGCCTCGCATGCCCACGGCAAGGACACCAGCACACAGGGAATGCAGGGGGGGTTTTGGGCATAGGACTGGGAGATTTTTCTTCCCATCACCTAGTGTTTTCCACATTAAGCTGCAAATACAGAGGGGATATGCTGGTTTTCATTGCAGTGAGGAGGTCAGTCCCAGATCTTTCGGTGTGGTTTATAATGAAGCTTCAAACCTGAGTCTGAAGCCTGCACGCACGGCTTTTGTGTCACAGTGGCTACTCTAAGGTAGCCAGTGCATATTAAGAAGGCACTTTCTACAGGACAGGTGCTCCCTCAGGAGTCCTGTGCCACAGCGCTGGGGAGCCCGGACTGTGACAGATTCTTTCCACCTGCCCTTTGCAGATAATCCTGCTTTGCCCAAGCAAGCCCCAGGCGCAGCCACTGCTGAGAGCCGCCATCCCTTCTTCCCTGCGCGGCATGAGACAGCGCCTGTGGGGAAACCCGGCTGGAAGCAGCCCCTGGAGCGAGGCCCTGGCTCTCGCAGCAGGGAGAGCTGGCAGCACTGGGAATAGGGGTCAGTAGGGAGGGCAAGTCCGAAGATGGAGGGCTGGAACTGTAACAGCAAAAGGTAAAGAAGGCAGGAAGGGAGACAATTAAGCACTAATGAGAACAGAGTGTGCTGCCGGTATTTGCGAGTGCCCGTAGAGATGGGCCACGGCAAGGGAAGGGAAGGGAAGGGAAGGGAAGGGAAG
>VWYI01028920.1:95826-123019 GCA_013399455.1 Anthoscopus minutus
GAAGGGAAGGAGCACGGCTTGGGGTACGGCTCGGGAGAAAAGGGCAGCGGGCTCTCGAAGGCAGCTCCAGCCCAGCACTTGCATCTACCACCATCTCGTGGCGAACCAGCAGATCTCAGCGCCGGGCCCTTCTCACCATCGACAGCCAAGGGAAGGAGCAGAGAGCTGAGCCTCGCATTTTACAGTCAGCGCTGCCCCCGTGACCCTGGTGCAGAGGAGAGACCAGGAGCTCACTGAACGGCACGGACCAGGGGTGAGGGAAAGCGGCAGTGTGTTCATTCCCAGGCGATGTGCCCAGCCCAGGACAGATCACTCCCAGGTGACGTGCAGTATGTGCCAGCCCAGGACAGGCCCGAAAAGGTCTGTCTGACAGACCTGAGCTCGTCTGCAGTCACCCACAGAACCTGGGTTAGAGACCTGCCTTCCAAGGAGCCCTCAGTCCTGAGGGGCTCTGTAAGAGGATGTGATCCTTCTCCTCCAACACTGGCATAAATACTGTTTGCAAGGAGGAAGAAAAGATTGTGCTTGCTCCTTTTTCTGTGGGATAGTCAAATAAATGAAACCAGTGACAATAGTAAAACAGGTTTGCAGTAGAAATTAAGAAAATCAGCTTAGAAAACAGAATTTCATGGGAGGGCAGAGGAGGAAGAGTACTGCCAAAATGATGGAGAAGATTTATCATTTCCTAGTGAAAATATGAGAAGTAGTTTTGAGCTTCAGTTTAGCTGCTTTTATAAACCAGTGACAGTTTGAAGGAGCTGGGGTTGTTTAGCCTGGAGAAGAGGAGGCTTAGAGGTGACCTTATTGCTCTCTACAACTTCCTGAAGGGAGCATGTAGACAGGTGGGGGTCGGTCTCTTCCACCAGGCAGTAACTGACAGAACAAGGGGACACAGTCTCAAGCTACATCAGGGAAGGTACAGGTTAGATATTAGGAAAAAATTTTTCACTGAAAGAATAATAAAGCACCGGAATTGTCTTCTCAGGGAGGTGGTGGAGTCACCATCTCTGGATGTGTTTAAAAAAAGACTGGACATGGCACTTAGTGCTATAGTCTAGTTGAGGTGTTAAGGCATAGGTTGGACTTGATCTTAGAGGTCTCTTCCAACCTCATTATTCTGTGATTCTGTGATTCTGTAACAAGCTTTAATACATCATGCTTTAGGTAGGAAACTCAGTTAATGCACCATGGACTAACAGCTACATTTGAGATTCTCTCTGGCCTGATAATGAATCAGAAGTTGTCTTGAGGAGGTGGGTGTGCTGTGGGGGTCAGCAAGATGCAGTCTGAGCCAGGCAAGGCAAACCCAGTGGTGCTTACTGAGCACCCGCAGAAAACAAATTATCCATGCAAACACTGTGTGTTTCAAATGTGGTTTACCCATGCAGAGCCTATTAGCTGCGCCTCAAGTTCGATGTATTGACAAACCAGAGCATTCTGAGTTGGAAAGGATCCACAAAAATCATTGAGTTCAAGTCTTAAGAGAATGGCCCACATAGGAACTGAACCCATAACCTTGTCATTATTAACACCATACTCTGACCAAACAAGCCAATCTCACAGAACAAAATACTTCCCTTCCCACTCCTCACCCCCATCTCCTACTTTGCTGCAAAAACCAGAAAGAAGAGAGATCCCTGTACTTTGACTTCCATCTCCTACAGAAAAAAAGCTTTCTTGTCTCATTTTTGAGGGATCCCTAGTGTGGACTGTTTTGCCTTTGGATGCTGTGGCAAGCCCTCTGCATTCCTTTGCTCAATTCTTGGCTGTCCCAGCTAGAAAAAGGGTGTCTGATTTAAATCTGTGGGTGGTGATCAGCAGGTCCCTAAGCTATAGCTATGCAGACAAAGCATTTGGCTTCACACTTGTCTCAGATCACTTGAGACATCCATGATATACACAGCTAGAGAAGATCTGGACTCCCTAGAGCAGACAGAGGAATCCAGACCCTTTTACTTCTATATACTCAGGAAATAAATGCATGTCCAGTGTTTCCCTCATCTGAACAATTTTAGACATCGATTCCAGGACAAGATGAAACAGAGCCTAGCCTGATTCATTACACTGACTGTATGTCTGCAGGTTGTAAGGAGAGCCCAGCCTGATTCATTGTATTGACTGCATGTCAGTATGGAAAGCCCAGCCCAAGCAGCTCAGGCACAAACACCCATGGTGGAGGTTGACTGCCTGAGCCAGGTGGATGCTGTGCCCTGTCCCTCTGCCTCAGCACCTGCAGACCAGGGGGAAGGGCTGCAGGCAGTGTGGCCACCCCTGGGCAGAGGGGTCACCTCCTACCATCCTCTGCCCCTGGCTGGGGAACAGACATTAAAACGGGGTGTCAGGGATTTTGACAATCTCAGGGACTGTTAAGAACTGAGCTGCCAAAGAAATGTGTGTGTGGTTTGGCTTGTGTGTCTTGAGATCCTTTTGGGGATGGGCCTCGGGAAAGATCTGCCCTCTTGTCAGGTCTCCTTTCTCTGCCTCCTTGTTTTCCTGATATCCAGCTGATATGGAGCTACTTGTTTTGTCCTGTGGAGACCAACAGAAGCTGAGTTATATTTAGCAATGTTCCCATACAAAAGATCAGTCTTGTTAGGCAATGTTGGATATACTGCATCTAGTGAACTACATGGCTAAGTGCCATACTCTTGAGCCAGAAATTTCTATTGCTCAAGCAAACAGGAAGCCCAGAAAATGCAATTATGTGCCTACTTTTAGAAGGAAAAAAATCTAAGCCATGGGTAGATCTATCTCTAACTTACTTCAGAAACTTCTGAAATGCATTTCAAGATAGTCAGTGATGCACTTAGAGGATGATCAAGAAACAAACCTTGAAGCTTAACACCATTATTCACACTGAAAGCTTGGCACTGTGAGAGGGCTGGGGCTGTGGGCTCTGCACAGTGTTCAGCTGTGACACAGCCCCCCCATTGGGTCCAGAGTAAATTACTCCCTATCTGATTTTCAACAAACTTGCATTAAAGTCACTGGACTGTTACAAGTTTTATTTCTCCTCTCAGGCAAGATCACTTGCTTGGTGGTGCTAATGATCTCCTAAGTGTTCCTGTTTAACTCTCCATGCAGAGTGATGCATGATGAAAGCATGACTGTATTACATTATAATAGCATTTCTCAAACTCCTGTAATGAAATACCTGCAGCAGAGCCAGAATGTCCAAGGCATCCTGGTGTGTATTCAACAACATACCAGATGCAGCTGTGTGTTTTTCCATCTGTACAGCATTGGTCTAGTCTCACATTAGAGGACTGGGCTCTACAAGAGCAGAGCTTTGTAGAGCTCCTTGAGGCCTGTCTTCTTGAGTGAACTGTAGAAGGACAGACAAACCAGCATCGCCTCTCTCAGAACAGGTCATCGTTCTAAATTTTGTCCTTGCTAACATACTCACTGCAACTTACAGCTTCCCTCACCTCCACAATATACCTCTCATCGTCAAGATCAAGCACATGCTTTTACTGCTCACAGAGAACATAACTCATATTGCCAACAGCTTGGTTTATATTTAGTTGTTATTAAAAGCTGGGAGAATCAAATAAAAGACACTATTGGCTCTGAGAAGCTCTGCTCTGCAGGCATTCAGATGAGATGACCTTGAGAGCTCTCCCATTTCTGGTTGCTGCAGTAATCACTGCTGCTGGGAAAATGAGCCTGAACAGGATGAATGCAGCACACTATTTCATTTTATTTTTCTGTGTTTGTGGGTTTTTTTATGGAAAAGCACTCCACATTCTCAGCTTTCAACTTTATTTCTCCATTCAGTTGCCCTCACGGTTTCTATCATACTTATTTCATGCTGTCTTCCCTCTTTTTCTTCCCTTCCTTGTGCTTTGTAGAACACTGCTCTCTTAGCCAGACACATGATGTATCTCTGCGTGTTGCTTTCTTGCATGCTTGCTATTTCTGCTAGTTTATCTTGGCCCTTCACTCTGGCTTTTACCTCTCTTTGAGGTACTCTTTTTCCCACCATTTTTTGCCTAGTCTTTTTTTTTCATATCCTGGATTACAGGCTGTGTCTTGGACTGGATTTTTATCTTTGCATGTAAAACCCATTGCATTTCTTTAATATCTAGTACAATCTCACCATCACTGATATTATATTGACTTCATTGATTTCAGGGGAACTGGAATGCATAAGAGGATAATCCAGTTTGGAAGGGATCAAAAGCCAGATAGGATAAAGTGGTAAAATGAGGGAGAGAAAGCTTCTAGTAATCTTTAAGGTAGATGTTCCTGGGTTGCAAAGGGAAAGCTCTGTCTGGATCTGCTAGACCCAGGAGCAGACCTGCTGGCATGACTGCAGTGTGCAGCTGGGCATGCCATAAACTCACCTGAATTTTCCAGAGCCAAGTAATATGGGGTCAGGTCACATGCACCACTTCCCAGCATTCTTACAGAAAAGAAATGCCTTCATCCACTAGACACAATCTCACATGACAAGCGAATTTTGGCCTACAGCTTTCTGGGGAAACTCACATTATACAACCTGCATATGATCACCTTTTTCCCTTGTCATTTGATTTCCCTTTTTCTCAGAAAGTGATAGAGAGCTCTTCTTTGTCCCACTGTATTTGTCTCTGGGGTATGAAATACAAAGAACATCCCTCTCTTTGTTCAAATAATCTGATATAATTTGTTAAGGACAGAGATGTAATGGGATTAGGGAGACTATTTTTATTTATGAAAACCACGCTATCAGCCCAGTCTCTAGTGTGAGGCAGTTACACAGCTCAGCAGCACTTTCCATTCCCATAGTTTATCCCTTGGCTTGTACTTGGATCAGCAGGATAGCGGCTTAATTGCTAGACTGTTACAAGAAAGAACATGAGACCAAAATTAAAGGACCAGACCTAACAGCAATGAGTCTCTGAGCCAGGCTATTAGTTATTTCAGGCACCTTCCTGATGACAGAGCTTGCAGGGCTGGTAATGTTGCCAGCAGCAGGACAGCAAGCAAGGTGAGACTTCTATTCCAGTCTATTAATGTGCATTCTTAAAAGGTTGTGTTTAATCCAGGCTAATATAGCCACGATGTTTTACTATCTCAAACATGCTCAGCCTATGAAATTCCCATTAGATATGTTCATAGCCCCCTGAATGACATAGATGTCATTCCAAGCCACTTCAAAGTCCCCAGGACATCAGGATAAGCATATCCCCTCACTGTTCTGGTGGCTCCAGTCAAAGAACAATTTTCTAGAGTTCAAATGCTCTCCCCAGCATAATGGTTTAAAAGTCAAAATAAAACCAAAAGCAAAAGAACAACATAAACTAGGAGGCAGGCTCTGTAAGACTAACTTTGCAAAGCTTTGACAGCTGCAAAGCTGATGAATAGCCTGTGATGACCCAGCCCAGCCCAGCCCAGAGGATGCTGGCTGTGCCATGGGTTTCCACCAGCCTCTGATCATTGCAAATAAAGAACACAGCCCTCCCCAGTGGTGACAGAAATTAAAAGTGATCACATTCTGTATTTCATATTGCTGCTAACACAAAATCAGGATGGCTGTCAACACTGAAATTGCTGTAAAGCTGAAAAGTGGATAAAATTGATAAAGCTGTGGAAGTGGATACAATGTAGAACTATATTAAATAATGTCTTTTTTAATTACATAGTATTACAAATTTCTCAAAATAGCTGCACTAAAAGTTGTCTTGACAACATTCTCAGTGAAAATGCAGTAATTTTGTTTCTTTTACCTAGAACGGATATACTTGGCATATGAATATACCATTCCTTAAATAGAATTGCCAGCTTCTTTACTAAAATAAATTGCTCCTTTTCACTTTACAATGGATATATTTTTCATAGCAGGCATGTTTAAGAGTTAATTTTCCTAATGAACACAGACAGCCGCCTGACTTTCCCATGCTGCCCTGGAGATGCAGTGTTGACTTACATTTTGTTGTCTAAAGCTGTCAGGATTGTATGTGTTGACTAAACTGGAATTTTGCTTCCAGCTTTTCACCTGTGTCCATGCATGTCTGCATCATTTCCCACCATTCCATCAGTTTACATAATTCCTCATGCCACAGCCCATAGACCCCTGCATCTTGCTCCTGCTGCCCAGGAGTAAGATGGCCAGTGGGGATTGTCCTTGGCCAAGTGTCCCAGAAAAGGTAACGTTTTCTCGTCTGCCTTTTCTTAAAGGAAAAATTGACTAAGGTTTGCAGAGAGGCTTCATTTAGGCACCAAATATGCTCAAGTGGTTATAAACCAGGCTTGGCACTCAGTGATACCTTTCAAATTCTACCTCCATGACTCTCAACAGGGCAGTTAAGTTTCATAATTCCTCTTGCCTCTCATGGAGCTCAGGGCTTACATAATCACGGTAAGGTTGAGGTGGGAAGGGACCTCAGAAAATCATCTGGCCCAAGTCCAGGATCACCTAGCAGGGTCACTAAAAGCAGATTTCCCAGGACCATGCCCAGTCAGGTTTTTTAAATCTCCAAGGCTGGTTCATGGTGTGCTAGGGTTTAGTGTACCACTTTGGTGTGCTTGCTGAGCCCCTGCATGCAGGCCAGCAGCTGACAGACCTCTTTTATCTACTCTTCTACTATGGAGAGAGATAAGATGGAATTCCAGCTGCTGAAGGAAGGGAGGCAGGTTGGGGTACGTTAGGAATTCCAGAGTAGCAGGTAGGATAATATCATCGTGGACTGAGAGGGGGTTTCAAATAAGAGAGGGGTACATGGGGTTTATGTACTAGTGTAGTGGGATAAGATTATATAAAGAAAAGGTGAGGTTGGAAGTGTGTCTTCTTTAGTGTTTTTATGCAGCCCATCCAAGGCATACTTGGAGAAAAGACAATTTCTTTGTTCCTCTTGTTCTTCCTCTGAAGTCCATGCACACCAGAATGACAGGGTCCCTGGATTAGGACTCTTTTTTTGTGTTGCCTCACTTTTCCTTCCTGGAATCTGTTTTCTTCTAAGCTTTGTGCTTTCAGATGTTTCAGCTGCAACAATTTTTATTGGGTTTGTATCACACAGGAAGCCTGATGGTACATCAGCCTTTCAACTGCCACCTGTTTGGTCAGGTGCACAGAGGTAGCAGGGAGAATTCAAATTACTATCAGTACAATAGCTATTGTTTCCTCTATCTCCCAACTCCAGAGCTAGAAAAGAAAGATGTTGTTTCCCATCTTTGCTTCTAAAAGCTATGGTTTTCAAACAGCCTTTTGATCTGACTTTCACTGACTGTCAAGGCAACCTGTTCCTGGCTTGCATACAAAGGGCACTCGCTCTCCCTTGCCTGCTCAGGTCATTAAACTTCAGCGCCTCATTCACTGCTCTTGTTCATTTCAAGCTGGGAAACTACTCCTGCCAGGTAGGTTTGTAATGCTACTGTGCCATCTTTGTAAAGTTTCATGTCTGCTTTCCAAAGTAACATGTAAATCCATAGAGAGCTGTGCCACTAACATTCGTTTCCTAGAAAATGAATTGCACCAAGAAAACCATCTCTCAATCATTTCAATGTGACACAAAGTATGTCTCAAGAAAACTGAAGCATTGATGGTGAGTGCCAAGGACAATAAAGGAAGAGTGGACAGATAAATAGTGTGGCCTTGATTATTTTTAAACTGCATGAATGTGAGAAGTCTGCATCTGATTAAAGAAATCCATTCCTCGCATCTTCTCTCTCCTTTGCTCTGCTTATGGCAAGGGAGAAAATTCATCCCTGCTGTAAGCCAACTGAAGTCATTCCGATCTCTCTGTTTTTAATACTTACTTCTCTACTTTTTATATTCATATGAAGAAATAGCATAAAGAAAGAAAAAATAGAGAAAAATTAGGCAAAGTTACAATAACAAGTGAGATACCAAGCAAAGATTAAAGCATGAAACAAAATGTTAGAACTCAGTGTGGAGTCAAACACACAAAAATTCAGCATTATATCTTTATACCTCCTCCCCCCTCTCTGTCTGTACATTGTTTTGTTAGACTGTCATCAGCTTGCCATCTCACAAATGCCTGGTATATTTTATATCTTAAAAATTGAAAATGCAGAAGGACAAAATTTCTTTTCTAAATAAGGATGTATTTCACACAGGATACACAAATTCCAACTAACCCTGAAGTGTTTGTATCAAATACAGATGGAGTTTCTCAAGGAAACTTCTCTTTGGTGTTTGGTGCGGGCTGCCCACTCCACACCAAGGAAGGCCATGGGAATCCACACTGGAGGTGAAGGGAAAGCGACCCTCACTTTCTGTGTTCATTCTTTGAGTCAAATGTGATGCTACTTAAGTTTGTAAAGTCTGTACATGTATCTCTTTATATATATTTGTGCTTCTAGGCACATATATCTGTATATAGGTAATGCCTTGAAATCAACATAGCTGAATCCTGTTGAATCTTCCAAATTAGGAGGCGGAAAAAGAGTAATTTTTAGAATTGTAGCTTCACATAGACCCATCTAAATCTTGTCTATGTCTTCTTTTTGTCTGGATCCAAATCTCTATGCCTCAATATAAAAGGTATTTATTTTATTTGGTAACACTGCCTGAGGGAATGAATTGTCCCCTCATTGTCCTGACCCTTTTTGTTTAGGTAAGAATAAAATTTAAAGGTTAACTAGCAATGGAAAATCTTACACATTGGACAATGGAAAATTACAGCGGTTCAGGGCTCATTCTGTTAATGAGTAGCAATAAATAGTATCTTTTGTCTTCCTATCTAGTTATTTTGGATAAACCAGCATTGTCTTGCACTCTTTCAACTGCAAAGCAGACTCCCTGCAGAATGCCAACCCTGGCCAGCAGTAAGGGTGCGCTGTATGACCACCTGGGGAAATCTGCTGTATGGATTGCAATGTGATAAAGTGGTATCCATGTAAACCTGGGGTTTAGATGCAACCAGGTGTGATAACTCTAGGAAATGAGGTTGCATGTAAAAGGAAAGCCAAATTAGCAGTGCTGCACTGATGGATTCAGTACCACAGCAATGGCTCATTGAGGTGTCTGCGTTTGGACCAACCCCACCTGACTGCACCCACCTTTCAGGGAGCTGTAGAGTGTGATGAGGTCACCTCTGAGTCTCCTTTTCTCCAGGCTAAACAACCCCAGCTCCCTCAGCCATTCCTCACAGGGTTTGTGTTCCCAGCCCCTCACCAGCCTCGTTGCCTCCTCTGGATGCACTCAAGCATCTCAATGTCCTTCCTGAACTGAGGGGCCAGAGCTGGACACAGCACTCAAGGTGTGGCCTCAGCAGTGCTGAGTGCAGGGGAAGAATGAGACCTCCCTGCTCCTGCTGGCCACACTGTTCCTGATCCAGGCCAGGATGCCACCAGGGCACACTACTGGCTCATGTTCAGCTGCTGTCAACCAGTACCCCGAGATCCCCTTCTGCCTGGGCACTGTCCAGCTACACCGTCCCCAGCCTATAATGCTGCAGGGGGTTATTGTGGCCAAAATGCAGGATGGCCAGGGTATCAGACCCAGCCAGCATGGGTTTAGGAGGGGCAGGTCATGTTTGACCAACCTGGTCTCCTTTTATGACCAGGTGGATGGAGGTGGACGCAGGAAAGGCTGTGGATGTTGTGTACCTGGAGTTCTGCAGGGCCTTTGACACTGTCTCCCACAGCATTCCCTGGAAAAGCTGCTGCCCATGGCTTGGACAGGAGCTCTCTGTGTTGGGTTAGGAACTGCCTGGATGGCCGAGCCCAGAGAGCGGTGGTGAATGGATCTGTATCCAGCTGATGGCCAGGCACCAGTGCTGTCCCTCAGGGGTCTGAGCTGGGGCCTGTTCTGTTCAGTGTCTTTACTGATGACATGGATGAGGGTATTGAGTCTTTAATTAGTAAATTTGCAGATGACACTAAGCTGGGAGCGTGCATTGATCTGCTGGAAGGTAGGAGGGCTCTGCAGAGAGACCTGGAATGGTTGGATGGATGGGAAGAGTCCAATAGGATGATGTTTAATAAATTCAAGTGCCAAATCCTGCATGAAGTTTCTCCAGTTGCAATGGCAAGACTGGGGACAAAACCTTTCACTTTTGTCTTCCCTTATAATCAGTGGAGAGATACAGAAGAGCCTTACCAGAGGATCACCCATTCTATCCATTCCAATATAGATTTTTAAGAGAGATGGGATAAATCAGTGAGGAATAGTAGGAAAGGAGCTTAAGCAGCTAATTCAACACAAAACATCTAACTTGCATGCAGCTTAAGTCAGTAAGATGAGCCATACACTTGCCATATTTTTAATTTATTTTAATTCCCTATCTGTAAAATGAGGATGCTACAGTTTCCTTTTCTCTCTCATCTATTTGAACATGTATGTAACTACTATGTTAGGCTGAATGGTGCTTTGCCTGGTGCCTAGAAAAATGACAACAGACATCTTTCTGAGCTTTAGGCTTCAGGCTACCACTATTAACACTGAGGGGATGAAATACAGAGCTTCTAGAGCAACTATGTTTTGAGCATTCATACACAACCTAAAAAACTGACATAGAAGAGGAATGAAGAGAAAAATAAGGCAGTGAATTTCCACCATTTCTCATTGTCTGAACCTTCTGAACTGCTGCCAACTTCAAATCTAAACTGGCATATTTCTTATTTTGCTGTTCTAACAGGAGATAATTACAGCTTATTGTTCCACAGCTTACTATATAAAATGCTGAGCAGTACTTCTGTCTATTCTTCTTAGGTCTGAGGAACTACCTGTGATTCTTGTGTCCCAGATAATCACTATAAAGCAGTTAAAAGTTCATTAAAAATGAGGCCAAACATAGATGAAAATGCCAACAAAAACATGCCTGAAAAGACAGATGAATAAAATGGTAGTGCCATTAGAAAGAAATTTTCTCAGACTATATTTTTAAAAATATCTCAAGAACATTTTATATACTTCAATTTTATTTGATGAAATTAAATTTCTTAGGCATAATCTTAAGGATGTGGAATTTTTAAATGGAAATGATACTCTGAAGCAGCACCCAATGAGGAGATTTTCTGCAAATATTCATATGTATTTCTTTCATGACCTAGAGTTCAAATTTATCCACTGTTTTCCACACTATGGAAATAACTTTAAACTATAATGCACAAGTTAAATGAAGATGAGAAAAGCATGTTTGAGTTGCAGGCCTGTACTTTTCCACAATTAGGAAGGCAACAGTTCCCTTGGGTTTTCTTTCTTTGGCTGTGAAGGAAAATGGCTGAGAAGTATTTCCAAAACATTTCAGTGCTATTCCACAACATCAATAGATCAACAAAAGGAGGTTTCCTTCACCCGTCCTTTTAATCCAAACTCCAGCTAAAAACCACATAATTAGAAAACATTCTTTTAGATGTTCCTCTCTTTTTTAATTTGAATTCTCCAAATTGAAATGCTGCTCAGATCACCCCTTCTCTCAGCCTGAATTCTACTAATGAGAAGGCCCTTGGCATTTTTTTCTTTGTGGATGGGTAGGGAACAGCCAGTGCTTCTTGCTAGCAAATAAACAGGATGGATGAATAGGGCACCACAATCCTAGATTAGGCCAGAGATTCATCACTGACAGACAGTACAAAGGTCAAATATCTTACCAGAAAATATCTAAAATAGCGAAGCAAACTTGGAAGCACAAGTTGGAACCATAATTCCTGGCCAGGTCACAGCAATCAAATCTGCTTTCCTGCATTTAGAACTAACTCTAAACCACTAAACAATTACTAGTAAGCTGTATGTTTGGCAGCACTGGTTGAAGAGGCGTAAGGAGCTGGCAGAGCCACAGCTGCAAACAGGCAGCAGGGCAGGCAGTGGGCCTGACCAAAGCAATAAAAGCATGCCCAGTGTCAGCCAGCACACTGCACCAGGGCAGCTGTTCGTGCAAGTGCACCTGAAATCACTGTTCATAGAGCAAAGTTGGGCAGTTCTTGTAGAAACACAGGCTCAGTAGCCACCACCTCTGCTGGGCAGTGGCTGGCAGGAAAAGGATACAGGTAACCAGCAATATGACTGCGGGGAACCATTTTTTATTTGCCAGAGGCAGAAAATACCAAAACTGCTGCTGGCCCATTCCTAACAGTTGCATTACTTGCAATGTAGTCCCATGAAAACCTGATGGTCACTCAGAGGTTGGTTCATCTTATGCTGTGGGCTGATAAACGTGAGAAAAATGTTAAGATCTTATTAAAGAATAAAATAATGTTTCTGCATTTGCTCCTTAACTGCTGCAGGACTTGAGGAATAATGATCCAACTCCAAACTGCTGTGCTTACATGAACCAAACCAGAAAACCAAGAGACCTAGTGAATGTGAAATGTCAAAGAGAAGATAAACAAATGCATTAACTACATAAGATATAAGAAAAATTAAGCCAGATGTGGTCACCTTGATAACTTCAACAAAGAGCCTTTCCAGATTGGTTTTGAGCCAAGCTAGTGCCTTTCCCTTATTGAATAACTTCAATGATTTGTAGTCCTGTTTGTATGCAGTTTCCTCCTATTTTAATCTTCACAGGATCAGTAAAATGTTATCTCAGGGATACTTTCTGAAGCACAAGAGGCTTAGTCAACCTGTTCTGCATAAACATGTGAAAATACACAGATCAATTGATTTAGAAAAGGCAGGACAGTATCTACCTTGCCCATTCCTTCCTGTCCTGATATAGCAAAGATTAGAGACATGGGATATATTTATTATGTTTTCCCTATGCTTGAACAATCATATGAAAATGCAGTTCTGCAAAGTCTGTAGGCAAAGAACCAAGGATATTTCAACTCCTTGTGTTTTGCCATCACAACAGGGGTCTTCAAGGTATGAAAGCAGATCAGGTAAGCAGTAAAATCTCCCCAGGTTTTCTTCCCCACATTTCTGAAAGACAGTGAGAATGCAGTGTGTAATGTGACACTGAAATAAAACGGATGGTTCCAAATCTGGCAAAGTGAGCCAATCCTTTTCCTTTTTTGGAGCCTGAAATATTTAGACATACAATAGATTTCTTGATACTTCTATATGGCACCTTCTATCCGACAGGATTTAGGGATAGGTGAGTGCTTTCACACACTGCTGAGAGCCTGAAGCTTCTCTGGTGGAGCTCTGGAGCCATGATCCAAGCATAAGGACTAACACACAGAGCTGAAGGAAGAGCAGAAGAAACAGGCTGCTCTTAACTAGAGCAGTGCTAGCCAAGTACCAAAGCTCTACCCTTGATTTAAAACAAGGTCTGTGACATCTTAAACAACCACAGTTTTTGGGATGATTGGGAAATCATGTACCAATTAAAGAACAGCCTTTGGTCATGAGCGTCCCAAACTGTGCAGTACAGACAGAATCCCAGCTCTTGCTGGTTGGACAAACTGAACCAGCAATGTACCCACTTTGAACCAACCATTCAAAATGTGCATCTTCACCCTGTGCCAGGTCTCCCTGGCACCTGATCACCACCACAACCAACAAATTTGATCACTCACACGTGAATCAGACTGAGAAAAGGACTGACCCTGCATCTGACAGTTTTAAATGCTCTTGTTCGAAGAAATATATGTCACATTGGATTTGAGCTTCTCTGGAGCAGTTGAAAGGAGATCTTCTGTCTTCCCATTGTATCTATTTCATAGGAGGAAAAAACTGCAGACCTTGAATGCAGCTGAAGAAGGCACACGTGTATCTCTGCCTCAACACTACATTGAACCCCTATTTTTACCCACTGTTACAGCTGACTGAATTACAAGGTCATGTATTTTGCTGAAGGCCATATCATGAGTCATTTGATTAAAACTCTGCCCTTCCTGGCTCAAAGTCCTTTTCTCTACTCATTAGTACACACAATATAATAAAATGTTGGAATATCCCCAGAACAGAGTCTTGCTTAGACCACTTCCTCTGTAGTTCACTAACACAGACCTCAATTCCTGGCTTAGGCAACTTTCCAGCTCAACTATATGATGCAAAATAACATTTTAAGTTAAATTTCAAGTGGGATAATGAGCAGCTACTTTGACATTGTTCTAAATTTAGACAAAATCACAAGAGTAATTTTAGAGTATTCAAGAGGATAAACAGAATAGAGGCTAAGCAAATGCATAGGGGACACTATTCACCCTTGCTATTATCCATCTTCACGAGGGTTCTTTGATGACTTCAGTAATTTATGACCTTCCCCTCATCTTCTGTTTCTTTTTTTTTTCCCCCATAATTTTTAGCAAAAACCCTTTACCCAACTCTCTAATTCAGGATAACTGAAAACTGACTTTTTGGTAAAATTAACCATCTGTTCTGACTGATGAGAAATCATTGATAACATTAGATATTTTGTTAAAGATGCGTTAATATTCTTCTAACACAGTATAAGGAAGGGTTCATTTTATAAACTCATAAGGTGTTGGAATGAAAGATTTGATTGTTCCCATGTAACCTCATAAATTCTCTTGCTAGTCTGTTTCAAGTCTATGAGCTCCAGTAAAATTCTCATGAGAACATAGTATCCATCCATAAAAAGTCCTGAACCCCCCATGGGAATCAGCTGGTTTAGAAGGGTTCAGAGGTTCAAGCCTGTGGTTTATTTATTAAAATTTTCTCAGTAAATATATCATGGTATAATAGATAACAAGCACACTGTTTTGTGCTAGTAACATCCATCTTCCATTATATACATGCACAGTAAGTTTCAAAAATAGGAAAGAGGACTACTAAGTTACATTTAAATGTGGGTGCACTGAACATTTTCTCTAAAAGAGTCTCAAATCATAAAGAAGAGTGAGAATTTACCTCCTTATTTTACAAAACCATTGTCATCAAATTTGTCATTGTCATCAAATGCAGTTAAGATGTTGCTTTGTGCAAAGGCATAAAAAAGGAATTCAGATCACCAGAGGTTTTAATAGACTGGGCTGAGGTTAGACACTTCTAGTCCCAGAAGATAACAGTGACTTAGAGATAACAGTGGTAGAGCACTAGAAGTTACAGAAGTACATTCCTTCACCGCAGTATTAGAAGTGTGAATCTGACCAGGAGCACCATGTTCATGCTGGAAATACAAGCATTTCATAGAGTCTGTGGCTGAAGGCTCTGAACCAATTTTACCTCCTCCCCCTATAAAGCCTCCAAACCAACCCCTAAAAAAGTGCAAATCCCTTCTTTCCTTGGAGACAGTAAGCAGCAGCAGGAATGCAATTGACAGCAGTAGCTTCTGCGAGGTAATATGGTACCCAAGAAGAGCTCAGATACTCTCTCCAATGATGAATTTGATAGCTAGTTTGTGTCAGCCTAATTATTCTAACACAGGATCATACTGTCATTTCTACCTCAAAAGGCTTCTGAGGGAAGAAAAATACCACTAAAATCCAAATAGATTTTTTTTTCTGTTGGAAAGCAAAGCCAGTTGGTTTATATTCTCTGGGGGTGCTGAATAACGCTTCTACCTTAAGAAAGAGTCAGTCTTTCAGTGATATTTTTTGGCAACTCATTTCAGGCCTTTAGAGGGAGGCTCTGAAGGCGGCAAGAACAGGGAGGTGACAGTCACCTTCCTCTCAGCTCTACAATCAGCTGCCACCTTCCAGCTCCGAAAATAAACAGGCAGCTGGTCACAGGTCCCCTGGTCCAAATCATGCTGCTTCATGCAGGTGTGCAGAGCACTGCAGCCCCAGCACACTGCGAGGCCAGGACTGCCAACATCACCATCACTCTAAAGTGTCAGGGATGAGCGTGCCACAGGCAGTCTCTGCATTCTCTACTCTGCAACTCCTACATGCTGCACTCTTCTCCTGGGACTGCAGTAGTAAGATCAATGGGAAAGGAGGATGCTGTGGGGAAAGGGTGGAATACCCTTGCATATTCCCTGCCTGGCCTCCCAAATATACAGCTTTCATACTCAGCTGCTCTGTGCATCCCATACTCAGGGCCCCACTGTCTAATGCTGATGGAGTGTTTGCCTAAAAAGAGCACAAGGCTGTGCAGAAAATGAGGCTTTAGCCTCTCCTCTCTGTAGTCTGTGTGCATCCAGATCCTGCTCAGAAAAATGGGCTTCCTTCTGACTTCTGCCAACCATCTGCTGAAATGTCAATGTGTTTAACTTTTTATTCTACAGAACTCCAAGCAACTTCACAGGCTTCCTTCACTTACCATAACAGTACCTTGAATATGTTCAGAAAATTTGCTTAGCTTTCATAATAAAGATCTGGCTTTGTATTTCAAAGTAGTGTACTTCAAATCCTGCTGGGAGCGCATTTTTATTAAAAATTCTCTGTATCTTTCTCTTCATGTGAGCTCAGCATATGTACAGTATTTGAATGCCTGGATTAGAAGGATAATTAACAGAAATATTCCAACAACCTTTTTTTTTCTGAAAGAAAACTTGCTCTTTGTGTGTATGTGTGTATCTGACAGAGCTGGTTTCCTTCACACTGACACACCCAATAAATGTTTAAATAAAATTCAACAGTTCAACATATAAAATAAGCACTACAAATATTTATTAATTTCTCAATGTAATCAAGAATTTGATCCCACAAGCAGCATGTATTACTTACGGTTAACTGCTATAGTGTGCACATACAGGGAATCTGCAGGCACCTTTATACATTTATATATCTTTTCTTTGAAACAGAGCTGGCCTTTTCATTTGCTAAATCGTTTACACCATATGGACAATAGGAAAGCAATGTAATACAGCATTGATTGACTTCTGCGAAGCAGAAACAAGATCTGAATTCTATTTTTGCCTAGTCAAATCTTAAGGCTTTAAGGGAAGTTTCTGCTTGGTCCAGTGACAACAGTGACCTGTAATTTTCATGCCATATCTTCTAAAAAATTCTTAAACTTACAAAAATTTACAGGGTCACTTCTGTCAAGAGTGAACTGCAGACAGGGGTGAAAAATAAGTTTGTGACATAAAGAGATAGGCAACAGGAATGAAACACAACAGACCAAGAATAAAGTATTCCCTTGAAAAATGTAGAGGATAATAGGTAGACACACTATAAATTATAACACTGAATTATCCTTTAGCTCACAAAAAATGTCAGGAGACTTTAAATACCTACAGATGGTCTGTGCCTCCATTTTCAATTACCTCTGACAGATGGCCCTTCCCTAAGGCCCAGTGCTGATATGCCAAGAACAGAGATTAGAAACTGACTCAGAGGCAAGAGCGGTGCCATAATTTGCAGCTGTATTTATAGTCAGACCCAGAGTGTCCTTTGCCTCTGAATCTGCAATTCAAAAACACTGCATGAAGACATACTGAAACAATAGCAGAACCAAGTGTGGTTCTATCCCTTGTCCTGATTTACCACCATAAATCATACTGTAGTGAGACAAGGCTATTCATCAGTTTTATAAAGACCCCAGAACGTTTCAGCATCCATTCTAGCAGCTAACAGCTCTGCATATAGTTAATGCATTTCATTATCACTGCAATTCTCTTTCATTCACAAAAACCGAGGATTCTGTTATAGATCAAATCATCAGTTAAATTATTGGCCAGTAATCACAAAACTCAAGCCAACTGCTGACAAATCAAATCCGTAACTGGCATTTATACTAAATTAATCATGTAGCATGTGGGTATTTGTTAGCACTTTACCACATTGTACACAATCTGGTTATTTCCTGACTCCAGTTCTAGTTTCAATCATGGCTTGTCGTTTCATGTAAAACATCCAAAAAATAAAATGATCCAAATATCTTTATCACCTTGAAAAATGTAAACTGTGGGAGTGTGAAATGTAAATTTTTCACCATCCAATAAGGCTCCAGGCCCAGATGGTCTCCCTGCAGTTTTTACAATGATCCAATTTGCTGTTTCCATCCCATTTATGATGCCTTTATTGAGAATCATAATAGGTTCTCAAAATACATTTAGTAAAGCAACTGTTAATTTTATTTTTTGATTTTGGAGCATGAAGGGAGTCTGGAAACAGGTTTGCTTGCCCACTTATTATTACCTTCAACCATGTGGGTTGCATCCAGAACACAAGTCACTCTGTGGCAGCCACATGGTTGCAGGCAGCTGCCTGGCCATGTCCCTTGCTCTTCCCACCCCTGTGACTCATGCACCTCCCAGGGAGGGCTCTCCCTCACCACAGACCTGGCAGGGATGCACAGCAGGACATCAGCAAAGGCATAGGCAATGTCATCCCTGAAGATAAAGATGTGTGTGAATTGAGTCTGTGTGTCTGCAGATGAAACACACCCAACTGCCAGGTTAGCATTTGCCCAAACTGATCGTGTTACAGAAGATAATCATCAACCAGATTAAGCACTTACTGGGGAATTACAAAAGACTTGACACAAAGCAGGAGCCAGACTGGAAAAAAATATAAAAGTGTGAAAACTCCTAACAGGACAGACCTTGGAAGGGAAACAAGTGTCTCAAGGGTGTGTGGTTCAGCCCATGACTTCAGCAGGGATCTGTAAAAAGGTGGAGGATCCACATCTACCACAGAAAAACACGTGTAAAACAGGGAAATCTGCAATCTTTGGGAAGGGAATTGTTTTCATAATCCATACTGCCCATGAGCTGAGAGGGTGCATACAACTCTGTGCATATGTGTGCCTGCATGTTTCTGGGATTATTTATAGAAGACTGTTTAGAAATCTCTAGCATGGTTTGCCTACTTTTATTACTGATCTTGTTTCCATAGTTCATTGATAATTACACTCTGCCAATAAAGCAATAAACTGCTTTGATTTGTATTTGTTTCAAACTATGTGAACTCAGCAGGTTTTCCCCACAACATGTAACAAGTTGCTGAAGCAACCAGAGATCTCTGCAGCACAAGGGTTTCATGTTTTTTTCCAGAGCATTGATTGACACTGAATAAATTCATGTTTAGTGAACTGTATCTAGCTACAGGTGAGATCCCTTGACTGCATGTAATATTTGTCTCAAGGTAATTATTTTTAAGTCAAGCATTACACATACAGTTATTTCAGATGTCCTATTTCACATAGGAGTTCATATGCAGGTGTTACATGGTCAGCATTTGTAACTAAATATACTTCAATCTGGGGATCAGCATTCATTGTTGGCATTGTATTTCCCCCTTGAGTTATCTGTGAAAAAACTGAACTGAGCTGATTTGGATCTCTATTACCACAAACTCACAGAGAAGACCCTTAGCTAAGCCAAACAAAGAATCAAAACCAGAACTGTACAAGTGGTTTTTGCATGTTGCAGGGGTTCACTAATTCTACAGGTTTTAAGAGGTTTTTCTGAAACACCAATTCAGAATTTCCTTTTTCTTTAAGACAGACAAATCTTTAGAATTTTACCCATTTAACTAGCTTGGCCAGTTCTCCTTCTTTCCATAGCTGTAATAATATACTCTAGTATTCCCTAAAGCATGTTTTGCTGCGCATACCTGGGTATGCTAGTCAGTGCTAATTTGCTATAATCCTGCTGCCCTGACTTTCCCAAACCACTTTGCTACAAATGTAGGCAGTTTGGTCCAAAGTATGGACTCTGCAACAGCCTGACAGCCCTTAATATTACAGAACATTGATGCATTACCAATGACAGCAAACTCTACACATTCTCACAGTACAGATAAAGGCAAAAGCAGCCAAGCAACAGAAAGGCTCAAACACTTACCAAACAATGAACTTGGAACAACTCAGTAAAAGAAACAAACATGCACACAAAAAGGTCAATTTCTGGGATGAGAATGTAGCTGAATATCCTAGCCAAAGATAATTGTATTTCACAAAACTGCAAACCTCACATGAGAGTTTATAGTGGAAAAACACTGACAGGCCATTGTCTGCGGCACTGTATTCACAAGGCTGCAATTACAGCTTTACCATAATGAGTGTAACTCTGTGGTCAGAATGACTGCAAGAATGATACGATATTTTCCATGGAATACTTCTTTCTTCATGGATGTTTGGCTTGAAATCTGGATTTTATGTTGCAGTGTTGTTGGCATTGTTTATCTCACACTTTCACATTTGAGGCTGATCTATGTGAGTACTTTAACTTGGCTTCTTTAACGCGTACAAATTAAAGTTCATCTTTTCCAAACTTGAGTAATTGCACCCAACAGAAGACATGTAAACATTTTCTATAATTTGATGTTTATAATCTTCCCTTTGCACTCACAGTGGTACTCCTTTGGGTATCATCAGCCACAAAATAAATGGAGACAGCTCTTCTTTTTTTTTCAAATTAGGTTACTTCTGTTATTAGGCAAGATCCCTAAGGTCTCACTGAGCTGTTCTTCTCCAGAAGGGCTTGGCAAGACATATCCTAACCCATGCTGCCTGCTGACAACCACCATGAGATACCAGTCTCACCACCCACTGGGGGCTCTTCTAGCACATGTTTGTGGAAGGTTCCTGGCTCGTCTGCACTGGAGGAACAGCAAAAAACCCCCAGAGGAGACAAAAGATCTGGTTTCATAATCAATCAAGCATGAAATATAGTACTTGCGTATCTCTAAGTGTGGGAGGAACTTAGGAAATGGAAGGAAAAGAACATCGGAACTGTTGAAAATGTTACTTCGGATAGATGTAAAAGATGGGTTGGTAATCATTACTGGAGGTTGCTAAGTAGTGGGTGGTCCTCCTTAGTAGATGTACCAACTGTAATAATGAGGAAGAGCTCAGAATCTCAACAGGAAAGTGCTGGAACAAGAACATTTCTTTGAGGGCTCAAGCCTGTTGACCACTTTTTCTCAGTAGTACTTGTGTAAGCAATACTCCTGATGCTAATGTGATTATCTAAAGGCAGAAGAAGTACTCATACAACTAAGGGCTGGGATCCATGCCTAGTAATCTGTCTAATCTGGCACCCTCTCTCCTTCAGCTGCACTACATGTTTTCCAGCAGATGATTCTCAAATAATATTTCCAAAATACACTGATATCCTGGGGGAAATTCTATCACAGCTTACGAAATCTTTCCTGAGACATGAGTACTCATCAAGTTCTATGCAGACAAAGCAGAAGGATCTCAAGGGAAAGTGCAACATCAGGAGGGTTATAGTTCAGTCTAAGAGTCCCTATCTCACATGTGGACCATCCCAAAAGTGTATGTTTGTTTCCTTAATAGGGTACATAACAGTGTTCGTGACCTATGGTTCAGGTCTCACTGAAGTCAGAGAATCCTGAGGTATTATCTTCAAAAATTAAAATACAAACTTCTACCGACATTGCATTTATCCTCACATGCCTGTGGACACAAATCAGAGCCCCGAAAAGAACATAAAGGATGTTCTGGTGGGTTAGACCAACATCCAACTATTGCTAGTATCCTTGCTTTAATAATAAGATATACTATTTAAAGAGAACAAGTCAGGCATATACATTTCCTTTATTCTCCTCCAGTATTCACAACCACTGTATTAGGGATGCTAGGGAGCATGTCCCTACTAAATTATTTTTGCATGTCTCCATGAATATGCAGTCCATTTAAGTCTTTAGTCTTCTTTCCACTGTGCTGATCCATTTGCTTCCAAAACCCCTGCCAGCAGTAAATTCCACAAGTTCACTGCATCTGCTACATAAAAAAAAGTACATTCCCTTTTTTTTCTCTAAACTAATTTCCTTCTTGTCTGAATCACTGCACCTACTTCTAGTTCTGCAGGATTTGGAAAACATCAATCTTTATTCACTCTACTCACTACCTTGATTTTATAAATCTGATTACATCTGTTCTCTCCAAACTGAGGCTCATGCTGTGGGTAGCCTCATTTCCTTGTATTTGATCCCTGAGTTTATGGGATGTGGGTTTGAGTGGGACTGTCCCTCCACCTTTCACTCCCTTCTTCAATACATAAGCAAGGATCAGCTCTAAGGATCAGATCTAATATTGTAGTTTTAGAACAAAAATGTCAGCAGTGAGCTAAATTTTCTGATGATTTCTCGTCATGGCTCAGCACAGAGATCACTGAATGCCAGGCATGGTTCAAGGAAGTGACTGAGAATGGGAAAATCGGATACTGAAATAAGTTATTGCAAAATCACAGCCTGAGCCACTCTTTGTGCTCCCCATAAAAGCTAGGACCTCAGAGACCTCCTTCTGGGAGGGATGATGTATCTTACTTTCCCTTCTTTTTAGTGTGAGAATGATCTGAAGGATGCCTATGATGTGGATACTCTTGGCCACAAGCTTGCCCATACTGGACCTGAACAAGGTTCAGTCAGCTCATGGTCCTGTCTATGGCCATGGGCAGGAGAAGAAGAGAACAGTAGGCATGAACTGATGTCTAGGAAAGGGCAGGGCATGTATATATGAACTTCCATCCTAAAGCTTCCCTAGCTTCAAAGTGTTTTTCAGATCTGGAAGCTTTGAGGCATATACAGGTTTCAGGTAATCCTTGGAATATTTGGTAAATTTGGAGAGGGCAAGGAATACAGGGCCTCTGTCCTTCAGTGAGCTGTTGTCTGAAAAATTTCTCTCTCAGCGTGTGCAGGTTAAAACTTCAACACAGTGTGCAAGCACAAGCACATACTGGTGAGAAGTATCAGAGATCTGCTGTCTATCACAGGACAACAAATATTAGGGAAAGGGTCTGAAAATATACACACACAAAAATCCCTCCTTTGACGCAAGAAACTTTCATCTTA
This sequence comes from Anthoscopus minutus, assembly GCA_013399455.1. Lineage (NCBI taxonomy): Eukaryota > Metazoa > Chordata > Aves > Passeriformes > Paridae > Anthoscopus > Anthoscopus minutus. Next base: position 118,333 of record VWYI01028920.1, read on the forward strand.
ATGAGTTATTTTCAACCAGCTGAAAACATCAAGCAATGACTAATAAGACACTTCAAATAACTTGGAGTTAGAGTTTCACTCTGACTTCATGAACTACTTTAAAATCCACATGCTTATTATAAAGATGGAAAAATTGGGATATATCAGAAGCAGAGCAGATAGTGGTCCTAATCTGGATTTAGTTAGACTAAGGATTCCTGAGATCCTGAAGAGAAAAACCTCCATTTCTTCAGATGAAATCTATCAGCTTTTGAGAACTCAGCTATGAACACCAAACCACTACACTGAGCAGAACCCAAGGCAGTTTAGTCACCCATTCTTAACACCACCTACAGCCCTTTAATTATGCCTGGTGAGCAAAAACAATCTAACATAAGCTCTCTCAAATCACTGTATATCACAACTCCATTCTTGCACTTTGTTTCTATTGACCTCTCCACCTTCACATGTAGCTAGAACCTAATTTCTCACACTAATATTGCAGATATTGTCAGCTCACAAGGCCCACAGGAAGGTTTCTGTACCTTATTTCAGTGTTTGCTGGACTCAGTACCTGGGAAGATTCCTGAGATACCATTGACAAACCATAATTATGAGTTGCATTTCTCCAAATTTACCAAGAATTTCAGTTGGTGCCATACCTAATGGTTTCTTGCAGGCAGTTTCCTGACAAGTCAAAGAAAATGCACAGCTTCAGGTTATCTCACTCTTTTTTGCTGATGCCTATAGAGACTCTTGCCATCCTCCCATCTGGGCATGCAATCCCATCTCTGTGCTCTGATGCTTTGTAAATGCTCCTGACTAATTTAAACAAACGACTGCTTGAATGAATCCAGCACAAAGTGATACATTTTTTCTGTCTGGTTATGTTTCTGCTGGGCTACTGAGTTGACTCAGTCATTCTGGACTGGGAGAGAAAGAGCAAAACTCATCAATTACTTCACAAAATAACAGACTGGAACACAAAACCGGGAATGAAGAGACCTTTTTGGCAGCAGTGACCTGTTAAACTTGAGCACCATCTCCTGTGAAATCACTGCCCAAGAATGTAGTATCCCCTTCCTCCCAAGAACCCATCTCTTTTTTTTCTGCAGGCTTTAGTACATGCTCATAATACATTTAGCTCATAGAAAAGACCTTAAATACGTGTGTCTGCCTGTCAGACTACTTCATAGTTATTAAAAGCAGTATCTCTGCCTTTTACTATTTGACTAATGATTCCAGATCTAAGCCTTCATATTTTCGTAAATTTTGAGAACTGCAGTGTAATAACCCACAAAGCCAGCCCAGAAGGTTGTACATCAGTCTGTACATCAATCTCCTCAGCTTTTAAAAACAACCTTCTGTTACCTCAACACTGCTGTCCTTCTCACTGCTTATCTACATATGTGTGTGTGTATATAAAAGCTTACAGAATTTATCTGTAACAGTTATCACTTTTTTGTACTGGAATATAACAACTGACTTTTTACTTCATTGACTACAGATTATTAAACCTGAAGGCTATGAACTTGCATTTCAGAAACAGTAATCTGTCTCCTCCTCCTTTTCCATAATCCTACCCATTGAGGAGAACAATCTTTGCACAAAAATATTCCAGAACTACACCTGTCTCAGGGTGCTTAGCTGTTCTCTTCTCCCATGTCAGGACCTTTTCTTCCATCTGTGGGATTTCAGAGGCACTCTCCCATTCCACAGATCCCTTCTGATATCACATTATGTTCTGGGATAGCAATTAGCATTAAGTAAGTAACTTAAGTAAGTAAGCTTACAACTATAGCCTTTAGTGTTAATACAGGAAGACCAACAAAAAGCACAAACAGCTTACTACTGCGAGACGAGTCTTTTATATGCTTCATCCTGCCAACATCTTCTCTAACAACAGGTAGCCTCAGAGAAATGTTCCAGGGAGATGGGCTGTGTTACACAGGCCTCTTAGAGTTTTCTTGTTTTAGACATGACATAAGCAAAGCAAGGCACAAGCTCAGACTTTCTCAGGGAAGAATGCCTGCATTCAGGTGAGAATGTAGGTGGGCTAACACAAGGTCACACATAATCAATACAGGTGAAACTTTCTAGGGACAGGGTTGTACAGTTTTAAGAAGCCTCCACTCAACACTTGTAACTCTTTTTCTCTTCAGGTCACGTTTTCCTGAAGATGGAAAATATATCCCTGAAACTAAAGTAATTTGATTGCCAGATTTGAAAGTCTGGTTTTCCAAGGCAAATTGATGCTAGGGGCTGTTCAGTGCAATGGTTATGTTTATAATGGACAAAACTGTGTATTTTTGCCTAAATTCATACTTGTAGTTGGCTCGATTCTTGTAAATGGAACTTTCCAAAACCAAAGCAAACGAATCATAATACAAAACAATATAACCAAAACAAACTAAAATAAAACAGCTGGAAGCAGACACCCAGCAGGAGAAATTTCAGCTCAGATTGGCAGTAACAAGCAAGTGAAAACTACACTAGAAAGCACACAGCAACAGTAACACTGGCTATGCTGCTAGCTCTGTTATAGATCACTGTAAGGACCAAGGTGTTTGATTAGTCATGCAACCAAAAAACTAGTTTAATTAATTCTCCTCCTATTCAAAACCTCTCATCTGCGCTGTAAAATACAGCATTTATTTAACATCAGACAATAGTTAAGTAAAACCTTAGGGAAAACAGTACCAAATACTTTTTGTAATTGAAAATTGAAGGCAACATAACAAGCAGCATATAATTATGTGAACTGAAATTTTACCCAGACTTCAGGGTTACACAGTCTGTTTAAGTGATGAGTATCGTTGAATCAGTAACCACAACTGGTCATTATCCTAGAGGTGCCAAAAGATACTGTATTTATTGCACTTTGGAATCCCCTCAAATAGAGTTGCATGATTCTCCTCCATTTAATTCTATGTTTATTTTACTGTGCTTTTCAAGAGACGCAAGTCTCATAATACTTCATCAACATATCCAAGATTTCTGGATTTCAGCTTATGAATCCACTTTTTGTTTGCATTTTGGAGCCATCCTGCCCTCAAGTGTCTTATGTTTGTTTTCCAAAGTTACTGTACCTTCAGCCTTCCTTCCCACAGACACAGTGGCGAGATAAGGAGAGCAGCTCTGTTTTCCACTGAGAGGACAGACTTGGACAGCTCACATGGAGTGGGTTTGTATTGCAGCAGTTATACACTACCAAAAAAAAACAAATGGAATGTTAGGAGTGGAAATTAGATACCTTAACCCTAATGAGAATGCTGATTTGCTTTCCAGTTAGCTCTTTGGAGCGGAAAACTCCCACACCTTTAAGCAAAGAAATCTAAAGGAAACACAGGATTTTGGCAGAGATTTTCAAATGACCCCTGAAGAAGGCAGGTATCCAAGTCCTATCACATGGCATTATGACTCTCTCCCTGTTGTGGCCGTGTTTATGCTCAGAATGTTTGTGGGAAAAGGGAAGTGGGGGGAATGTCACATACAGGCACCCCTGTATCACCCCTGAAGGACACGTCCTGTGCTGGTCAAGAATCACTCACTTGACAAAAAGCTAAAGAAACACTGTGGAAGGGGACAAAATATGGACAAAAATAGCTTGTGGTGGAATAGGTCCAGCAAACAGGGCTAACAGACAAGAAGTCAGTGTTAAAATAACCACATCAAGAAGTTTCATAAATTAGCTACGTGTTTAGTATCAGAGTGTTGGGGCTTGTGCCTGATGTTTTCCCTGACAAACACATCTGAGCATTCAGCCTACGTGCCTGCTCACCTGGCTTCATGCAGCAGCCCTCAGACTCCCAAAAATCACAAGCAAGGAGAGAGAGGAACCTGCTTTTGAGAGAGGCAGAGGGCAGAAGAGTGCCTGGCACAGCAATGAGTGCCCGTTGATGGGTCACTGTGGGGGCTGCAGGTAGCAGACCCTCACCCTGCCCCTGCTCAGGTCTCTGTGGGATAGGGACACCCTGGGGACAAGTGGATCTGCAGATGGGATTCCTTCATTTATGAGTTCTTCAATCTCAAATATGGCAAGGCAAGGGGGGTTTGCTGTAAAAGAGTAAAATATCCATGGACCTTTCCAGAGCCTGAAGGGCTGGATAGTCTCAAGCATGAGATGCCCCCGGAGTGGGGCACAGTCACAGAGGGGCCCCAACAAACAGCTGCCCTGCACCAGCACAGCCACGACTCACAGAATTATGGAACGGCTGGCAGTGGAAGGGACCCGTACACATCATCTAGTGCAGATCATCTAGTCTGTTATTGGCCCCATGCTCTGTCCAACTGAGCTGAAACTTCGTGTTGTTTAGTTCACGGCCATTGCTCTTTGTCCTGTTGCTGTGCACTACCAGAAAGTCTTGCAGCACCCTTTCAACACCCAGCTCTGATTTATATGAATGAATGAGATCCTTTCTCATTCTTCTCTAGACAGAACAGACCCAAGTCCTGCAGTCTCTCCTTTATAAAACAGATCCTCCAGACCCCGAATCATCTTTGTGGCCTCCACCGGATTCTCTCCAGTAGTTCCATGTTTCTCTTTTACCGCGGAGCTCAGAACTGGACACAGCACTCCAGACGCAGTCTCTCTAGGGCAGAGTAGGGGGTAGAGGGGATCACCTCCTCCCGATGCACCCCTGGATACCATCCCCTCCTGGCCGCAAGGGCACTGCCGGCTCACTGTCACCCACTCGTCACCCACTCG
>VWYI01028920.1:123024-143163 GCA_013399455.1 Anthoscopus minutus
GGCGGGGCCGGGCTGCGGCGGGGGTGGTGGGGGGTGGCGAGGGTCGAGCGGCGAGCGGGCGGCTGGGCTGGGAGCGGGGCTGCCCCAGCAGGCGCCTGCACTCGGCCAGGGCTGCGCCGCTCCCCTGGGAAGCGAGGTGCGGGCTGCGGGCCCTGGCAGGAGGCGGCCACGAAGGCCAGGCACATCAAAGGCCTGGGGATCCCTGGCCCTTGCATCCCTGGCCCCCGCCTCTGCAGACCTCGTTCGGCGGGGTGCCATGGCCCCCTAATCCCACCTTTTGTCCTGAAGGGTTATGACTTGGGGAGGAGTGGGCTAGCTGCAAGTTGCTTACTTTTAATAGTAAAGGATTGACATGAAATGCTGAGTGAGCACTCTTTGCTGCCACGCTTTAACACTGCGGTCAACGACACACACGCGAGGTATAAAGAAGGATGCTTAATTAAGTGTATGCTTAATTTGGGAGGAGGGGAAAGGTGTGTCCCACCGGCTGATGGGAGAGAGGCCATGGTGCTGCAGGGGCTCTGACTGCAGAACACTGCCATTCATGCCTTGACACAGCAGTGCCAGGGAAGTAGGGACCAGCATCGCAACAGAACCTTAAATGCTTTCTGCATAACAGAAGCCTAACTTCAGGCAATGCATCAAAATGTAAAGGTGAAATAAAAGGGGTGTAGATACAGGATAAAGTACCTATATGTATAGCTTCCCAAAACAGCCTAAGTTTCTGTCTGGAAACTTTGAATAGACTGAAAATTCCTATTTTTGCCTGATGCAGCGTTTGTTACATGCTGTTTGAAATGCTCCCGGTATAGTGTGGTTGAAAGGAGATGAAAGAACTAAGTGCTCAGAAGACCTTTATGTATCCATGGTGTGCACTCAGCTCAGCCATATGGCACAAATGTAACAAAACAGGCTTTAGATGGTGTCAAGCTTCTTGCTTGCCTACATGTGTTTGTGACTGGGAAAAATGTATGCCACATATATCCCAAAAAATCCCCTAATGGAAATATGGTGTACCCAGATACTGGAGTGTAAGGAAGGGCAGCAGTCAGCAAAAGGATGGTACAATAGCCATCAGGCACCCACCTTCACCTCCTGAATGTTTTGAAACAGTAGTCAAACATGACTTAGGAGAGTGTAGTGTTATTTAGAACCCTTTAAGTAATGATTTATTTTTATCGGGAGGAATGGATTTGTTTGCCTTCAGTTGCAATATGTTTGGGTTTTTTCCAGAGCTGGGACCATGGCTGTTGACTGGATTGGTTTTGCATATGCTTCATTGCTGGTGGTTGGAGGTGTTGTAGCATACACTCGTAAAGGTTAGTACTGGGACAGAAGGATTTGGAAATCAAGCATTTGATTTCTTCTATGCAGTGTGAGACATGAAAACTTTGATGTAATTAACACTGCTGCATTTTACATCCATCATGTGGTGCTGTAAATGCACTGAGTCTCATGAGATGTTCTTGAGCCTGCTTAAGTATTTGAGTTTGTTTTCAGGGCCAAGAGAAGGGGTTCTCTTGTTGTCTTTGACCTTAAATGTATTTTGGCCTTTTTCATCTCCTTTTAAACATTCCTGTGTTGAGTACAGCATGTCCTTGATTAAAGCTTTTTTTCAACAGACAAATCCAAGCTTGATTCTGACATTTCCAGATGCAGGATGGGAAAAAAAAACCCTTTACCTGCGTGCTCTGAGTTGGTGGTTAATTCTCTGGTACTGTTGGAATGATGCCTTTTCACAGTAAGAAGACAACGAGTCAGGTTTTAGGTGGCGGTGTAGCACAAAGCGCAGTTCGATACTCCCGGGATTTGAGCCGTGCCGCGGTGGCAGCGCCGTGGCCCAGCTCAGCACCCGGCAGAGGTCGCAGCCGTGCCGAGGACGGGCAGGCGGGAGCTGCCGCCCGCTCCCGTCAGCTCTCCCCAGAGCCCCGGCAGCGCATCGGTCTCCGGCCCTGTTCCATTGGTTTAGGGTCACTGTCTCCCTTCGTAGTGTGCACATGCTTTGCTCTTGGAGACACGGCTGCACATCTGAATTTTTGAAAACGCTGTGTTTTTGTACTTGCAGCCAGCTGCACTCACTGACTATCCCATTCACCTGTTCTCTTTACTCCTTAATACTTGGTCAATCGTCATGGCAAATCTATGTTGTTTTTTATTGGTTATGATTTACAATTTCTTGCAAAATCTCGATTAAAAATACTCAAAATAAAAGGAGTGGGAGCTAAATGACATCGGGAGTCTGGGTTCTTTATAAACATCTGGGGATCAGCTTAATTCAAATAATTGCTGTGCAGATTCTACACTTTCATCATATGGAAACAAGACAAATGTCTGTTCAGAAATCTAAATATATTAGGGATATATCCAGGATTTATGAACCATTTTTTTTATTAAGACTGCAAGAAGATGACCAGTTACTTTTAGAAAACCCTGTTTTCATCCTCACTGCCATTTATTTGTTTTTTCATTCTTTATTCATTAAATGTGATGTTGGTGGTAGCATTTCTTTGTCCAGGACTGATGTCAGACTGAAAGACTTGACACTATTACCACACATGTTTTCCAGTTTACTTTTTATATATATTGACATATTTCTACTGTTTTTAGAGACACTGAAGTACTGTAAAATATAGTTAAAATGAATAGACAGTTCAGAGAAATTACAAAAATCCTTCTTAAGTATGATAGAGAAAACAGCAAATTTAGGGTTGAATTTTTTCCAAGTTGCAAGTATTTCTGGATCCTGATCATCTCCCTCTAACTTATTTGATTTTGCTCCTAATGCCACACATTAGAATGACCCAGTTACAGAAATATGACCTCTCTATTCACAATGGGTGAGGTAAGCTGGAATGTAGCAAAATCAGTTCTACTTTTAATATATTTGGATAACACTGTGTGGAGAGACAACTGCCATATAAAGATTGAGCTTAAAGACATTGTATTGAGAAATAACACTTGAATGATTTCTTGCAGGTAGTAAAATCTCTTTAGTTGCTGGACTCACCTTTGGCTCAGTGGCTGGTTATGGAGCTTACTGTGTAACATGTGATCCGAAAAACGTGAAGATATCATTGTGTAAGTGTTACACTAGACAAACAAACGAAAAAGCAGCATCCTAAACTGCATGTAAAATTCTCTTTTTCGTAAATTTTGGGTATTGATTTGGTTATGTTTTAATGTTTTAAACAGAGTTCAACACTTCAGCTTAGCTTGCAAAATTCAGGAGCCATTTACAAGGTAAGGCAGATTTGACACAAAGCCAGCCAGGTGTGTGTTACCACCTGGCAGCACCTCCTTATATGAGATGATTGCCTAACATTGCACATATTGTGAAATCCAACTGAGAAACAGGAGGTAGCACTGCAATAAAATCATAAGCATTACAGATTAGAATTTTGCAATTTGAACAGTAAAGTAGGTGTGGGATGCAGTTCTGCATAATGTAACATATCCTTTCAGCTGTGAATGGAAGTTTGACTTCATGTTCTTCCTTTGCTTCTAAGAAAGACAGGATACAAACTATGCAATAATTGTCATGGTAGCTAGTTTGCTGTGAAACCCTTATGGAGGCAAAAACTACAATCCCTAAGGGGGACATAAACCTCACACAAGTGATTTGCAGTAAGAGCTGTTGGGAGCTTGTCTCATTCATGTTTTTAGCAAAGGTGGTTTAGGCTGTGGTTTCACATGAAGTGCATTTAAAATACATTTAATCCAGATTGCTTGAGTACACAGTTGTTTTTTCACAACTTATAATTCGTGGTATATTGTCCATTTTGGCTTTATGCTTTGCACCACAGTTATAAAAATTTCCATGTAAAAAAAATGTTGAGTAGCATTGACTGCAAAGTGTTCCCAGCAAGTTCTTTAGTAAAGGTGGTAATTATGGACCTGCTCTGCTCCTAGATGGCCTTAAATTGGATTTCCAGTTTAGCACCATGACCATGCTCAGATTACATTATCCCACTGTTTAAAAAAAAACCAAAACTCTTTGGAATAAAGACATAACCTTAAATATTTGTAAATTTATAATCATTAGTGTGAGATGCTTTTAAGTAGCATATGGTATTATACTTCTAGGGGTCAATTAAGTCACTAAATTAGATGTAGAATTTATGGAAAAGAAGACTCCATAAAACTTAATATATATTTCCTGTTTCCCAGTTCCCAGGTTTTAAAGGGACTAATGCAAAATTTTCCATTAATGTCCTTTTAAATGTCTGATATCTAAAACAGTGTTTTGCATTTCAGGTAGTTGCAGGCATGTGAGGACTTTCTTAACTGGAGAAATGTATATTACTTATTTAGTAGAAGTTACAGCCATGCAATGAGTTCACTACACCTGCCTAGGAAGTTCTTACATAAAGTAAAAGGAACAAAGACTTTTTAAAGGAATCTTAGTTTAGAATGTTTACAAAAAAAAATGTTTTAATTGCTTTTTACTATAAATTTGTATTGCTTTTGTGGAAAACAAGAGTGTTTTCACTTATGCCTAATATGCCAAAATATGAAAAGCAGCTAGAGCACAAATGAAAGATGAAAACTAAGTGCATGGAAGAAAGTGACCACTCTGAACTTAGAAACCACTACAGTAAATTACAATGTAAAATAAAGCAAGCACCTAAACCTTTAAAAGGTTAGGAAATCTGAAAACAACCCATCCAATCCAAACCATAATTACTGACAGTATTTTTCACCTTCACTCTCGTACAGTAATTTAGGTAATATTTTAGTACAAGACCTTGATAAAAAGGTGGTTGTAGCTTTTCCTACATACAAAGAGTATGTAGCCTATGAGTACCCCAGGAAAATTCTCTTAGTTGTTTTATAAGTTTCAGGCATTTTCCTACTTGACCTGAAATAAGCTCTGTGCTTTCTTGGATACTTTAATGCATTTTTATGTGTTTCAAGTAGATGTAGAAATTCAAATCTCAGTATGTAAGAGTTAGTAGCATTCACAATGCAAGTTGATTTTGATCTGAATATGACTCATTGGATTGAATTTGTTTTGATTTATTGAATTTCTTGACTAGTTTAAGGTGAAAAGTGAATGTATAGCATTTTCTAAAATCTCGTCTAAAAGTTGAATGTATTAAAAAGTCTCTGGAACCTGTGAAAAGCCAGATACTAGCAAATGGGAAAAAAAGAACATTAGAGAGTGAATATGCTTTGTAGCTTGTAATGAACTGTAAATAGACTCAGGACTCTGGCAAGACACATGCTGTAGAATAGTTCACTCTTGAGAAATTCCTGAGAGGAAGGCTACATGACTAGAAAATAAGAGCAATGAATAATGGAGCATAATTTTTTTTTTGCAAGGTATCTTTAATGAGTGCACATAGTTGGTAGAGTTCTGTAAGATATTTGTAACTGTCAGGGCTTGTTTTATAATGCTGAAGTGAGTCTAAAACTAATTTTTGACACCTATGAACACAGGACTGGCCCCAGGACTAGACAGAGGAATTTGAAGAGAATTAGCCAGATGGTTTAACTGCTCCATAAAAAGGGAAGAGATCTGTGTAACTGCCATTACTTTGGCTGTGAGAGTGACAAAGCCTAGCTGCTCTTGAAAAGTCCTGCGTCTTTGCCCACTGCTAGGAAGCATTTCAAGTGACAGTTCTTTAATGAAGGTAGCTATCTTTGCAGTTCTGTGTGTTCTCCTCAGTCTTCTCATTTATGTAGCACTCTGCAGCCCTAGTTCAAGGTGAAATCCTTATGCCTGATGAGTTCATAGCTGCCTCAATTTTTAGATAAGACTACTCCAGGAAGAAGATGCAGTTTCTTTCATGATGTTTGTTCTCTGCTGCTTGTGCTGCATTTATTGCCCTCTTGGACTGCCCACCTCTTGTCACAGGCAAGGATGGTTCCCTCATAGCAAAAGGCTGCAATGCAATTGTGGTCACGAAGGAGATGTTGATAGCTATGTTCTGTAGCAAAAACAGGTGGCAAACCTTCCAATATAGTTTTTAAGGCTCAGCAAATAAAGAGCTAATATTCAAAAAATAAAACAGAAAAGAAGTTGAATGCTCTAGCTCCTTGAATAGTTAGAAAACAGCTGCAATGATCTAGGGTGGTGGGATTTATGAGACAGGAACAGATTTATGAGACACTGTTCCTGTAATTCAGGATACATGTTGCTGCTATGGCCAAGATTCTTTCTACTTTGTTGACATCCCCATGAATTTAGATATGGGTGAGTAGAATTGACTGATCTTACCTAGTCTTCATGGAATAGGATTTAGCATTCTGCTGTACATGGAAGCTTTATTTGTAGCTAAAAGAAATCATAATGATGTATTTTGGAAAAGCAAGAATGTTTTAATAGACTCTATTTCTGATCTAATATTTCACCAAATTGAAGCTCATAGGGAAACAGCAATGACTTTTGATAACTCACTGTGTTCCTGAATGGACCACTGAGAAGAGTGAGAACATAAATATACTGGATTGTCTTTTACAGTTTCATCTTTTCTTTTGACCATTATAATGGGAATGAGGTTCAAGAGGTCCAAGAAATTAATGCCAGCCGGACTGGTAGCATGCCTGAGGTAAATACATATTGCAGATCTTAATGTAAAGATTTCATTAGTTTTCAAATAGTTGCCATTTCACACCCAGGTCAAGGCAGTATTGGTGGAAGTCACTGTCATTCAGCAACTATACAGCTTAAGTGAAATTAGTTTGGAGGTCACAGTCCTGTTTCCAGTGAACAGTTTTTTCATCTTACTAAGCAGATAGAGTTTATGAGGAGTGACTTTCTCAACACATGAGAGGTCAGCAATTAAATATTAATGCATATTGATAAGGATTTTGGAAGAACCTAGATAAGCTTTAGTGTTTTCGAGCAGACTTTCGAATTTGGCCAGTAAAATTAGTCTAATTTCATACAACACAGCCATCTTTAATAAAAAGGCTAACACTTTGGTTTAGAAGTGCTGCATTCAAAACTGCTGGAAGCACAGTACTGTTGAAAACCAGGACATTTTTGACCTGACCTAAGAACTTTGGTCAGTATTAATGCAAATTTAAAAAAAAAAATCTGGCTGTTCCAACTGCTTTATTGCTGATATTCGGCATTCTGGAAAATACAATTTTCTGAATTTATTCATTTGGAATTAGATTATGGAGTAAGTTCAAAACTTTTTTCCCAATTAGTCTGTAATGCAAAACATTTTCCAAGTGTAAATCAGAATCCACATCTTCTGAAGGAATAAAACTGCTGCCTCTTCGTTACCAGATTTAATATAACACCATTCTGTTTTACTTCAGTTACATACAGGGAGGAAAAAATCAGAAGCAAATTGTCAAGAGGCAAAATTTAAGAATCAGGATTTACACTGGAAAATGTTGTTCTACATTGTGGATTGCTTTTCCAGCCTAGGTGGGCTTTGTTTTTCAAGACACTGAGACTATAGATTTAGACATCTGAAAAGATGGCTTAGTAGAGCCTTTAGTTAGTGTCAGTTATTTATGAATGCACTGTTATTTAATGATGACTTTCACTGATTTTATAATGACAGCCATATTTATGTTTTCTTGTTTTGGGGTTTTTTTTCAGCCTTTTGATGATTTTGAGGCTTGTTTTTATGCTGCTGTAGGAAAATTTAGAACCAAATATGACTGCCATGCCCGCTGAACAGACATGCTCTCCATACTTGAAAGATAAGTTTGAACACAAGTCTTGTACTGCATTTATATTTTCTGTAAAAGATCTGTAGCTGTTATTTGATTATTGACATGTGCTGATATTTTAAAAGCTTTTTTAAAAATTAAAGCAATGTTTTGTTGGTATATTTTGATCTATTTTCATTTAAGCAGTCTATTAACTCATGGGATCTTTCTTTGTAAGTTTGATCTATTTTAGGGTTGCAGAGCACCCCAGGAATTACTCTTGCACTGTATCTCTGAAAGAATATCTATAAATACATGTTTATGCTAAAAAGGTATCTTGTATTGAAGTATAATTTTGTAGTTTCTGAGATTAAATTATCAGTTGTAAATCAAAAAAGCCTTCGGCCTGTACTGTGTTGCACTAGAAAACCAACTTCCTTTCCAACACACGTTCTTGTTCCCCTGGTTCTAAATATAAAAAAATCAATTTAAATAAAATGTAAAATGTTCAAAGCTTAATCAGTTTTTTAAGCAGGGGAGTAAACCATTTTGTCAGTGGAAGAGTCTGGTGTTCTACTTCATACTCAGTAGTGGTTTAAAACATGTACCATTCTGTAAATGGCCAGTGATGTGAACCATGGCTGAGGTTCGTCATGCTGCACAGAGAGTTTCCAAGCTCTCAGTACTCTGGAACAGGTTTGCCATTCCAGTGTCACACAGATTATCTTGCTGAAGTCCCCCCCTGGAAGCAGAAGAGACTGTTCAGTCATAAACTGTTCAGAGATGATTGAAGCTGCTTCCATTTGTGTACAACATAAATATTCCTGGGGTCTCAAAGCTTAGCTAAGACTGTCTTCTGCTGTACAGGGAAAATAAACAATATCATTAGGAAGCAGTGTATGGGTGGGTACACTCTTGAAGACAAACAGAAATTTTGCTGCTTTCATTTTTTTCTTACAAAGGTTGCTTATGAAAGTTACCATGTGTCATGATACCACCTTTGTGATGGTTCCTAAATCATAGCATTTAGCATTTGTTTGGAAGAGAGAAATAGCCCAGTGAAATGAGTACTGTGCCAGGCATGGCAAAACATTGCTTCCAGCTACTGACGTAATTTTCATGTAAACTTGTTTGGATCTCAGCAGTGCCCAGGTGACTGGGGCACTTGTGGTTTGTACTTCTGAGATGCACGTGGCTTTTCTTAGGCACAGGTCAGGAAAGGAGTTAGCTTTGCTGGGCAGCAATTCTTCATGTGCATGCACTGGATGACTGCCTAATCAGCTGGAGAAGAAGCAATTAAGTATAAAGAAGGATGGTTTATAGCAATGTTCTTAAAGGGAACAGTGATGTTACCCATGAAATTAGGGTAAAGAATCTGACATAGTAGTGCATGCTTTAAGCACTGTTGAGATAAAACTCACTCTTACGGAAAAGGTAAGCAGCCAGTGCACTTGGCTTTATAACTGTGGGAAGTGACTGCAGAAGGTAAAACCTTACAAAAAAATTCTCAAGGGGCATTTGCCTTACTGACCACCCAGCCAAGCACCAAAATGAAGAGCAAGAGAATAGGTGCTTTCAGCAGATGAAAACCACAGCAGGCCAATTAAATGCAAGGTCTTTGATCTTTCAGTGAAAAAAGTCATCCCTTAAGAGATTCATGTGGGGATTAGAAAAGTTTCTTCTGCCTGTGAACTTAAAAGGATCATGAATTTTAATTTTATTTTAAAAGGTTTTATTTACTTAATTTTTAAGCTGTGGAATAGAGCAGGTAGACAGTGAACTTTCTAGGACACCACCTAGAGAACCAACCCAAAAGATTCTAGGCCTGAATTTGAATGACTTCTCAGTTTTCACAGTGTGGCTCCTCTCTCCTGCAGTTTATTAAAAGAAAGGGGGGTGGGGATCATGTGGCTTTTCTACAGTACTCCAGAAGCTACAGTTGAACATTTTCCCTACCAGGCATGTGCTCTAATTGAACACACACAAAGTGTCAGCATATTTTATTTCATATAACTGCTTCACAAAATTCTTCTTTCTGGACCAAACAAGTCCAAATCAGCCTTTTACTCTAATTTGAAAGTGTATTCACAGTGTCTTGTTTCAACACTGGCCATATGATGCAAGTTACAGAGCACATCTATGCAATTCACACTTACAAGTAGGTGTAAATGACACTTTACAAGGCAAGCTCTGGTAATATACTACAGTTGGGTTATCTTCATCAGATTAGATATTGAATATTTTCCTCACAACAGCAACAAACTTCTCATCAGTTGGTGGCTTCCTCTGGCTGCCAGGCTGTAAGAATTTTTTGATTGTTGGAATGTTGCTGATTCTTCCTTTAAAAGCCTGTAAGAAGCAACAGTAAAGCCAGCGAGATTAAGGCAATTATAATTACATCCTTTATAGCTTAAAGATCATGTGACTTGGATTTTTACTTGTCATACATACTTATTAAACAGAGAAAGGTAGTAGCTTTTTCTGATCTGTAATGCTGGCACTATGCCTTAGTTTCTTAGATGGGAATGGGAGAAATTAATATTAAAGAGTTAAGATTCAGCTATTAAAAAGTGGAAGAAAAAAAACCACATTCTGGATCCCAATCCTGTAGATATATTTGAGAGAAAAAAAAAAAGGCAAGGACAGGAATACCTCAGTGCACAGCACTACAGAAGTCAAGACATACAGAACTTAACTGTTCTTTGTATATTATTTCTTAAAAATTTAATTTTGCTAGCAAGAAGAAAAGGACAGGAACTGGAGACACACCAGGCCACAGACTTTCCTTCTGATGTTATTGCTGTGTTTGAAGACATGGAAGTAACAGTTAAAGGAACAAATGAGTAGCACTAGTGAGTGAATTCCTGCCAGCTGAAAACAGCTGGGAAAAACAGAACTGGAGAAAGGTGAATCCCCAGCAGCTCCGGGGCAAGGCAGTGCCCTGAGTGTAGATTTTTGTAGTCAGACCAGTGAAGTATCACTACCATGGCTCAAAAGATGTAAACATCAACTAACTTTTAACAACAATCAGTGAAATTTGTTTGTTTCCTTCCATATTGAAAGCAGATGATTACTAACCTGTAGCAGAGGGAATGCAGACAGTACATCAGGCTTACATTCTTCTACCATTAAAATGGCTTCCAGCAGATGGACATCTGCCCAGCTTAATTTGTTGCCAACAAGGTAATCCTGCCCATGATCTTTTAAGGCCTGTAAAGTATGAACAAATAAAAAAACTTCACATGCGATGTAACAATTTTATCTAGGTATTTAATTGCAGACAGATTTTTTAAAAAACACAGCAGAGCAAAGCCATGCAACAGTCTATGAAGTTAGAAAGTGATAAATATTCTTTAAAAAAATTAAATCAGAATTCATGTTTCGGTGTGAATGAAACCTATTTCATTTTCGGTGAAAATGATCCTATTTCTTACTCTAAGCTACTGCACCACATAGCTGTATACCAAGTCCAGTACCACAAGAAAGACTTAATCACACAAAATAAACAGGATTAAAGTAATTGGAAGAGGTAGTCAAGCCAGTTTACATGTAAGCATACCCTGGATTTTTAAGAAAAAAGTAAAGTGAATTTCCAGATGTTTCAGCAAAATTTGAGACTGTTGATTTCAGTTTGAAATATGTCCAGAATGAAGGAATACAACCTTCCACCCTTTATCCCATAGGGAAGGACTTCTTTATGGCAAACTGCTGATGCAAGAATCACAGCCTGCCAAAGCTACTAACAACTGTAGTAGACAAATTGAGATGAATGTTGCATCACAGCTCCAGAGCAGTTACCAGCTCTCCAGCCTACCTTTGTCCTAAAGACTATCACACTCCTATCAGGAAAAAGAGAAGAGTGTTGTCTGTGCCAAAGTCACACCAAGGCTACTCTTAAGTACCAAATGTGCACTAAAACATCAGTCTGTGACTGGAAGCCAACTGCTTCTCTGGGCCCATCTACCAGTTCTACCATAGAGGCAGCAGTCACAGTTAGAGTCACAGCTGATACTTTCACATAGTTATTTTCTACACTGCTCTAACAAGGTCCACCACGACTTGCTTATCAGACTGGGTGGGAACTCCCAAACATAGCACTGGAATCTGATTGCCTGCAGGGCTTTATATTGCCTTTTGCTGCTCCATCTGGCTGCTGAGTGTTTAAAGTGAACACTCACAACTAGGTATGCTTCCCATCAGCTTGCTGACTGAATAACATTGGAAACCCTGATAAGCTGAATCAATGGACATATTAAACAGCTGATACAGAAAGAAAATTATTAACCATTTTAACAAAATTAACTAAGCTAAAATAATGGAAAAATTCAACTGTGTTTTTACCATAAGCAAGCAAGGATTACTTTAAAGACTCTCCTACATGGAGCATACATGCTAAAACATATAGTAATTTATGCCACCTAGGCACAGACTTAGAGAATTTTGGTGCATTTTTTTATTGTTTAATAACTTAAAATACATGTCAGACTTCTAATCTTTGAAAGATTAGTGTGTGTAACCAGTATCTCTCAGCACAGCCCTCCATTGGGCTGCCAAGTGGATATATTTGAACTCTGATCACAGAAGTGCTGGATTATGTAATTTACATCCTTATTTTACAGGGCAGCCTCTCGGTTTTGTTTGTGCAATTAAAGGCTCTGATAAAGTGGGACATGAAATTGCATCAAGTCCTGTATTTTTTTGAATGGACTTCAGCTGCCTGGTAACCAAGGCTTCAACCTGGAAATCCAGCTCAGCTCTAAAACAACACAGCTTTGTAGCCTTGGCAGATGTCCAAGGAGACCACTATGCCCTGAAAAAGCACTACAGCACAACCACACATGGCACAAAAGGAAGTTACAAACAGAAGCAACCTTGTGAGATGAGGATCACAGCTGACTCAATTCAAATGGGAAAATTTTAACACACACAAGAATTAAAATATCCTTAAAGGAGAAATAAAACAACAGAACAAACAGCAAATTGGTAGAAAATGGCAGTTGAGTAACATCCAGGCAATGTTCCAGGGAGAAGAAAAGAACAATCCATCCCATCCTGACCCTAGCCAAGAAAGCTGCTTCATGTGCTCTAAGGGGATGGCAAGCATACCAATACCTTCCCTCACAGCTCAGGCTAACTCTTTGGAGCATGCTAGCCAGTAAATAATTGCTTTATGCTTTCTTTGCTACATGTATCTTGCTTGCAGAGCCTCTCTGTACACACCTAAGGATGCCCAAGTAGCAATTCAGAGAATGACAATCATAGTCCTAAGTATAATACATTTAAGCAATATATTTAAGGAAAATCATAGAATTGGATCCTTAGGTGTAAAGCACAAATATATTTAACTTTGAATAGCAAGAATAAAGGAGGCTGAGTGGGAGACCTTATCACTCTCTACAACACCCTGACAGGAGGGTGTAGTAGGATGGGGGTCGGCCTCTTCTCCCAGGTAACCAGGGACAGGACAAAAGAAAATGGACTCAAGTTGCACCAGGGGAGGTTTAGATTGGATCTTAGGAAATTTTTGTTCATGTAAAGGGCTGTAAAGCACTGGTATAGACTGTCCAGGGAATTGGTTGACTCACAATCCCTGAAAGTATTCAAGAAATGTGGATATTTCACAGGAGGACACAGTTTAATGGTGAATATGGTGGTGGTGCTGGGTTGACAATTTGATTTAATGATCTTTACAAGGTCTTTTCCAACCTTAACAATTCTGTAACACATTGCACTTCCAGACAATAAGTACTGAAGGCTGGCACAAGTATTGAAATGGTGCATTTAGGCAAAATTCTGGGAGCTATCACCACTAAGCTAGGTTGGAAAAGAAAGACGGCAAAGAAACCCAGTACTGAAACCAGCCAAAAATTATTTTGCGGCCCTCTCTTCATGTTGCTGGGTACTGGCTCCATAGATTTCTAGAGCTGTGCTGTCACTTGCTTTGTGGAAAGTACACGTGTGGGGACAGGGGAGTGGGGTGGGATTGGGGTAGGAGGAGGAACTCACTGTTTTTGTGAGCTATTGGTGATTTATCACTTACCTTTTCATAAACAGGAAAGTATCTGGTTGTAGCTCGTTCAATGATTAAGGCAAGATTCTTTTCTTTTGTATCAGCTGGTTGAAAAGGGAGATACATGATCATTCCCATTAGGTCTGTAGTTCCCTCCACATACATATCAATCCTGAAACAAATTTTTTTGTTCAACATGTATCATTCAAACTTTCTATTTTGGTTATTTTTCTAAAATACAACTCAAAAGTGATCACTGAGCAAAATGCTTATTGGTGAATGTAATGTAAGACACTGGTTTATTTTCTTGGTTCTTCGACTTTGAGAAAATGTCCAAGTTTTTATCAAAGCACAAATTGTAAAACAAGCTCATAGTGTATGCAATGAGCAAGATAAAAGGCTGCAAATAATGTATTCTAAGTGGAATTCATGCTGTTTTCCATTGATAATCTATTCATTTATGCTGTGGGAGAAAAGACTCCATATGCAAACCACTTAAGAAAAAAAACCACACAGTTTTGAGGTCTAATCATGAGAGGGTGCTGGCTACCAATTGCCAGTCCATAATAATCTCCACAATCTCTGGAGCTGCCCTTCCATTTTCACAAAGTAAAAGCTCTACAGTAAGTGAAAGTCTGTTGGGTACACTCGCCTTCAGGTGCAAATACTTAACAGCAACATTTTTTCTGTAAATACTAACAATCATGGAGGAGTGTTAGTAAGTGGTACACTGTTACCATACCAGGCTCTCTCCTTCAGGTCCTTCCCATAGAGGTTGTACTTTGCAGCAATGTAGCTGAGGATGGCTCTGGTCTGCACCATCCTCATCCCATCCATCTCCACCATGGGCACCTGCTGAAACAGCAGGACTCCATCTAGGGAAGAAAAAGGAGCAAGCTACTCAGACTGCTGAAGTATTACACTGAAAATAAGGAAGGGACCTGGTAAGAGACCAAGACATTTCTAATTCTCAGGGATGAAAGCATCCACAAGGAAGCAGCTCTTCTTTACACATCATAATGCAGATCTTAAAAAAGTGCCTCCTGTTGTTCTTTTGTTATATTTGTGTGAATTTACGTCTACGGTACAGTTTACACACTCACCATTGCGCAGTTTTTCTAAGTCTTCTTTTGTTTCTATGAATTCTTCCTCAAACTGAAAAGCAACAATAGAAAACAGCACTGTCACTCCAAAGGCAGTGGAAAATTGGAAGTCTGGCAGCTAGAGTCCACCTCTCCACACTTTTCTTATTGTGTTGGCCCTGCCGAGGAATCCATTCAGTGCCAGTAGCTGGGTGAGCAGCTGCTCCTGGAGCTCTGGGAGCCCAAGGCAAGAGCTGGGAACTGCCTCCCTTTGCACAACAAAGGGCACTCGTGCTCTGCAAATTCTCTGTCAGCAGCATTCTCAAGTGAGCACCATTTTAAAGAGCCTTTTATTTCCAACAGAGTATAAATAGTTTCAAAAAAAATTAAACCAAAAACTTAATGTAGAAATTAAGATGTCTTAGGATGGTCTTCACCTGATATGAATCTAGATAAATCACCTAACACTACCTTTGGGGCAGATCTGCTGATTTATCCTACTCAGGTCCTGATCCAAAGAAAAAAAGGCACTTTGTTTGGAGAGAATGTTCAAAAGTTTTCATGTGGTATGCATGATCTTTCAGTGGAGAAGACTTATGAGATACAGAGAAATTATTAGCATTGAGAAAAAGTCAGTTTTGTCTTTAGCAACAATTTAAAATCTCAGCTAAAAGTATGTTTCAAAAATTACACCCATCAATTCTCTCTGTTAAATTCTTTTTACTGTGCAACTATTGCTCAAGGAATACATGAAATACAACATAATAGTGTATCAGTCAATCTAAGCATTTTGCATCATAATATGTGATGATGTGCATATCCCTAAGCACAGATGTAATTAGGAAACCCTTCCAGAGAACACCAATTTTAATCACAAATCACTTTTATAAAAAAAAGGTACAAACCTCAACCCCAGCTGCTGCTAGCAGCCATCGGATTGACTCCATCTTCCCCCTTCCCTTGGTGTAGTGCAGCTTGGGTTTCCCTGCCATGATTTCAGAGTTCTTGCTTCCTGATAAAATCAAGATGATGATCTTAGAGGAAGCATGCTTTAAATTAGCATTTTGAATGTCCCACTACAACCTACTAAATGCAGTTGGATGAATGTGAAAGTAGAGGAGCAATCAAGTCCTACACACTTGTGCTTGATGCAAACAAGTTTCCTGTGGATTAATGGACTAAAAGAAAAACTACACACTACCAGAATATGCAGCCATTCAACCACATCATGACAATAAGCATCTCCTAAATAATATATTACTGTAGTTTTCACAGTATACTGGAGTTTTACAACCAAAGCAGAACAGTAGGGTATACATGAATTAAACGTTTTTTACCTTGCAATGATGCAATCTCTTCAGTAGGTGTTAGGTTTTGTCACATGTCATACCATACTTGAAAAACATACTATATCAAATGAATGGTGCTGCAATTAGGCAGACGACACTCAGTTACTTTATGAAGGAAAAGCTGAATCTTTATTGCTTAGGTCATATTTTAAAGGATTCTCAGGAGGCACTGTGTTAGATCTTATTGGCTAACAAAACACTGAGACTTAGTTCATTGGTCAGTAAATGGGCTTTTACATGTCTATTAAATGTCTCTATTCCTGGATTATTTACATATCTTCACTGATTCTCATGGGATAAATTTCTTGTTTTTGCAGGTGCAAACTTCTTTTCCTCACAATAATAAATTTTTGTGCTAACTGACTTTCATTCTTAAGATTTTTTCTCATGGGAACAACAGATTAGCTGTTAGCTGCACCCAGCCGAATTAGCTGGCCTAAGCCATGATATTATAAAACCTTTCTTTTATAAGATTTCTACCTGTATGCAACAGAATGGCTTCCAAAGAACACCAAACTAGTATCACCAGCACTATTTTCATTTCTCATATGACAATTCAGAGCCCTGTGCTCCTATACCTTTACAAATATGCTTTTAAAAGCAACATATTTCATCATGCCTACTGCGTTCCCTATTTAGTTAGTTCTGCTACAGTGGAACTGTAACAGGCATTTATGTTCTATCTGCCCTGAAAACAACTTCAGAATCAAAAACCAAATGTATGGGACTGACCTCTGTTGGGCCTAGGCCTGGGCAATTCCCCAGCAGCAGGGGGCTCAAGTCAGCCCATCAGATGATGGCACTGGGATGAAACACTTTGTCCTTTCAAATTTCCCTACCATGTGCAGTCACATGCCACTGTATGACATTGGCAGCTGATGTGAGCTTGCTTGTTGCTGGAAACAAAGTTAACACTGTACTCATCACTAATGGGTCACAGAAGAATTAAGCAAATTTCATTAGACAGAGGCACAGACTAACAGAATGCTTCATTGTCAAACCAAGGCTTTATCTGTTGACAGGCAGATAAATTGTGCTTGCATAGAATTCACAATACATAGCTGAGCCACAAAGTAAAAATTTTGGCCATAATCCCAAGGCATCAATAAAGAGGCACAAACAGTACAACAGTGACAGGGGAGACAGCATCCTTGGTCCTCTCCACTGAAATCCTTTGTGTTGGGTACTATCTTCCACAAGCTCCACAGCCATCACTCTATTGGGAACTGGACTCACAGGAGAAAGAGGTGCCCCCTTTCAAAATGCAGGTCTTCAAAACCACGGCTCAGCTTCCACCTAGCCCTGGCAGTGTCTATGTCCCCGGACACCTCCGTCTCTTGTAGCAATGTTCTCCTGATATAAAAAGATGTGCTTGTCAATAGATTATGTTTTGAGTGGATCTGGCATCTAATCTAGTGCTGCTGGATGCCTAGCTAGATTCCTGATGCCTGAACAGCAACAAGGCACTCAGAGAAGTGACCCAGCACAGCTCCCTTACCAGGCTCTACACACATAAGACCATTACCTACGCTTCATTTCTATTTCCTGTGTATGACTTACACTATAACAAGTACAAGAGCTCCTGACCTTATATACTTCAAAAATACTTCATTCCCTGATGCTCAGGAAGTAGGTGAGAACTGCACTTAAACCCTCACACGCTGGACAAACACTCTAACCTCCAGGCTGAGAAACACACTATAAGGACAGGTTACCATATGCAGAAAGAGCAAACATCCTTGACCTTTCCACGAAGCAGAGCTGAAGCTGATAAAATTCAGCCCTGATGGCCAGTCTCAACTCAGTGCTCCACTCAAAACCGCCAGGAATATCTTCCCACAAATGCACCGCTAAATGTCCAAATTTGAGGGCTAGGCTGAACACTTACAAAGGGCTGCAAACTATTTTGGTAACCCTGTTATGGCTCTGTAATGAATATCCCTTTGTAAAATAGTGAGTAGTGATAAAAAAGTCGAAAATTGGTAAATTGTCATTCTTGAATAGCAATAATGAACCTGAAAATTAATCACAAACTTTCTTGATGTTTTAGTGCATCAGACCTTTCTTGGACCACAGCTATCCAGGTGTCAAGAGAGGCAGCTACTGCTGTGATTGCTGTATTAAAAACCTCCCACATAGTTTTGTCCGAAACAATTCAGGCACCAGCCTTTCAGTGAGAAACAAGTCAATGAATTTAGCAGCAAACTCATACTTGCTTCCTAATTCGACACGGGCCGCATAGCAGTTCTCTGCAACGCGCTGTTGCGCGAACCCGTCCCGCACGGGGCTGTTCCACGGAGGCCTCAGCACAGCGCGGCACGGCCCGGCTTGGCCCCCGCACCGCCTCAAGACTGCAGCGGCTCCCCAGCGGGTGGCTCCCACTGGGGCTCGGGCCAAGCGCGAACTCGGAAAGCTTCCTTTCGCCGCCCGAGCTGGGGGCAGGGTCTGGACGAGGGGAAAGGCAAAGCAAGATTGCAAATCTTTCACTCCAAAGAGCAGCTCCTCTTCAGATTCCTCGCTGATCCTACCTAGAGCCAGACACAAACCCCCTCTGTGCCCACCCACCCACTCGCATTGGTCCCTGCTGCGGGAGAGAGGCTGGGGAAAACCCATGGAGAAACTCTCTGGAGCAGCACGGCAGCACCTGGTTCCTCGAGGGCCAGCCCGTCTGTCACGCACTGCGCCCTTTGCCCTCCGGGCAGGAGCCCTGATCCCTGCAAAAGCCACACCGGGCTGGCACCGGGCTGGCACCGCCCGCCCCCCGCTGCGACCTCCGCCCGCCGCCGCAGTACCGTCTGCCCGGGCCGCTCCGCCGCCACAGCACCGACACGGCACCGAAACAGCGCCGAACCAAGCCCGACCCCGCCGACACGTAACACTCCCGCCCCGGCAGGCGGCCGCTCCTCCCCTCGGCTGCCGCCAAGGCCCCGCCGTGCCCACCGGCCGCCCCCGCTGCCGAACCGCATCACCAAACCCGACCACCGCAGCTCAGGAAAAAGCCACCTCGGCCGTGCCCCCGCAGTCCTGCGGAGTTTCTGTTGCAAAGTATGTAAACATTTCATTGAGAAAGGATGTGCTTTTATGTTCTATCTTTGTATACTTCCAAGCCTAATCAACAAGAAAGTTCTAGTCCGTGGAACAGAGAGCAGCTACCAATCCAGGTATAAGTGATGTCCAACTGTGGGAAAGAGAAATTACTTGTTAGGACGATTGCCTTGTTAAGGGTTGAACGTTTTAATGATCTCAAACCTAGAGGGAGTTTAACAAGGCTTGGAAAGAATGATGGACCTCTGATAGTGGATACATAAACCACAGAATTTACAGGCCACAGGGACATTTGGCAGAACTCCCAAGATAAGGAAGAAACTTATAAAGCCCTCTCAGCAACTGTGCTGAGATCACTTCTGACTGGGTGAAAGGTACTTCTGGCAGGGAAAGATTCTCACACCACTAACTCACAGCCCACTAACTCAAGAAACCGAACACAAAAAAAGGGAAAGACCAAGCATGCAGACTAATTAGAATGAGAAGAAGGAGAATAATTAACCAATAAAAGAATACTAATTATTAAGAGAACTAGGTGACTTGTAGTCAATGAACATTAATACTTTTGCTTACTAAAATGAACAAATAGTAAAAAGTTTTGTCCTTGATTTTTGGAATACCACCGAGCAACCAGGCTTGCACAACTCTCTTAAGTGTGTAATTATTGGTTTGTTGTGCACTGGGTAATGTGTTTTTTGGACAACATTTCCACTGGGCTGGCTCTGAGGCAGCTGAACCCCAGAGACATGGCTAGGACACAGAGAGCAGGGGTCAGGCTTAGGGGCCCCCAAGGCAGCAGTGATGGTGTGACTGGGGGGAGGCTGGAGCTGCAGCCCCTGTGCAAGGGGTTCCAGGCACTCCTTGTGCCAGGGGCTCTGGCTCGGGGTGGCCAAAAACTGGGATCTCTATGGGAGATCCTGAAACTACATGGGCAAGCCCAGACCTCATCCTGGAACAGAGTCAGTAACCACAGCCAAAGTTTCTGGATTGAGTTTCTGACGGCACTCAGCAGCTGCAAGTGTTGTCCGAGTGCTTCAGT
>VWYI01028925.1:0-46535 GCA_013399455.1 Anthoscopus minutus
TGTTTTTTTTCCTGGAGGGACCCCATTTGTCCTGAACCAGGACAATCCTGTTGTATACATGAATTTGGAGCAATATGTAGTAGAAAACAGCATTACTGGCCATATGAAATGGCAAGTCCTACATTTTACTGCATGATACACAGCATGACCTGAGGGATGAAACTTTTTAGGCCCAATTTTGAAGTTCCTTTCTGTTCTATTTAGGCCATACTTTGCTAATCTAGACCACATTTGAGACTGTCACATCCTGGCCCTATCTGTTATATTTGGACCTTTAGGTTATAGCTGGGTACAAATTATCAAGTTCCTTCTGTGGCCAAAGGCAGAGTGAATTCTGTGCTGGGGCATACCATACACACAGCAGTCTGGTACAAATATGACTGCAAACTACTTCTTCGTATCTGTTACACTTTGCTTGCCTTTCCTGTGATCCATTCAGTACCAGATTATCTTTTAAAAAATCAAAGTGCTGCAGGGTCTAATTACCAATGCTCAGATTTGTATTTATTATGTAATTATTCACCTTTATAATTGCTAGTCCTAAGCTTCCAGGCTTCTCCTCCATAAAATGTAAAACCAAACCAAACAACCAAAATTCAGATATTAATTAGACTGTTTGGAGTATTTCTAAATTTGAAAATCATTCCTTTCTCTTGCAGTTGCTCTTTTATTTGACAACACCTTTTAAGCAAACCAAAATCTTTCTTACCCCAGTTCACAATCATTATCACTGACAATCTTTCTCTTGTACTCTAACAAAGAATAGGACCCTCTCAAGGCAGAGACTGAAGAGAAATGACCCCAAAGCTCTCCCATGAGCCACGTTGCACACAGAAATCACAGGTCACGGAGGAAATTAAAAATTAGGCAGTGAAACAGTCCTGCAGTCCTGGCCCTGGGTTTCTTTTAAATCCTGATTTAAAAGAAAATCCTGACAGTTTGTCTATGCCATGCAGCCAAGCATTCGCCATGCCCTTAACATTCAACACACCCAGAGTCCTTCTGCCATGTCAATCAACACCAGCACAGATTCTGTCTAAAATATACTTACACGACAACTTAAAGAAGTATGGAGAAAGCAGAGATGTCTCTTTTTACCAGGTTTGCAGTTGTAAAGAGTAAAAACAGAAAAAAAGAAGAGCCTCTAGCCAAATTCTTGAAGGATTGTAAAGCTAGATAATTAGAAGTTCCTTCACATAGGCTTGTCAGTTTATCTTTAGTATAAATATTTACCAAAGATCTGAGCCCACAGATGGTACCTGAGCAGCTCTATTTTGGCATCTCTGCTTGTGCCCGGCATCACAACAGGCCACAATTTCTGTAAAATAGCCAGACAGTACTGATAGCCAGAGGTAAACTTTTTTGAGCCTTGAAAACTTCACTTGAGGTGAAGTTAGTTCAGTTTGCAATTGCAGGAGAGGTTTGCCCTGCAAAATCCAGGAGGGCAGTGGTTCATTTGCTCTTTGGGGCTGCTGGGGTGGGATGGGCACTGGTCTGCTCAGAGCTACCCTGCCCAAACCCTGCACTGGGTGTTCATGAGTAGGAACAAAAGTATCACTGCATAACTTCACACAAAACCCTCACAGCTTTCCCGCACTGGGCTGCCTCCAGCCTCTCCTCACACAGGGCACATCCCCTCCTCACATCCCTGGGGGAGCCCCAGCTCCTCACCCTCTCCAGGATCCCCCTCACAGTGCTGGGGGGTAAATCAAGACTCAGTTCCCCCTGTTGGGACCATTTGGTCCCCACAGGCCACTAGGGCCAGGGTCACCCCCCTCTCAAGGCAGTGTCCTGTCCCTTCCCTACCCTCTCCCTGAGCTTCTCACACACTTTTCCCACAGCCATGGGGCTAACCCCTCTTCAGCCCTCCAAGAACTCTCTGGAGCTGTCCCAAAACTTCTGAGGCTGAGAACTGAGAGGGCCCTCAAGATACTCCATGGTGAAGCCAAAAGGAAGTAACAGCCAGAACAAGTTGGGCTATTTCAGGTGATAGGACACAATGAAACAGCCTTGAGCTGCCCCAGGGGAGGTTCTGGGTGGACATCAGGAGGAATTTCTTCATGGAAATGGTTTTTAAGCATTGGGGGGGGCTGGTCAGGGACATGGTGGAGTCCCTGTCTCTGGAGGTGCTCACGGAAGGACTGGATGTGGCATTCAGTGACAAGGTGGGGATCAGTCACAAGTTGGACTTGATGACCTTGGAGTTCCTTTCCAACCTAAACAGTTCTGTGACTCTGTGATAAAGAATAAAGGTCTAAACTGCATCGAGACATGCCTTAAATTAGATTTGTTTGTGATATGGGGCAATAGAGATACATATGTACCAATAGAGGTACATATGGATTCAGGCAGGCAAGTGAAAAGCAGGATAGGCTTTTGTAGTTTTAGATACACCGCAATCTTAAAGCTTGTTACTAAATTTGACATCATCAAAGACAAAGTTGTCAGCAAAACCACAGCAAGTTATGGGAGCAACAATTTGCTGGAATAATTATTTTGAATTGTTATCCCTGTTGCATAAAACGTCAAAATAACTTGGGTCTGTTAGTTAACACTGCAGGAATTTTAGGTATTATTTTCTTGGATTTCACCTACAGTAAAACCAAAGAAAAATTAGGATTAAATGGACTGGAATGTGACTGTGTCATTTTAGAAGCACAGCTCTATGAAGAGTTGAAGGTACAATGCCTCAGTTGTAACAACATAGCCTGGCATGCACAAAAATTAATAATTTCTCCTTAAATAATTGCCTATTTTCTTTACACAACTCATATGAACTTGCAGTGATTTCCTGCACTGAGTGCTCTGGACTAACTGTCTGGGGCATATGCCTGTTCTATAAGCATGACCTTGTTTGAAGAAGACATAATTTCCTATTATCGCTTTCTCAGAATTAAAAATCCATAACCTTTCCCTCCACTGACAGTTATAAAAAGTGTCATTAAAAATGGATATATTCATGTTGCATGTGCATATTCATTTTAATACAGTGCAATTTTTTATTCATACTTCCTTTTTATAGACCTTGTTCCCAGCAGTAAGTGGAGAGGAAAAATAGCCTCCACTGAAGTTCCTGCTCAGTCTGGGGCAGAGCCAGAGCGGCCTCATATAGTAATCTTGACTATACTGATTTGGTAGATGAGTCCCATCCAGAAAATGGGTCTCTTTTTTTGTTTTAAAAGGTAAAAAACAGCAGGAGTCTGCCACTGTGGGCTGTAGAAGAAAGCTTCTTTGGCCTCAGGACTGGCGTGTTAATTAGAATGAGGCTAGCACAGCAGAAAGTTGATTCTCTTAACAATATGTTTTTGCCTCTGTGGTTAGGATCTGTTTTCACAGATAGAAACTATTTATGAACCAAGCTGTCATGTTCTGTAAAGCAATTGATGACTATTCCTATTCTCTGACAGCTGCTCCTTCTGATTACACCAATGACAGTTTGCCTCAGGATGTTTGTATCAATCTTTTTCACTAAAAATATATTCCTGACTTTGACTCCCTTTTCATCTTGGGAGACATGACCCATCCCATCTTCAGGGGAAAGTCCTATATTTGTTAGCTGTGCTACGCACATCATTAAAAAATACCCTCTGCATTCTGCTTACTTTCTATTCTAACAAAACATGAGCAGAGCTGTGGGAGCAGTGGTATCAGCAACTATTCTTTCCTGTACAATGCTTCTTAAAAGGAGAAATAACAGATACAGTCACCACATAAATATTTTGTACAGATGACAGGGACTGGAAACATGGGCAAGGAACTCCTGCTTTGGGTTCTCCATTTCAATGCAAGTTCAGGCAGTTGTGCAAAAATTTTTTTTTTACAGCAGAGCTTTACATTCCTTTGTTACTTGAAATTTTGGGATCAGACTACAGCAGAGGTGCTCAGCTTTAGACAAAGAGGTAAAGCTGATGAAAGGCAGCATCTGAAGAAAAGCATTTGCATGAGCCACTCACTATGCCTACCTTTTCATGGCTTCACGATCATTCCTCTTGACACCTTTCTTTCTGTGACAGAGAGTCCCTAAAGAGTTGCATGTGGATATCAGCTTCTCAAAGTGCCTTTGGTAAGTTGACTGATAGAAAATGGGAGGTCAAAATCACTTAAGAACCCCTCTGTTTTATTGAGGTGAGATGGTGAGAGTGGGTGAAGGTAAACACCCTGCAAATATGTCTTTCCAGTGTTACCTGAGTTCAAAGCTCCTTTTTCTAACAGGGAGCAGAAAAAGGTGGAGTGACCTTTGAGAGAAGCTATGAAAAGCTGCATTCCTGCTCCAAAGCAAAGGAAAGCTGCAGTGCTTACCTGCCTAAACTCTGTGCAAGGGAAGAAAGTTTATGACCATTAGACTGCTGCCTTTCAGACTGAGCACTGGAAAGCAGAGCTGGGAAAGCAACTTCAGGGTAGTGAAAAGAAAAGAAGATGTAAACATGTACTGAGGAGTGGGCCAATGCATCTCACTTCTTCCACAGAGAAAGGGAAAGGACTTGCTCTCATGTGCAAGGCATCTCTCCAGGATTTGGCTTGGATTTAATTCTACATAAGTGAAATCTTACTCTTAAAACTGGATTTTTCCACATCCAGTTCTAAACATAATTTACTGCAGTCATGCAAGTGTGCTTTTCCTGCTTCTTCAAACTTTCTTTTTCCTTTGCAAATCTACAGATACTTTTTTATAGCTTGTCTATCAACAAAGTTGTCAGTTTAGCTGTAGCAAGATAGGACAGTACTCAGTTCTATCTTAAAGCAAGAATGAGAGCTATGAATTAACAGAACTTGCATTGCTGCAAATGCATTGCTGGTGAGACAAGATGCTGGCAGAGGGGCACCCGGTTGGCTTTCAAATCTCAGTCTTATTTTCTTGGAGGTGCAGTTAGCAAAGTGTAAATATGTTTAGACTTATAAATGATTTGCAGAATTATGAAGTCAGTGAGGATCTTCAAATATCTCAGCAATACATTAATTTTTCAGTCAGCTAAAGTTTCCAGTTATAGGCTTCACAGGCTAAAATCATGACTCCAGCACAATTTAAATGGATTTTCTCATTGACTTTGATAGATTCTGGATTTCACTTTTTGATGTGTTTATTATTTCTGCAAATGCCTGTGTATTTTTACTTTTCCATTTTTAAACAACACTCAGACTTTGGCATCATCAAGGGACTCCCAAAGACTGAATCTGCTCCAAAAGTCATGTAACCCATCTGGCTAAGGACTTAACTCAAGCCTTATATATGAAACTTTCTAGGTTTTCTTGATGATTCCACTAGTAAGGCAGAGACCCAGGTGTCATTTTGGAGTCGGCACAGGGTGGGAGCAGGAAATCACACTGTGTTCTTGAGAGAGATCAAGACCAGAAAACAGAAAAGGTATTTTTGGTGATATTTGTCCCTGTGTTAATGACTTCGAACCAAAAACAATCTCCAGAAGTACCCTAGTGAATGAAGCATTAGAAAACAATGAGGGTCTCATTCATACTGGCTATTTAATGCACACTGATAAGTTAATTTTGATAAGATTTCTTTGATAAGATTGTTCTCTTTATCTGTTTAACATAGCTCAAAACTTTGTATAGGAAAATGGATAGATTAACAAAAATTAATGCATGTTACATTGTTCCACATTCTGATTCTACAGATGGACTGGAAGGTGCCAAGTAATGTCAATCTTCTGTTCAGAGTTCTAACAGCAACAATAGGACAGACAATCATCCTGCTAAAACACTGCTACAGTGTAAAGATAAGCTGCTCAGAAGAGCAGAGAATATTTTTTAGCAAGATCAAGATGCCAAGACTTTGCTTACTGCTTACTTTTTGAAAATTTCATTTAGAAACCTTGATCCCAAAGTTAATTTGTTTGAGCACAATTAGCAGTCAAAACTTTTTGATCCATTTGAGAGTATAAACCAGCAGAATAAAAACACCCTTCAGTTTGCATCAAATAAGAATTTAATTTTCAGGCTCAGTTCAGCCAAGTGCTGAAATTTATCCTTGGGAAAGAAGCTCCAAAGAAAGGGAGATGGATGGTGAGACTTGGCATATCTGTTTGTTTCCTAAGTGTGTGAGGCATTCAAGCATATCAGCAGGCTACCTTCTGAAAATGCTTTCTCATTTTCATGAGAGTAGAAAGGACAACAGCTGATTGCTGCCAACCCTTTTTTCCATATGTTGCTAACTTAATGACTGCTGTACGTGCATCCAGTTATTCCACATTTGACCTGTCTTTCTTACTCTTCCTAATAGTGACAATTCATTTTGCAGGAGGTCACATGGGAGAAAATGAGACAACTCAAAATGTCACAGTATTACTTGGACAATATGATAAATGCAAAGCAATCTGTCTGCATAGACACCTCTGGGGTAGCTTTAAATGAGGTAGCTCAGGTGCAGAGAGCGTAATGTGGAGCTTAGCAAATGCTAATTTACCAATTTTGACTATTTTCAGTTAACTATAAAGCAAACTCTCATGTGCAAGGCTGGCACTGCTTTGTGTCACGCCTGCCATGGGAAGGGTAGATGCATGCATAAATATTTATTTTAATCAGATACACATAGGTATGCTTTGTAGATTCTTATTTACTAAATAAATCTGTTTTCTTCAGATTGTATTTTGTGGCGAAGCTGCACAGTAAGAGGAACAGACCAAGAGATAATAGAAAGGCTGCAGACAAAGGCTTTAGTTTTGGTTCCACAGCTGCAAATGAAAATATGTTTTAAATTATTCATCTGTGCCTAAAAAACCGTTCATAACAACCATTATTCTTTTTTACATGATAGTCTACTGTACAAAACATTACTACTGTTAGATATTTATTATTGTTAGATATTTACTGTTAAACATTTACTATTGTTTGAGATATATTATCATTATGTATTTACTGTTGTTAGATACTTATTATTGTTCTATATTTACTGTTGTTAGATATTTATCTATTATTAAATATCTCTTATTAGTAGGTATTTAGAATAGAAGCTCTACAATGTTTCAAAATTGGGTATCCATTTTGAGTGGAGCCACAGACAGGATCTTATAGTGTCCAGGGTGTATCCTGTAAAAGCCATTTAATAAATACCTACTTTATTCCTTTAACACTGTCTAGCCTCTGTTCCAGGTCACCTCACAAGGCATCATCTTTCCACTCCTATTCTCATTCTTTTCATCTAAGTGTCAGGATTCTCCTCAGTGGTTTTGGTTCAGCTAACCAAAACTAACCATGCTACTCTTTGGCATTTGCTTCAACCAGAAAAGGCCAGATTGAGGGTGAAGGGAGGAGCATCCATTTGTTTCCTTTACTCAAAAATATTCATTCTGATGTTGATAGTTCCCTTTCCCTGTTTGATACACGTGCTCTGGAAAACCAAATACTTCAGGAGCTCCTCCAGAGCATTTCTAGGCAGCAGGAACTCAGGAGGTGAGATGCATAATAGCTCAGTAAATGTGCTGTAGGGAGAAACACCCTGCTCATCCTGTGCTGGGGACAAGGATCACACAGCAGCATGATTTAAGTGTTAAATAAGGAAAGGTTTGATCTTTGCAATATTAAACTGAAAGGGATTAGTAGACAGAGATGCATTTCTTCTAATCTACTTTAGTGGAAATATTAAAAAATCATGAGGACTTTTTTAAAGATACCAAAAAAATAGGCTTTTTTCTCTTTCCTTTCTGTTTGGGGAGAATGTTTTCAAGAAAGTACAAAATCTAAAAAGTTTCCCAGAGTCATAGCGAGTGTGTATATAAAATCCATTGCTAGGCGTCTGTCACAATTTTTTTTGGTGAATACTGCTTAGCACAGCAGGGGAATGTGGTCACTTGTCCCAAGAGATTTGGCATGTCTCAGGCTCTTCCCCAGTGGATTTACCAAGAGGCAAATTTAAAAGGTGGAATCTGCTGTAAATGTAAAATAAATACTTATTTGATACAGATTAAAATAATCCTTACTCCCAGTAAAAATATGATAAATATTTGCTTTTATTAACTTTTTCTATACCAGGTAACATAACTGTGCTATTCTGTATTGTCACATTGTAGATACAGGTATGTGAACTCTAGAATTTTGTAGTGTGAGCCTGTGGCAGACAAGGCCCTCCAGTTATGAATATATGTATATATACATATATGTATATAAAATATAATATATATTATATATAATAAATATATTATATATAGTAAATATTATACATATCTATATCTATATCTATCCCTTTTTACCTAGGAACTTTGTGCTGGTTTTACTGTGGTGTAAGAGCAGGACTATGTCAGCTCTCCCTTGATGTCTGGTCACTTTAAAGCCAAAGGTTAAACAAAATTATTCATTCTTTCTATCACATTTTCCAAAGATATCTGAGAGGATTAGGAAAGTGAAAGGATGTGTTCCTGAGAGGAGCAAAGAGATCTGAAATGACAAATGGTGGTGATCGAAAGGAAGTACTTGGGTTTTGTTTAAAGAGGAAGTCCCTTCTTTTCTGTTACGCTCAAATTCTTGCTATTCCGGAGCAGGAAAGGGTCTCCCCTGCTGAGCATCTCTGCAGAACTAATGAGGCACCCTGTTGTTTGCTGCAGTGTCTTGCTTTTTAAATAGAATCCATGATGTGGGACCATTTTATAATCCTTGTGGCAGACTCTCTAGCTACAAATGGAACACCAGGGACTAGAACTGCTGATTCCTATGTTCAGGAAGCAACAGAGAAGATGAAAGTGAACACTGAGCATACAGGTTACCCTGCCTTTTATTGTTTATAACTTTTAACACAGTTATAGTCCCGCCAGTGGAGAAGAACTTCAGTCTGTCAGGGCTGTGCTTTACAGTGCTGAGAGTTTTGGGAGAAGTATTGCCAGTGATATCTTCTCTACACAGATTCCCTCACCAGACAATCTCCCTGGGGTGCAAGTGTATTTTTTTTGTTACATTCAAATGTTTTGAGCAGTTAGAAATGGAAAGCAAATGTAAAAGAATAGAAAGAATGTCATGTTTTTGCATGAGGAGCCCATCTTCATGGAATATTCTTTTAACCAGATGGAGAACATGATGATAAAATACAGCGACAAACTTTTGGAAATAAGGAATGCTTCACATTCCATTTCTTTTGCTTTTGTTTTAACCCTATTTTCCATACTGTGATTTTCTTGGAAATGACTTCATTTTTGGTCACAAATAATGCAAAACAAGCTATGCTTCAAATGCTTTCCTGGTCATCAAATTCAGTTCCAGAGATATGCAAAAGAGAGATTATAACTGCACTTAGGAATTCCTCGGCCCTCCCTTTCAGCTCTAATTTTACATATTGACCCTCTGGGGCACATATTTTAAATTCCATATAATTTTCCAGCTCCAGGAAAGTTTTGGTCAGTTTTGGAGCTCAGCTGTTTTTCTTTCCCTGCATCCTCATAAAATGTAGGGCAATGCTGAGTTGCCGCCTTGGCTGAATGGAATTCTCCTTTCTGTTGTTCCATCCTGTGTTAGTTTTCTGACATTTCACCCCTGAAGTGCTTGTTTCTATACATAGTTTCTTAAAACTTTGTGTGAGCTTCTTAAAACATTGTGTGAAGAGATGCATCTGAAACGATTATTTTCCTGCCAAAGGGTACCAAGTTCCTTTTACCACACATAACTAGATCATTGCTGATTTCTGCTGACTCATAATCCAGTTGCTATCATAGGTTAACAGATGCAGAACTGCCATTTTAATTCCATGTAAAAATAATTTAATGGACAGCTTTATCAGAGTTTTTCCTTTAGACTTTTGTGGAAGCTTAAATTTCAGAAAACAGTCTCCATACAACCATACTCCACAGTGTAATTAAGGTTAATTTGCTGTATTTAATTAGATTAGTCAAATTTATTCTCCCACTGGATTATTTGAGGGTCGGATCAGATGCAGGCAGAAGAAATAGCCAGATTTTACCATTTTCAACAGCTCTACCTTTCTAAAGAATTTCCATTGCTAGAATATCCCTCCTTCTCACTGTCATGAAAACCATGCCTCAAGGCACTAAACTGCCAGCTAGAAAAGCTGTTTGAGACTTAGTGGGGTAGTATACAAGGTCGGGAGGATTAAGAGCAGCTCTTTTTTATGTATGCAGAATAAAGAGAGAAAAAATTAATTGTTATAACAATTGGTTATATTGTCATCAAGCTATGAGCTTTCCACCCTGTAAACTGCCCTCTTAGTCTTTACTTCTGCTTGCACTTAGGGAACTTGTTTCCAGAAAATTGAAATATTTTTGTTTATGTGCAAAATGAAATATGTTGAAAATGGTACCCATTTACATGGGAGAGTGTAACACTTCACAGCAAATAAAACTGATCACTGCCATCTCATTTGGTCTAATTTTACTGCCACAGGCATGAATGCAGAAAGATAATATTCAAATATATATGTTCAAAAATATTTCTAGAGGGTTTGTTTTTCCACTGGACTTTTGAAAGTGGTTTTGGAAGGCCAGAATAGTTCAGCCACCATTTAGCTCCTGTTTCCCTTAAAAAAAATTAGCTTATAATGGTCTATCCTCTATCTGTATTTTTCAATTTTATGAACCTTTCTGGAATCAAATTCTGTTTATTAGCCTTACTTGAAGCAGCACTCACATACTTAAAAATTGAGACTTGCGAATGAAGAAGTCATGATGAGAGCAAGAAAAAAAATCAGTGCAAAATAGGTTGGTTTGTAATCTATTGCAGCAGAACAGGTGGGTTTTGCACAAATATAATGTTAGAAGTTTACTATCTTGCTGCTTTCTAGACCAGCAAGTGAAGTTTTGAGCAGTTTATTTGCAGAGTCACCTCCTCAAAACCTCTTACCCTTTGAGTGGTAAGATTGTATTATGCCTGAATGTAAGCGATGAAATAATTTGTAAATAAATAAAAGTGGAACTTGCAATGACTTGTAAGGACATCATTTTTTATCTCTCTCTATGAGTGGACAATGGATTTCAGCTTTTATGATGACTCCATGCAGATATCCAAGGGTTTAACATGACAGTAAATATTTTGAGTATCATAACTAGGTAAAGGTTTATTGATTTTCTCAAACATCACTTTTTTTTTTTAATTGAACTTGCACAAAACTGTTTTTTTTCTATGCATTCATAAATGTCTATTGATAAAACTAAAGAATGTTAGAAGCCTGTTGGTAATGGAAAATACCTAACCTTCAGTATTCACACTGATGGTTTTGGAGCTTCTGGATATCTAGTGGGATGTCCTATTTTTCATCTTACAGTTGCAATACTATCTTTTTATCTAATTTGACATTTGTATTTGATCATTGAAGTCATTACTCCTTCTCCTTTTAAGACATGGATTATTTTATTTGACCTCCCTTGGAAATGAAACCCAAAGTCTCTAAAACTAAGCAAGACTTATAAAATGTGTTTTCCTTGTTCGCTGTAACGAAAGGACTCTATTGTGATTTCCAGCATTGCATTTAGACATCTGACACCCATGAACAATTAGTTTGGCTTGTCTCAGGCATTATGTAGCATTTATATTGGCCTTGTTGAAGACAACACTAATCACTGTATGAGTCTCCTTTGTGAATTCCTGTTGAAGTGGAACTTATTTATACAGTAATTCAAGATGTCAGCTGTCAGTCCTGTAAAAATCCTAATTTCTGAGTCATTTACACAGCCTACTTTTAGTAGCTGCTAAACAAGCTTTTCAAAGATCATACAGGAGAAGCAGCTGTGCATGTCCTGTACACACACTCAGTGAAGACGTGGGGAGGGTGATACGTGTGTATGCTGATGAAATGGAGTTAGAAGGACTTTTAACAGTAAGGCTCAAAACCAGCTACTGGTTTCTCAGACAACACTGAACACTGGGTCTCTGAAAATCAGTTAGAAAAAGGACACATTCAAGTTTCTTTGCAGATATGCTGAGCTGGGTGGAAAGGCTGATACACCTGCCTTAACTGATGAGAGGTAACTCAGCAATGTCCCTACCAAAAGTCAGTTTCAGGGGAATGGTCAGAATTCACAGTGAGGCTTTCTGGAACAGAAGAGGCCATTAAGTTTCGTGCAGGGTTTTTGCGAAACCCTGAGTATTTAGGACTGGCATTTGTGTTCCCTTTCACAGCTGGAGACTGAGGTGCCATTTCACCAGCTGCAAAGTGAGCGGGAGGAATATATGCTCCAATGATCCCAGAAATTAGCTGTGCTTCCCACTGCCCATGGAATGTCAAAAAAAAAGGACCAAGAGTCCTTTCCTCCCTTGACTTGAAAATTGGTGAAGTATATGGACAAAGGAGGTGTTTGGAAGTGGAATGGGATATTAACACCCATGTTACTAATGATTGGATGGGAGCTCTATTTGGCTGCTGGTGTCCATATCAGTGAAGATATGGGAAATGGTGACTTCCTAAATGTGCCAGTCCCTTCCCAGAGCTGGGCAAGGCCGGTCCGTCTAGTGTATTTACCAATGACCTGCACAAGGAGCTTGAGTGCACCCTCAGTCAGTTAATGGACCGCACCCAGCTGGGTGGGAGTGTGGATCTGGAGGGCAGGAAGGCTCTGCAAAGGGATCTTCTGGATCCATGGACTGAGGCCAGTGGTCTGAGGTTCCAGAAGGCTAGGTGCTGGGTCCTGCCCTTGGGTCACCATGATGTCCAGATTCCAGAACTCTTCCTGACACAGCTGTGGGCAGAGGGTCCATGTTGTCTGTTGGTATCAGCTGCCCTTGGCAACCCTTCAGTGTTCTCTGCAAAGTGACTGGGCATGCCCTTGATCTCCTTGTCCCGATCAAAGATAAAGATATTAAACAGGACTGGCCCCGGTGCTGACCCCTGGGGACTCCACTGGTGCCCAGCCCCACCTGCATGTGGCTCCATTCCCCACTAGTCTTTTTGTACTCAGTGAAGATGGGGCCCACCCAGGCCATGAGCAGCCCGTGTCCCCAGGAGAATGTGGGACACAGTGTCAAAGGCTTTATGAAGTCTGGGGAGACACATCCATAGCCTTTCCTTCATCCACTGAGGGGGTCACTGCCACAGAAGGAGATGGGTAGGTCAAGCAAGACCTAAACTCATGCCTGATGGGCTTGATCCCTTCAATGTTCTGCACAGGCCTTGTGATCATATCCAAGATGATCCATTCCATGACCTTCTCTGGCATGGAGGCCAGGCTGACAGGCCTGTAGTTTCCCAGATCCTCCTTCTGGCCCCTCTTGTGACTGGGTGTCACATTAGCTAAACTCTGGCTGTCTGGGATCTCCAAACAGTGGAAGGTGTCTCAGTGAGCACTTCCCCCAGCTCCCTCAGTCCCCTTGGGTGGATGGATCCCTTCTTGCCCTGTAGACTTGGGTGTGGCTCAGTGGTGTAGCAGTAACTGGCTATTTCTCCTTGGATTATGGAGCTTTATTCTGCTCCTCATCTCTCTCTTCCACATTACCCAGCTGGATATCCTGAGGATAACTGGCCTCACTTAAAGACTGAAGCAGAGAAGGCATTGAGGACCTCAGCCTTTCCCTCATCCTTTGCCACTTTATTTCCTCCTACGTTCAATAAAGGGTGAAGATATTTCCCTCAGTTCTCCTTTTGTTGCTGCTCTATGAAAACTTTTTTGTTATTTTTTCAGCAGCAGCCCGATTAAGTTCTGGCAGGGCTTTGGCCCTTCTAATTTTCTTCATGCACAGTATCACAACACGTTTTCAGTCCTCCTGACTTGCCTGTCCCTTTCTCCAAAGGATGACAAGTTTTGGCTGAGTTCTAGCCAAAACTCTTTGTTCAGCCATCTCATCTTTTTGGCTCCATTGTTCCAAGACTGGAGCTGATTCATGAGGTGAGGTTTATCTGCATCTGTATTGTAGGTACCTTCAACACATGTGACACTATCCAGTTTATCATGCTTTAAATCTTACCTGTGCAGCCAAAATCCAGCAACAACAGAGGGAATTTGTCAATAACTGAATAAATGTGTATTGCTCACTGTTCAGTGTGTTGGACAGGATAATGCAGACTTTGAGAGTGAAATTCCCATTGTTAAATTAAAAAGGCTCAAGACCTGAAGCTGAGCCTCTGGTAAGACTGGTTGTTGTTGAAACCTAAATATAGACTGAGTAGTTGAACCACAGGTTGTGTGGCCAATCACAGACCAGGAATGAGCTGCTTCCAAAGCACCAGAACTATCTGCCATTCCTCAGCAAGAAAAAACAAACCTCTGCAAGGGCTGGGGCAACCATCTGTGACACAGTGCTCAGGACAGAGGTCACAACAGCTGGGCCATTTCAGTTATTC
Organism: Anthoscopus minutus; assembly: GCA_013399455.1. NCBI lineage: Eukaryota > Metazoa > Chordata > Aves > Passeriformes > Paridae > Anthoscopus > Anthoscopus minutus. The sequence goes on from VWYI01028925.1 coordinate 14,222, forward strand.
ACACACAAAACAGAAGGCTGTGAAAGACATGAGGAGGTAATCCACCCAGAAATCTCACAAAAACCCTTTTTAGATCAGTTTCTGGTGTTTCCCCAAAGCTAGTGCTTTGGGTTTTCTGGCTCTAGAAGTATCACTTGAGTTGACTGCATGTTTCCTTTTCTCATTACATTTTCATCATCCGTGTTGCTAAGAGGTTTCCATGGTAATCCTAATATTGGATTAAGGAAGACATGCTGCTGAGGGTAGTCTGGCTCTCTGGTCTGGCTGAAGCCAGCATGTGCAGCTCTGCTGCGTGTAAATGACACAGACAGCTAAAAACTATCATCAACTGGTGTCAGTAACAAAAGGTTCTATAATATCAGCAGGCTGCAGGGAAATAAAAAGCAAAATGCTACTTCTCTGATCCTCTGCAAACATAGTTTCATTGATTTTGTAGGAACTACACTAATTTCTACTGTTTGAGAACTCAGCCCCAACAGATTGCACTTGTCACAGTAATTCCATGAAAAGCAATGTAATTAACATTGCCTGCATTGAAAACAACACTGTTCATTGATGCCAGGAAACATTAATTCAATTTCTCATTACCCTATAACTAGAGATACTCTGAATGGCATTCTTTCTCTTTATAATAACCAATATTCATACTTGCCTGCACGGCCTCTCACTGTGACTTGTAAGCTATTTCAAAAAGCTCAATTACAGTTCTGCTGCAGAACTATTATGCCTTGGATGAGACTGATATTTTTCAAAAGGAATAAATGAATTATGATAAGGCTGTCAATTACATCCAGAAAGGGTAGTAAAATGCAAATAATTGTCTCATTGTTTTTAGAGGTCAATTTATTATCCCAAGCTATTTTATTGATTCAGCTTACAAAGATGTGGCTCGGGCAAAGTGTACCTTCATGTGAGGACACACTGGATACAGAAACCACCCCTTGCACTTGTCTGGAGCCACATCTCAGAGCTGAGCTGCAGAGACAATGTCTGGAGATTCAGTTTTCCTGTTCAGGGTGTACTCTCTCATGTGAAGGAGGGGCTTTTCTCCTTTTTTTACAGAGAGCTGTTCATCAGAAACTGAAACACAACTAGAGATCTAAGTTCCTCCAGCCAGACTGTCTAAATTCACTGCAGGCCTGGTCCAGGTTCAGAAAAGGCTCAGTCAGGAAACTTCATATTTTGAGGTTATAAACTATCCCTGATAATTTACAAACAGCAACAGTGCTATGTACTTTATCTAAACCAGCCAGTTCTGACTTACCCAGGAAATATAAAGACATTCTAGGGGATAAAAATGTTTAAATGCTGCTTAAATAAATTATTTAAAAAAACCTGTAAGTTTTCCAAAGTCACTGTGTTCTTGAAGACTTTGCTAAAAAACCAAACCAAACCAAAATAAAAAGCCAAACAAAAACCCACATTAATCCACAGTATTACCATTCATCTTGAAGATTCCTTTCTGTCCATGCCTGGTAGAGAAAACTGGGAATATCAGTGGTTTTGGCTTTTGGCTGGTGGTGCTTCAGGAGGTCAAAGGAGGGCATGTTCCATCACTGTGTTTATGCCAGAAAGTTGTATCATCTCCTGCTGCCTCACAGGGCACCCCCTTCACTGGGACAGCCAGCCCTTTAACTCAGTTTCTCAGCCCTTAGAACTAAATATTTATTTGTGGGCAGTCTTACAGTTGTCACAGTGAGATTAAGGCTTGTCCAGCTGATGGGATCCCAGTTTTAGCTTCCTACCAATTATGAAAGGCTAAGAGGAATGGTTGGGCTTTGTTTTGGATTTATATCAAGAGGTATAATCTAAAACACAGTTTGGGAGAGAGTACTCAACCCAAATGAATAGACCAGCTGCTTTCCTGGAAAATATTTGAAGCCATGGCTCTATCTGCTGGAACAGTGGGAAACGACACTGCACCAAGAGGCTCCTTCGTATTTCCCTCCAGGATCCACCATTTAGCTTTTGTCTATAACGGCAGAGATTTTAAGTATATTTTTGGGGTTATGTGGCGTGAGACTCAAGATATGTCTGTTCCTTTCCCTGCTGGAAATTTGTGTGCTGGGCTATAAACTAGCTTTTCTCAAGAGAACAAAGTGGGAGAACCTGTTAATTAAAACCAGGACCCGCTCTGGTATTAATCTCCTCTGAATTCTGTGGTACTGGCTGATTAAGATGAGCTTAGTCACTGGCCTATTTTCTGATGAATACTAAACTTAAAAATTTGAGATGGCTCATGGATAACATTTTCAGGAGCATCCAGGGGAGTTAGGCACTTCTGAACACTGAATGCCATGCCACTAAGTTTCTATGAAGGCAACAGCAGCCCAGAGTCAAAGGGAGGTGTTTGAGGTTTATACAGTACTCTGATTTACAGTGGTTCTTTAATATTTTGTTGATTTGATTTTGTTTGTGCGCTGGTTTTTGGAAAAGCTTTGTACTTCATATCAGCCAGGTTAAGTTTAGCCCTGTTATAGAATGAGTTTTCTCCAGGATTTATGCGATATATTGTATTTCTATAGCACTTCCATTTAATAGTCTCAGTTCTGCTTTGCAACATTAACAAGCTAAGCCATACTGTTGATGCAATAATTTCTATTTTTCTCTTTCGAATGCACAGATCACTAGCACAGATCTTCCAAAGTTGGCCAAAACAGTCAGTTATTTCACAAAGAACTGATGAGAAAATAGGTTTAAAAAATATCTTCAAGTCATTTGTGTGGCTTTGTTAAAATATATTTTGGTTCTACAAACTTATTTTCTATTCTAAATGCTTATATTTGTAATCAACATCATTGATGAGAGTGCGAGGGATCTTTAATAGGATGCTTTTTGTTTTATGTTTCTTGAAAGAAACAAAAATTAATTTGCTGCTGGTCTCTCTATTTTGTTCTTTGTCAAAACACTGGAACATTACAACTAGAATGCTGAGAGAATGTTTAAAAAGACACAAAGGGGAGCATCTATTAACAAAACTATTTAAAAATCCTCATTTATGTTGTGAAATATGCTTTGTGAAGAGCAGCAGTGGGAATAGTTGCCTGGTCCATGCATCACTGGGCAGAGTGACCGAGTCACTGTGACTATGCAGAGCTCAACATACCAAGAGGCAGCACCTTTGCACTCCTGGAGTCCTCCTCTGGCGCTAGTATCGTGCTTTCCTCCTGGATATTCAACAGGAATTTACCTGGGTGAGTTGTGCTGGTCCTGGACCTTGGCTGGACAGTGCAGAGTCTACACAAGGCAGGCATGCACTGCCAGCAGAGATATCCTGACAGTCACCTCTCCTGAGGGACTGCTTCAAGAACCCAACTATAGTTCTTTTTTCACCCAATATGACATGAAATTGTGCCTGTAAGATACCAGAACACACAAGTGCACGCATGTGTTAATCTCCGTCCACACACAAAAATGTAGCAGTTAACATGATTTCTGAAACTCTCCAAGGCTGAGCATGGAACAGGAGCTCTCCAAGCCTACAGAATGGGTCAGGCTGGAAGGGACTACAGTGGCTCAGCTGGTCTCACCTCCCTGCTCCAGCAGGGCCATCCCAGACCACAAGGCACAGGATTGTGCCCAGGTGGTTCTGGAGTATCTCCAGTGAGGAGACTCCCCACCCTCTCTGGACAATCTGATCAGGGCTCGGTCACTGCCCAGGGAAGAAGTTTTGCCTCATGTCCATGTGGAACTTCCTGGGATCAGTCCCTGCCCATTCCTCTGGTGCCATTGCTGGGTCCCTGGAGCAGAGCCTGGGCCCTGCTCAGAGCTCTCCCTGCAGACAGGGACACCCAGGGCTGAGGGCCCCTCTCACCTGGGGCTACTCTCGAAGCTGGACAGCCCCAGCTCCCTCAGCCTTTCCCTGTCAGAGATGCTCCAGGCTCTAAATCATCTCTGCAGGCTCTGTGGGCCCCACTCCAGGAGCTCCCTGTCCCTGCTGTGCTGAGGAACCCAGAGCTGGACATAGCTCTCCAGATGTGCCACACAGGGCTGGGCAGAGGGACAGCATCACTCCCTGAGCTGCTGGTACTGCATTTCATAATGCAAACCCCAGGATCTCAACAGGCTTCAATTTGCAAAGCTCCAGCCCATATTTATCCAGCCCATATAACCCATACAGCTGCTCCTCCTCATGAGATGGCAACAACCCCAAGAGCTCCTCAGAACTCCTGCTCCTGCACATGTTACTACTGCTGCATAAAACCAGGAACTAAATCTGATCTGAAACAGAAATGTGGCTTCATAAAAGACATAGAAACCCCTCTTATATTTCTTATCCAGCTGGCTGTTGGATTTATCACAAAAGAGAATTAAACTGCATGTCAAAAAGGACAGTTAATGGAAGTTGGAAGGATACAGTGAGTATTTTTTCACATAATTAGTTATTATAATATATTAAATACTTGAGTTGCAGCAGCAAAAGCTCTTCCAATGATGCAAAGCACTCAGCATCTGACACTATAATTCTAGAATATATTTTTATATTTGTTTTATGTATTCTGTTCAGATATGCAAGACAAAAGAGGGTTTTTTTCTATACTGTTAGTTGCAAGCTTGTAGTATTCTGAGGACTAGACCGTAGTGCTGAGAAGAGACAAAGGATGCAGTGTCATGATGAATTTCAAAGAGCAGAGTTGTCTCTTCTTCATCCCAGGATGGGCATCCATCCCAGGATGGGTAAGTGATGGATCTGAAGTGAGTCTGTGTAGTTGTTTACGTGGTGTCTCTGCTGGAGGGAATCATCATCTGCACCAGAAAAGGGGCTTTTACCTTTTGCTTGACATCACTGCTTTGATGCAGTGGTCAAAGTGAGGCTCTTCTCCAAGGTTTTCATCTCCAGTGAAATCCTGACCCTTTGAAATCTCTAACAAAACTGTCCCACAGATAATTCTCCCATGACCTGCAAGGTTGGCTCCTCTTGCTGAGACAGAGCCTATAATGGGAATCTTCTAGGAACATCTCTCTGGGCTTTCATTTTTTTTTTTTTTGCTTCTGCTTGTCCTTGGGTATATCTGCAAATAGAATTGGACCAATACTGTGCATATAATATATGACTGGTCTATGACAATTTCAAATGCAGCATCCTTGGAGGGGCATAAAAAGTGGTCTTAAAAATATCCAGAGGTAAAATAATCTCTTTTTAAAATTATTATTAAGTTCACTCAAAAATTTCAAAAGAAAATTTCCAGCCAGGACAAGCTATTCAATTTTCATAATTTTATGCAAAATCATTGAAACTCTTGGCTCTCAGTGCAGGCTTTTCCACTGTAAAACTCTCCATGTCTTTAAATTAGGAATATCAACATGAAAAAACATGTAAATGCAACATGAAAGAGAGGTGCAAAATACTGCCTGCCCATGGCTCTCCCTATCTCAACTTCAGTGGCAGCAATTTAAAAAAAATAAAAACCTTTTGAGAAGTAGTTTATTAGACTGGAAACTAATTCTCTGATTGCCATTGAGACCAATATGAGGAAAGGGCTGCTTTGTTTTACTTGGTTGTCTGAAACTGCAGACGCTTTCAGACATCTTTATTGCTCTAAAGGAAGCAATAATAATAATTTGAGGGTGAATGGATAACATCATTCATGGCTGTAGAGCTGCAACGCTCCCAGGATAAAGACATATAAATAAACAAGTGGAAATGTGGGAAATGGTCAGATCTCAGTTTGCAAGCTGGGAAGAGGAGCATGCTGATAAACCCATCTGAGAGACTGATAGGACACACCAATTTATATTTTAAAAATTCTGTGCACATGGTGAGATTACCAAGAAAGAAAACCACAGATCTTTGGTATCAAAACCACAAAATATTTAAGGGCTTCAATAACATCAAGTGATGGAATTCTTGATATCTTTGGAAACCAACAAACAAAAGAATCAGCTTTCTATGGTCAAAAATGTTTCAACAAAACTTAAGCACCTGATCATGTTCAAGTCTCAGGGATATATTACTGCCTTAATTTTTTGTTGTAAATGGGAACATTCTGAGTGAAGATGGGTGGGATCAGTTCTGCCCGGTGGGGTTTTGAACAAAACCACTGTTCAATATGTCGGTTTTCATAATGTAACTTCTCCATGTTAGCCAGTAAGATCTCACAAATTGGTAAGGATAAAACCCGAACAAATGCAGACAGGAGATAGCTTGAAATACACTCTTTAAGATGGGGGCCATGTTCTCAGAAAGCTTCATCCTGACCTTAGACCTGTTCGAGTTCATGACTGAGTCTTCTGAAACTCCTCTGCATCGGCTAAGCATGATGGCAATTAATGTGTAGGTGGAAATATCTTATCAGCCAGGAGAGGCTGGTGGAAGACATGGGAGCTTAGTTGTGTTCTGCCTCTTTTGTTTGCACGTAACAGCACCATTCTCCAGAAAGAAAAAAAGGCTTTCATTTCTTTTCAAGGTATTTTGAAGCAGCTGTGCGACTGCCTGGGGTGTCTGTTTCAACGGTGCTGAAATTTCAGTGCCTCACACTAGAATTAAAAGTGACCCACTGCTATTGTGGAGTCAAGGACTGGAATAGGAAATCAAAGAGTTCCCCTCTCTGCTAGCAGGGAAACATGCTTTCTCATTTAGAGGAAACAGAAGGAGGGAATTGGGTTTCCATAGTGATTCATGAGGGAAGGACATGGTTACCTGGAAACAGGACTGCTTCTATCCACTAGAAATGTCATTCTTATATTTGTTTATTGGTGAGGGATCAAAGCCAGCTCTTCACTCACACAGGAGCTGGGAGGCTGGACCCAGAGCAGGCGCTCTGCATCTGATTTGAGCACAAGCAAGTAGGGCAAGACACCGAAAACTTTCAGCAGGACCCCCACCACCTAGAAATTACTATTTATGTTTGTAAATCAAGTCTTTATTGTCAAAGGCTTCAGAAAAGTGGCCACTAATTTAGAATGATTGCTGCAGTCACTGCCATCTGCGGTTGTGTGAGAGCCATGACAACATTTCATACAGCCAGGCAGCTGCACCTGGGGAGGAAAATCTGTCTTGAGCCTTTGCAGTTGAACTCTACAGATGTTTACAGAGCTCACACTACCAGCTGCTCCTCTCTGTGTGACCCTTCCTTCCTTGCACCAGGGTCTTGGTGGGTCCTTCACTTCTCACAGCATAAGAATCAAGGAGACAAGATTTTGAATGATTGCAGTGGGGATCTAAGGGAATAACTGGAACTTCTGGTTTTCTGTGAGTTACAAGTACTACCCAAGCATGTGAGTCAATGCAGGCAGGCAGAATAACCACAAAACTGTGGCTCAAATGCAAAGAGTAAATTTATTTCATTACCTCTGTCACCAGAGAATCCCAAAGCAGCAGCTGAGTGGAACACCCAAGTGGGAAGGCTGGCACTGCTGGGCTCAGTACATCCCAGCTGTTGGCACTCATTTACCAAGGACAGGTTGCTTTTTACCATGCTGTGACCTCCCTGTTCTTTTTAAGGTCTCTGAGCTTTGATCCCCTCTCTCCCTAAACAGGGAGCTCAGGCTTGTCTATGAGAGGGCCTCTGAACCTCTCCAAACACCTACCTTAGGTCTACATAGAGATTCTGCTTCTCAAAGCAGCCAGAGTATGAACAGCAATCAGCACAATAGATGGGGTTTCCCACACTGCTATTCTCCAGGTTTTGGCTTTCATGGCTGCAAGGTCACTCAGCAAACCTACCACTGTCCTCAATATTCTTCCGGTTTTACCCATTTCTTCCCAACACCAAGCATGATCACCTTCACAAAGGATTTCATTCAAAGCACAGAAATATTCCTAGAGATCTTGGCAAGTCTGCTAGCTGTCCAAGAAAAAAATGAGTTTTTAGCTTAAACTATGGACTATACCTCAGCTTCCAACATTTTCATAAAGCTGCTAAGCACAGTTCTTACAATACCTCAGTGTATTTAGGGAATTTTCTTCCTCTGTTAGAGACAATAAACTGTGCTGCTTTTCATAATAAAGTCCTTCTTTCAGAAAAAAATAATAAAAAAAGTGAAGGATCAGGCAGATACTTATTTCCATAAACTCCTTCTAAAAAAGCTGCAGATTATAAGTGAAATTAGAGCTGCAGACATAAACCTCTGGTCAGTCACACAAAGGGTCATCAGAACACTCTGGAAAGAAGGTACTCATACACAGTTTGGCTAGAGAAAATAGCAAAATAGCTCAAAATCTGTGTCTCAAAAGCTTGTTTTGATATTTCTTGCTGTGAATTCTGAACAAAATACTTTAAACTTAAAGGAATGAGTCTGTATCCCTGCTCCAATGTTACTGCCTAAGCCACACTTGGAATGTTGGTTGCTGTGGTATCACCAGCTCCAGCATAAGTGGGATCAGAGCTTGGCCACAGGGGAATGTAGGGGGCTGTAGGCTGATCCCCTCTGCTCACCTGAGGGGTGTTTTATCCATGGGCTGTCACAGGAGACCCTAAAAGTCCTTCTAGTCTAGTGTTTCCTTGCAACCCTGCTATAATTTTTTCAGCATGTCAGTGAGGGTATGGAAAATGGAATAATGACTTTAATTCTTTTAAACTGGAAAGGAGCAGGAATACAAGTCCTGCACTTCCTGAGTGAGTGCTTCATCCATAGTGTGATGAAACTGTGCCCACATTCCGCCTTCAAAGAAAGGTCAAACCCTTTATCAGCACTCAAAGGAAAAGTGAGAGGCACTGGAAAAAATGTTATGTCGTGCATCCTGCCCTTACCAGGTACTTAACTGTGGATTCTCATCTGTGCCCGTATCTGAGGAAAGAAAGGGTTTTACAGATGTCCCTCTTGAAGGTGTTGCCCATTAGTTTTCTGCAGGGCCTGTCACAGACTGTGCTGCCTACTCTGAATCCTGGGCATGCACTTGCTTCACTCTCCTGAGCCCTTACACAGGGAACTTCATCTCTTAACAGCCTTGGTAATTCCTTCTGCAGCCAGGCACCAACAATCACTGCTCAGAACCAGCTCTAAACTTATATGCTGCAAAACTAGGGATCTACAACATCTTTCTTGACCACGTTTCTAGCCTCCTGCACACATTCTGCCTTGCTTCTGCCAGCTGTTTCTTTCCCCTGCTGGAAAGAACTCAACCTAAAGAATAAGAGAGGTACAGTGAAAGATCCTGGCTGAGATCTGAGGAATGCTCAAACCTGAGAGTGGTATTGCCATTTTATGAACAATGCTAAGTTGTTGTTAGGTGCCTACTTGCCCTACAAATGTCTGATTCATTTTTTGGATCTCAGTAAAAACCTCAAAATTCAGCCTAATATCTGTATTTCTTCTTATTTATACAAAAACTTCCACAAAGCATAGAAGAGACTCCCTCTCTCTTTTGCTCTCTCTCTGTTCATTTAATAACAGGGAAAAAATAGAAAAATACTCTCCAGGGCCCCATTAGTAAGTTAGGATTCTGAGCAGAGATAAAAGATGCCTTCTGCATCTCATCCCTAACTGCTGGCTCTTTGTTCGGCCGTTGCTTAGGGATCAAGCAATTAAGTTGTTTTCACATCTCCCACAGAGACTCTGACTCAGGGTCAGTATTCAATAAAAGCATGGCCGTAATGAAGGCCCAAGAACCTTCAAGATTTGTGGACAAGGTGATTTACCAAAGGTCCCACAGAGATGTAGTCAAAGAAGAGGCTGGGGCACCTCTGACTACATTCCCACTGTGCTCTGTACTCCCAGTGTAAGGCCCCAGTCCTGACTTGCTACACTGGTTACCAGCTCCTTCTAGAAACATCAATGTGTGCACCAGAGCTTGACACATGCTAGTTTTCATTACGATACTCGGTTTAGCCATGGGAGACCAAAGTTCTTGAAAACTGGTGCCCCATAATTCACATATTTTCTTCAGAGAAAAAGCATAGCCCAGAGAAATGGGAAAAAATGGTTTAGCTTAAGGAAAGAAGCAGCAGCTAAGAAAATGGGGGTGAAAAAAGGCAGCAGCTGAGCAGCAGGATAAGGCACCTTTCCAGTCTGGGAAACAATCCTCTACCAGCACCACCACGCATCACCCAGTGTGTAGTCAGAGACAGAAGCCAAGCACTGGAAATCTTCTTATAAAGGGATAAGATCCCAAATTTGAACAGGCAGGTGGAAGAAAGGAGGTGTCCACTTAATTTTCAGCTTATCACTTCAGAATTCTCTCAGCCCTGATCACCTGGGTAGCTGAAACCATGGGCAGCTACAGCCACCAGTTCTGACTACATGGTCTCATCTCCTTGGGGGAAATATTTAGGGTCGTGTTGTGTTTTTCAGAGTGTTCCCATATTCTCTCAGAGCCAGGCTGTGCAGATTGTGCTTAACATTAACTTTAATGCCATTTCTTGTCAGTTCGGGAAAAAGGTAAGCCTATGATTGTGAGCTGGTTTCACTGGGAGACTGTTTGCCTCAGGGTCTAGTTTCAGAATCAGCCTTAAATTAAGATCTTCTCTTTGACAGCTGATTTTGAAATCCTTCTAAAAGAAACAGAAAAAACCAGATCTATCTGGCTGTATAATGAAGAAAACTAATCAGATTGAGCTCTGGAACACTATTAATTTATTGCTCTATTACAAAGTTTTCTGGTAGTTTACAAGAGCTGCATTATCCTATAATTATTTACTTCATTTTTTTGTTTGTCTACAAAGAAAAACTTCACCACACAATATGTCTCAGATATATTCTTATTGCAATCACTTTCCTAGAATGACTTTGTGCTCCAAAATGGAAATATTTCCATTTATCAGCTTAAAGATATGCTTAACTGCAAACCTTCCACAATTCTTTTTCTCTTGGTAGAGATAAAAAAAGATTTTAGGTTGAGTACTAACAGTACTTATTCATACTTATATATATTGTTATATATTTATTTGTAGCTGTGTATTTGTGCCTGAGGAAACTGGTCTCCTAAGTAGTTCCTTTAGTACCCTAATATGCTTAAAAACCTTGTTAACCTCCCATCACTAAACAAAGGATGTTATTTTCTTTAAATAATTTTTCTTCCAGTATCAGCCAAAAAGAGAACACTGTATATGAGAAGTATGTGCTACTCACAGTGTATCTCTGCACTCTTCCAGAGTCACTGCAACTCAGTGATAAGGATGCCATTTATTTTTAATTTTTTTCAGTTTACTGTTGAGTCATTGCCAGGGTTTGATTTTTCTTCCAGTAAGGCAAATTGGCAGGGATTAGAAAAACACAGATTCTTGGAAAAATAAATAACCCTAAGAACTTTGACACGTTCTACAGGCCCCACCACCACCACTGCTAAGTGTGTAACTCTCCAATAACCATGTTTGAATGCTTTGGGCATGTATAGACAGAGAAGTCATTACTCTCACTCAGACCCTTTGGAGCTAGCACAAGACAAATTCCATATGCATCAGTTCTGAAGGTGTTATCTGCTAATCGATTCCCTCAGCACAATGTCAGGTTTTGAGTTTAGTCCCCACTCCCTCATTGGTTTTATATCATGCAGCAGCACCGCACTGGGGGTGCAGAGAAGGTGTGTGTGTAGCAGAGTACAGGGGGGACAAAAGGGCATCCCAGATGTCTGAGCACAAGAAAATGGCATTTATTCTTTCAGTTGGTGGTAAACAAAAAAAATTTTTAAATTTAAAAAAAAAGGAAAGGTTATCTTTCTCTCTGGCTGAATAGAAGAACACAAAGAAACTTGAGGTAAAATGTGCAAAGCTGCATCTTTGAGGCGTTTCACAAAGAAATAGAAAGACATTTTGCAAGAGGGGTCTTACTGTTGAGGTAGTCCAGGATTCTCTCTGCAATATCTTCTTCAGCTCCAGCCATCAGTTTTGCTGGGTGCTAATTCCTCTTACCTCAGAAACATCCCCACTATTTGTATTCACTTGTGAGACATCAAATCAGCAGCTGCTGCAGCAAGCAATAATTAGAGTGGCATAAACAGGCACTTCCTCCCTGATCCATATTTATGAAACAGTCAATCTTCAGACCTCCTTAAAAGGCTTGTGTTCCTAAGCAGGAGGGATTGCAGTGCCTGCACTGCCTTCAGAAGCACGTGGACTTTGCCAACTCACCCACTTTGTAGGCTCAACCTCATCCTGACAAAGCTCCTTACACTTGGAACTCCAAAGTGATCTTTTACTCCAGCTTTGATGTGGACAGGTTCTGTTCTGAGCTGCTTTGGTTGTGTCTTAGGGAGACACATCTCCAAGTATCTGCATGTGGTGAAGATGTGCTGCACAACAGAGCTGCTGCAGCAAAGCCAGGATCTACACCTGTTGTGGGGTGACCAGGGTAGGATGGTCCAGGATTCACTGTAAGCCACGGTATATTTTGAGTGTTTATCTGCCACTTTCTGCTCTGAACCTGAGTTCACCCCTAAGCTCCATTCTGTCTTTACAAACAGGAAGCAGAGGTGCAGACAAGAACGATGTCCTGTCTGAAGTCAGATCAGCAGCGGCCATTAGCACATTGCTAATGCTTTCCTGCACTTTTCCTTATACTTGAGATAGCTGGGTTTATTTCTCTTTCCCAGCTTTGTCTGAGCACAGTGCAAAGCTCCAGAGTGACACAGAATTATCAAAAGGCTGTCAAGATTTGTCGAGTGGTAACAGATCTTTTATAGCACAAGAACTTCATGGTTCTTCCTGCCCTAAAAATTCTGAACAAATATTAACTAAGGAAAGCTTCCTTTGTACAGTGCAATAAGCCAGAAAAGGAGAGGCAGGCTCTGATCTCTGCTCTGTGTGACAGGGACATGACCCAAGGGAACGGCTGGAGCTGTGTCAGGGGAGGGTTAGGGTGGATATCAGGGAAAGGTTCTTGCCCCAGAGGTGCTGGGGCACTGAACAGGCTCCTCAGGGAATGGTCATGGCCCCGAGGCTGCCAGAGCTCCAGGAGCATTTGAACAGTGCTCTCAGGGATGCACAGGATGGGATTGTTTGGGAGTCCTGGGCAGGGCCAGGAGATGGACAGGATGATCCTTGTGGCCCCCTTCTAGCTCAGGATATTCTCTGATACATGGTTTTGATAGACTGTCCTAATGAGCACAGTTTTCTGCTTTTGTTATTCACATAATTTACAGCTCTCCGATGAGCAGACTGCCATAAGCTATGAAAGAAAAGATGCTCAAGTGTGCTGTGAAAGTGTTGTGCAAAAGAAAAAGGGGAGGGCTGGGACAGGGCAACCTGAAAAAATATCCAAATGTAATCAGAACAGAGTGGTGGTTTTGACATGGTATGAGTCACTCCTCTTATTATGAGAAGATATTCAGATGTAATCAGGCTCCATGTCACAGAGAATCGGAACTAATAACTGATGCAAATGTTTGCAGGCTGGGAATATAATGCTCTCAGGGTCTCTTTTGTCTGTTAAGTGTGAGGACAGCCTCACAGAGCTGGAAAAGGCTTTGAAAGGTCAGAGTACTCTGGTGATTATAACTACCTACTTGCAGCTGATGAACTTTGCTTCCTACTTGTTGTATAAGAGATTGCTTTCATTATGATTCATTTAGCCCTTCCACATTCTGTGAAAAACCTGCACTTGTTAAATACTGAGATGGAACATTCCTGAAAAGTTTGTTTATGCAAGGTTGATTTCAAGGACTGGATTTGTGATTGCACCCAAATCTGCCCGCTAAAGCACTGATGACTCCGAGTCATTAGTCAGAGCCTCGGCTGTCTCACACCTGACACCTGTGACTCACAATCACTTCTACAGAGGAAAATACTCCCATTAAATGGTTTCAAAGATCTTGATTTGACAACATTTTTACAGATGTGAAATCTACAATAACAGCAAGTGTGAAAAAGCAAATTTCACATTCTGTTTCTCACATTATATGGGAATTTTGGTGGGTTCAGTTCTGCTCCATCCCATCCTGTTAGCAGCTGTTACTTAGGAATGACTAAAATCCTAAGAGAAATCAGGGCCCCTGAGTTGATTTCAGCTATCAGAATATTGACAGGTCAAGTAATAAACACAGAAACCACGTATTCCATATTCTGTTGTTTATATAATGATTGTTTCCCATGTTCTTTTGACCATTCACACTAGCACTGATGTATCACCTTCATTCCTTCAAAGTAATATTAAATAAAGTGAATGAGACGAAAATGGATGATGAGACATGGAACGAGAAAGTGAGAGAAAGAAGAATCAATTCAGTTAATTAATGGATGACAAATAAGAGTGAAAAACTAGCTTCACAGTTGCAAGGGCTATCAAATTCAGAAATCAGGATGAAGAGGAATAATGAGGGTACCAGACCTTGTAAAATATTATTATGTTGCCCTAATCTAGAGAAAGCAAACAACAGCAGAACTTGAAAAGTAAGTGTCAGATTATTACTTTGGCCTTCTACCTCAGAGCTGTGCAGGAAAGGACATGGAACGGGGCAAGAGAAGACACTGGCAAAACCTCCTGGAGCTGTTATTGGTTTGCTGGGAGAGACAAAGTAAGTCCTTTACCTTTTCAGCAAGTGGATTTCCTAAGAAAATGAAGTTTGCACTGCTCTATTTCCTTTGCCTCGCACCTCAGGACTATTGGCCATTTTCCAGCACAGGTGACAGAGAGGAGATTCCAATGTTGGACCACCTAAAGTTTCATGAAGGCAGTTGTGTTGTGTTAAAGAAATTCCTACCACTCCAGCCTCTGAGTACCCAAGTATGACTTCAATGCCAGAGAAGAAACCAGATATTACAGATAAATGTTAAGGAGTGGCCACACACAGAAGTCTTTTTTCTTCTTCTTCTAGCCTTCATTTTTATTCCTCTGTTCTTCTTATCTAGATTTTGAGTCCCCTGAGACACCTGACTGTTGTTTAATCTTTAAACCACAGTGTTGCTGGAAGACCGAATCTGCCCAGATCTCCCCCATACTGCATCTCATAATACAAAGCAATGTTCACCTCATTCAAGAAGTGAGAGTTTAATGTCACTAAAAATAACATTATTTATAGAAAACACCCAGCACAAGAAAAAAACACATCAAAACCTTGGAGTGAGAAATAGAATTCTAAGCATTCAAGAGTGAGACTGTCTCCCAAATTCATTTCATAGATGTGGCAGTTGTGTCCAAATAATTCAACATACCTTGAAAGCCTGGTGACCTCCCTGCTCCATGACTTCATCCACAGTGCTCAGTGTTGTGCTATTGCAAAAACTGCGTGAAAATAAAAATGATAAGTCTGTCCTTATTAGAATTAAACAGCCATCCCTGGAGGTAAGTGAAGGGCTGGCATGGGCATTCTGCATTCCCTTCACAGATCTAGGAACTGGGTTAGTGCTATAGTGCAGTAAGGACAACTTTGAAAAAAAATAGATAATTGAAAGGTAAGGAGGTCATTGATTAAGAGATGAAATTCACCCTTATCATAATTTTATGATTTTCCCTTTCATTAGGTACAAATTTGAACACTGACTAATAAATCACACTGCTGGTAAGTCAGATGATTTTAGCATTAATTAATTCACTGTAAAGTTTTATCTACTTCAATTTTAATGGACTTTAACTGACAATCAGCTGAATATTTTTTTTACTGAAACCTTCTCACAGCACTAGTGGGAGCAAGAAGTGCCCTAGGTTTGTTTTCAAGAGAAAGTTCTTGAGTTGTATTTAAAATATAGTGCATTATTTCTAAGTCCAGCTGAAGCAGAGGTTTTCAGTTAAGAATACCATAAAAACCCCCTCATAATCCTGAAAGTATTTCAACACAAGTATTACCTAAGACACCACTGATCTTTAGCTGTGCAAAATCTCTCCTTACCTCACAGGAAGATGATTATAGAAAAGATTTTTTATTTTGATAGAAGAAACATTTTAATATTCACTTTTAAATAAATCAGTTCAGTTTTCAAGTCTCATAAAACTAATTTTTTACTTAAAGAAAAGCATCTGTAATTTTGAGAATATGTTCTTTTGTTCCTTTGTAAGGAGAGCTTTGCCTGAACTGAAAAGCTCTTCTGAAGCTGAATTGCAGAACTGTAAACGATCCCATTTGACTGCAGAGAGAAATCAAGGGTATCATCACACAGGCGAGAAAGAGAGTTAATAGTTTGCCATGAAGCACTTTGGAGCTGGATGAATTTGACATCTACTATGTGATATCATTAAGCACAGAGTTATTGCAGGATTATTTGATTTAATAATTCTCACTGCACAATTCAGCTTTCCATAAAATAATTTATATGGATGAATTGAAGGCAAAAGCTACCTATATGGTGCCATAAGGCATTGGGTCCCCTTAGTAAATGCACTACACAGTTGAACATTAAAGTTTTGTCTTTGAACAAGATCAGTGAATAATGCCATGAGCTTTTCA
The DNA here is from genome assembly GCA_013399455.1 of Anthoscopus minutus. Lineage (NCBI taxonomy): Eukaryota > Metazoa > Chordata > Aves > Passeriformes > Paridae > Anthoscopus > Anthoscopus minutus. The sequence continues at coordinate 30,477 of VWYI01028925.1, forward strand.
ATTGTTTGCCATAAACTGAAAGATTCAGCAACTGAATGAGGTCGATGTCATTCAGCTGCTACTCTTTTTTACACATGTATTCTGAATCATGAAAATAATTGCTTTTGGCTAAGCTTTGTCAAGCTGAAAGCAAAACTGCCTCTCCCATTTTTTTCCCTATCCATCAAAATACCTGTGCAGGGCAAGGTTTAAGTGCTGCATTTCACATTCTTGGAGTTTATATGGCTTTAGTGGATGTCACAGTAAATAGTAAATACACATAAATCCTTTTGTTATAAAGGGGTTTAGCAGAAGAAAATTGACTGTTTTACAGACAAGATTTTAACAGGCAACTTGATTTGGGGCAAGTCTAATAACTCTGAGGAAAAGATTAAAATGAAAGAATGTGACAGAACTATGCGACTATCGAGCCTTTTGCTGTCAACCTTTGTAATTACAAAAATCTTACTTTCCCCTTAATGCTGTCACTAACATGAACCACTGTAAACATAAAGTTAACTTGCTATGTTCCGGGTCATCAGGAGATATTACTCAGCAACACTTTTATCAATTTTACGAAATGCACTGAATTTTACTGAGCCTCATTTCTCTCAAGGGCATAGAGTCACAGAACCATTGGGTTGGAAAAGATGTCCAAGATCACCAAGACCACCCTGAGACCAATCAATCACTACCTTGTCACCCAGCCCAGACCACTGAGTGCCACATCCAGTTGTTCCTCAATCACCTCCAGAGAGGCTGATCACACCCCCACCCTGGGCAGCCCCTTCCAATGCCTGACCACCCTTTCCATGACAAAATTCCTCCTGATGTCCAACTTGAATCTCCCCTGGCACAGCTTGAGGCCATTTCCTCTTGTCCTGTCCCTGTTCCCTGAGAGCAGAGCCCGACCCCTCCAGCTGTCCCCTCCTGTCAGGGAGTTGGGCAGAGCCAGAAGGTTCCTCCTGAGCCCTGCCAGCTCCCTCAGCCCCTCCTGGTGCTCCAAACCCTTCTCCAGCTCCATTCCCTTCCCTGGACACTCTCCAGTCCCTCCATGTCCATCTTGTCCTGAGGTTCCCAGCACTGCCCCAGGATCTGAGGTGTGGCCCCAGCAGTGCCCAGCACAGGGACAGTCCCTGCCCTGGCCCTGCTGCCACACCACGGCTGGCACAGCCCAGGTGCCATTGGCCTCTTGCCCCTCTGGGCTCCTGCCCAGCTGCTGTCCCCAGCACCCCCAGGGCCTTTCCCAGCTTTCCAGCCCCTCTGCCCCAGCCTGGAGCTGCAGGGCTTGGTGGGACCCAAGGGCAGGAGCCAGGAGCTGGCCTTGTTGACCCTCAGACCACTGGCCTGGGCCCATGGATCCAGCCTGTCCAGATCCCCCTGCAGAGCCTTCCTGCCCAACAGATCCACACTCCCACCCAGCTGGGTCTCGTCTGCAAAGTGACTGGGCGTGCCCTCGATCTCCTTGTCCTGATCAAAGATAAAGATATTAAACAGGGCTGGCCCCAGTGCTGACCCCTGGGGATTCCAATGGTGCCCAGTCACCAGCTGCATGGGGCACCATTCCCCACCACAGGATGTAGCTATAGATGCTTTACCCTGAAGTATAATCAAGGAAGAGTTTTCGCTCTCCAAAGTTTCCTTAGATGGTAGACAGCAGCAAATCCTTCAGAGACTTCTTCTGGACCAGGCTTTAATTGAAAGGATAAAAATTTATGCAAGAACCTTTTTCTGTCTTCTTATAATAGTTGTCGTATAAACCTGACTCCCCATCTCAATTAACTGCCTTAATTTACAATATAAATACAAATATTTGAGGGTGGAAGGTTATTATCTTCTCACTTCCAGACATGAGTAGATTGCATGGTGCATCACTGTCCACTGGAAGTACTAAGGTTATTGTGGAGGAAATTATTTGCTTAATTCCACTCTCTAAGCTTCCATCTAATTAGCAGAATAGCACTAAGCATTAGTTACCAGCCCTACAGTTTTTATTTGAATCATTGCTCATTTTGTTCATTTTCTATGAAGTCATAGCTACTCCCAAGAATAAACCCTCAGCATCAAAAGGCATTTCAGAATTTACGCAGAATTGGAGGTGTGTGTGTGTTTCAGATTTCATATCGACCAGATTGTTCATTCAAATAATCCTAATCCCAAGATTAACTGTATTTCTGGAAAATGTTTCAGTATATAAACACAGCATAGATGCACAATGCAAAGGGTAAAATTTTCTGTGCTCTCCAAAGAAAATGTGCAATTTCTTTGGATTAAGTTTACCCTTTTTTGGAGAACACTGTTAATAGTACCTAAATAACACAGTTAATTCTCTGGGATGTAACCACTGAATGGTGATTTATCTTCTTCAGTTTTCCTCCAGTTCACTGCTGTCTTTCCAGCATTGCTGTGAGACTTTAAAATATAAAAGGCTTTATAATATCAGAAAATGTTGCCCAGAACATCCACTACCAGATGTAAGCCCATGTGCATCTTTTTCCTGCTGTGGATGGGACTGGCAAAGGTTATGCTGAAAAACAATTAGAAAAAAAAATCAGTTAAAGTCTGATTGGTTATTGTAGAACCAAAATGGGTTCAAATCAATTCACATCATCTCCATTTCAAATTGATGTTAAGTCAGGAGAATTGAAATAAAAATTCCATCGATTCACATTTAAAAAACTTTTAAATAATTTCATCTCTATACTGCTTATTTCTTCCATGCGTTATTGTTCAAAAATATTAATATGCTTGCTTTCTTATTTTACACTGAAAACTGTTTTATATAAAGCATTTTCTCAAGATAGCTGTAAATTTTGGTCCAGAGGTGTTTTTATATGTTTTTGCTTACGGCATCTGAACTGAGCATGCATACTCAGGGGCACACCCCAAACTTGACTTTGAATTGTGGAATGGTTTGGGTTGGAAGGGACCTTAAAGCCCTTCTCATCCCACCTCTGCCATGGGCAGGGACACCTTCCACTATCCCAGGTTGCTCCAAGCCCCATCCAGCCTGGCTTTAAACACCTCCAGGGATGAGGCATCCACAGCTTCTCTGAGCAGCTTGTGCCAGGGCCTTACCAGCTTTCTAAAATAAGGTCATTAAAACTGCCAGTTTAGTTTTGTTGTGTTGTAGCCTTGTGACTGTCAGTGCCCCAGGGATGAGAGTATAGCTGGAAAACTCCAAGGAAAAGAACCCAGACTGGGAGATTACATGGTGGGTCTGCGTTTATTTGTCATCTGTCAGGACCATAATCCTATTTTAGGTATAGAATCTGTTAATTAGGTCTGTAATGAACTGTTCAGTTCACTTTGTTCATGCAGTAGCTTGCAGACTTATAGACAAAAAAGCCAGTTCCTGAAGACCGAGGGAACAAATTAAGTACACAAAATGTTTCAAGGAATTAACATCCTATTCAGATGTTTTCAGTGACAGTAAGTATATTCTGCTATCATTGCCCTGCCCTAGGGTGTCCTTAGGACAAGTTTTTTAAACACTCTTATTCTTGTAATCGATTTTATCATTTAACCAACACAGATGTCAGGGATTCTTTAATAAATTTTAAAAATAAATCTGTAGGAAAACTTGTTCTTCCCAAAGAAGTCACTGCCAGGTTTCTATGACCTGAACTCTGATCCTCAAAATTAATTATTTGTGTATCAATTTAAACAAAATAGACCTATTGGCAGAAGAGATTTTTTTTTGATTTTGCAAAGGATTGATGCTGATTGGATCTGTGAAGATTAAAAAACCAGCTAGACATATTACTGCACACTGACAATTGTCCTTTAGATCTTAAACCCTTGAAAGCGGTGTGTTTAATATTTCAACTGGCAAAATGCCTCTTATGAAGAGTGAACAGTAAGAAGTGCCAAAAGTTCAGCTCTTTTGTCAGTTAAATAACATTTAGGAACAAGCATTTGGTTTTCTTTATAATTTGATCGTCTTAGTGCTCTGAGGCAAGGATAGCCATGTTACCTGAGCCAGATGAAAATGAGGAAGAAGACCACCATGTGCCACTGAGGCAATGTCCAAACTGAACTACGAGCCTTGGTGAAATGTGGCAGCATAAAGCCCAGTTACAGTAAAAAATATTCACCTGCATGTTTAATCAAGCAGCTGTTGGTTTTCACTGACACAGGGGGTGCTGAACTGAGTAACCCCTGATAGATTGTGCCACACTTACAAATGAAGCAGACTGGCCTCGCTGTTCAGTCTTCAAAGGTTGTTTATTATTTCTCATCATAAGTTTCGACCCAAGGATGGCACAGGCACTTTTGAAAAACACGCCAGCAAGAGCCCCGAGAGGCTCAAAATGTCTGAATTTATACAAGATAAGGTAACCAATTACTTAACACCACGTTCTTTATACATCTGTTGTTATTTCTTTGCTACCAATAACGAGTTATTTGTCTGTTCATACAACATCTGCATTGCGGGCTCTCTTATCCAATAACATTGTGCTAGCATCACTGCAGAACATGGAGTAGGTGAAGAAGAAGAAGGGAAACTGAGGAAATGCCCAGAATTCTCCATCTTGAATCCTCACCTATACCCATATCATATAAAACCCAAATATACATATTTCACCAAGTGACAAATTACTAACTACACTACTATCTAAATTCACACACTGGTTGTTTCCAAGCCATCCCAAAGCCTTGGAAGCTTTCTCCATGGACGGAGGTTAAAACCAGTGTTTTCCTGGGGGTCAGGAACTCCCAGGACAGGCAGAGAAATATTCCCTGTGTCCCTGATTCTCACAGCAGTAAGTTACCAGAGGAAATTCTAATTTGGAAGAACAGATCAGATCCATCTTTAAGAAAGTGTCCAACAACAAATGGTAAAATAATTCAGAGGCAATAGCAAGATTTCATAATTTCATTTTCATTTCATTTCATTTCATTTCATTCCATTTCATTTCATTTCATTTCATTTCATTTCTTTCATTTTCTAGTGAGTTAATTCCTTTAAGCATCATGAGGTGGTATTAGGAAGGCATTATTGCATGTCTTCTTGGTGAGAGGTGACTTTATCCATGTATTTCCCTGTTCTTATACAAGAAAGCAGAGATTTCTGCATCTTTTCCTCCCTTTTTAGTCAGCAATGTAGACTTTCTGATTTCCAAAGGCCTTGTGTGAAAGATTATTGGTAATTTTCAGGATTTTGCAGCCTCGGAAAGGATGTCACAGAATCCCAGGATGGGTCAGGCTGGAAGGGATCACAGTGGGTCATTGGTCCCACCACCCTGCTCCAGCAGAGCCATCCCAGAGCACAAGGCACAGGATTGTGTCCAGGTCATTCTGGAGTATCTCCAGTGNTAGGCTCTGCGGGCCCCGCTCCAGGAGCTCCCTGTCCCTGCTGTGCTGAGGAACCCAGAGCTGGACACAGCTCTCCAGATGTGCCACACAGGGCTGGGCAGAGGGGCAGCATCACTCTCTGAGCTGCTGGCATTGCTCTTGCTGATATCCCCCAGGATCCCATTTTTCTCTTTGCCCCCAGGATAAACATCTGGCTCAGGGACAGCCTTGTTGCCTTGCACTTCTGGGTGACTGGAGGCTTGCTTGCTCCTGGTACTTTCACTGGCAATATGAATCAAAGGATTCAGGATATGTCACCTTTGTTGTGTCCAGATGTTATCGAAAATTTACAATCAGACCTTGCTGGTTGCCACCAGCCAGTATCAGGCTTATGCCTGGGAGTGCAAGAGTTCAGTTTTAGAAATTTTCTCATGTACAAACTATTATCAGGTGCCTGTCAGCACTCACAATTTAAGTCATCTTTTGTCTACCCCAGAGATCCAGACTTGAGGAAACACAGCACTCCAGCATACAGAACTTGGCTCTGATCTCTCCTCTTTTGACTTTTATCGCCATAAATCAGTCTTTCTGAGACCTATTATATGAGCAGGGCTTCTGTGTAATGTCCTTTTGCCAGCTTTTAATGGTAAGAACTCTTATGTTTTCTTCACTAAGGTTGTCAGGAATCCCCAGAGCAAAGATGTCTGGGAAGCAGGAGAGCCTCCCCAGGCAGAGTCTCTGCCTGGTGGGCTCATGCTGGTGTAGTGCATTTTTGGGAAAGCCTTCTTTAAATATTACAGCATAGGCCTCATTTTCAGATATTATCAATCATTTGTGTATTGAATTTCTACAAAGAGCAAGCTGAGCCTGAATATAGTTTGATTTTTCTACCTTTCCTTTAGGATCCCAGAGTAACTGACTTTATTTTGACACATTAAATGCATTGTCTCCCTTCCAGCCTCCATTTTCCAGAGTGTCCCACTTAGAAAAGGGTTCAGCTCTGTTCTAAGTGCTGTACAGTTAATAAATGCTATTCAGTAAAAGGCTTCATTCTTCAAATGTGATTTTATAACAAATAGAATTGTTATGAAGCAGCAGCCTAACTAATGTTCCTCACTACCTTCCTTTTTGCTTCTTAGAGAAATCATTAACCTTCAGAAAAGAAAAATTTGGAACAGTAGGAATTTGGAAAGCATATCTCAAAAGGTTTTTTTCATTTCCCTTGCTGTTCAAAAGTGTTGGAGCAGACACATTTCTGCAAGTCACTGAGTATAAAATACATGTGTGCATATACATTTCTGAGATATATGGCCAATTTGTCTCACAGGAAATATTTGGCTGTTAAGATAACAGAGTTTAAATTTCTTGAGGTGTGAGACCTGTCACTTCTCTCTAGCTGATATAGATAAGATTGAAAGATGACCTTGTTTTATGTTTTCTTAGATATGTTTATCTTTTATTTAAACATACTGAATGGCGGATCCTAATCGCCAATAGAGAGAAAGCTTCTAAATACCTTTTAAACTCTTTGGTTCTGCCACATCTTATAAATCAAACAAATCCTTACTAGAACATACTGTAATCTTTACCAGCTCTTCCTATTTTAGTTTATTGGGTACAGAAGAAATTGCACGCACATTCTAATTTTTCTGTTAGTCATTATGGGATCTAAAATTTGGATAAAAAAGTCTTAGCAAAGCTTAAGCCTACAGAAACGAATGCGAGGACAGGGAAAGTGTGTAGGACGTGTGGCTGGGAAGTTCCTCCAGCAGCTGGCAGAACCACGTTTGGAAGGTATAGTGTAAATAGATGGTTTGGGGAAGTTGGAATCAATTTCCCATTGACCTTAAGGCCAGGATTTCACCCATCAGCGTTCAAGAAATCGAGAACATTAATCCCATACAATTACTTACGTGTAGCTGTAATCAGAGAGCTAAAAAATACCAGAGTTCCTCATGCCTGCCCAAGGACAGATGCTATCACTGGGACAAAAAGCTGGAAACATTTTCTTGTTTCCTCAAGTCTAGGAAATACTACTTTAGAATCTTATTTCTACTTAAAATAAATATGCTTTTTCATGCTTTTCTTTTCTTGGTGTTTTGGGTATTTTGGGGGGATTTATTTTTGGTCTCTCTGGTCCTAATCAATGATTATTCCTGGAGCTCTGTCCTCCGTTTTGACATGTTGTATTTCTGCCAACAAAAGAGTATCCTCAGAATCAGTAATTCTGCTCTGTAAAGACACCAACAATTTTTGTGTAAGTTTAAAATTCCCCAGAGATGTCTCTGCTGTCCCTTAACCTTGCTTCCAGGTGAGACAGCAATATCAGTCAGATCTTCCTTAAAGCCTTGGGATGAAAAATACTGAATGACAGCAACGGAGACAATCTTTGTTTAAGAAAAAATTGGGTTCATCTCCTGATTTGCTGCATATCTGAAAGCAAGATGTCTTCTTTTATGATGATTTATGGGTATGCATTGAAATTAGTTGCCTTATTTTGAAATGGTAACTTGCAATTTTCCTGTAAAATAGATGCTCAGATGATGTTGATAAACAATCCTGATTCAGTTTTCCTTCCCCCTTGATAGACTTCTCCTGTGTCTTGAACATATTTCATCAGATTTCTCCTTGCTTCTGGCATGTTTATATCACAGCATTTTTATGGGCCATGATTTATTTTCCTTTTAAAAATAACTTGTCTCTGATTTCTTCTGGTGCTTTGCAATACTTTTATTGGCAAGAAGGTTCATTTTGCTTGTATTAGAGATATAAAAGATACTTACAGCTGCCACATTTTAAAGTAGTTTTTCATAGCATTTGTGAATCTGAGGAAGGTTGCAGCCCTTTGTTTAACATTTTAGTCTCATGATGCCTATAGGCCAAGCAGATGAGCCTTGTTATGTCAGATTCTGCATGAAAAAAAAGTTATTGCAGTACCTTGATTTATCTCTGAGGCAATCTAGGGAGAAGAACAGAGCCAGAAAAGTGAGCTTGGTAGAAGAAATAGTAGGAGAAACAGAATAAACCCCACATATACTGGTAACTTTCAAATGGGAAATGCCACTGCAGTGAGAAACCTTCTGCAAAGTGGAAGATTGTTTAAATGACACTTAATGGGGGTGCTTGATAGGTTTGGTTCTCCCTATGCAAGGACTTTTAGATTCTTACTGGCTTGGCTAGAATTCACAACTATTTCTTATAGCTGCAAGCATCAATAACCCCCAGGATAATATGGTCCCTGAAAAGTCATTATCAGAAGGTGGGGTTTTTTTCACATGGCAAAGCCTGTTTCGAAGCGTTCAGTGCCATTCCAACCTGAATTAAATAGCTCTGGGTTTTTTAAAGTCCTGATTCATTACAGTGTATCATCACAACTTATACAGTCACCAATTTCCTTCATAATTCTTGCTTTTATTCTGGTTTCAGACTCCACAGGCCTGACACTTCATACCCATCAATGGTAGAAAGAAGACTTGGTCAAGTGTGATAAGAAAAATAGGAAGGAGAAATGCAAAATATTATAGTTGGGCAGAAACAATGACCCTTAGAAATTTCAGCTGGGAAAATTCTGGTACGCAACAGTTGTGTAAAAGAGGATCTAGAGGCTGCAGTAGATTCCAAGCAGAAGTTCAATCCATGAGATGAAGTTATTCAGAAAAGGGGAAAATACTGTCTGATGTTGCAGAAACAAAACTAGAGCCTGAAAAATAGGTGAAGGATTTACTTTTGTTCACAACTAGGCGGGTTTCACATGGAAAAGTGCCCACTTTTGGACATACTTCTTCAAGAAAATGCAGTTTCACAGAGGACAGTCTAGTACAGAGCGATATGATTAACCAGCAGTTGGAAAGGGTGGTTTGCAGAGAAAGCATCAATGAGATCAGGTAACCTGAAAAAAGACTGAAGAAAGGATATAATGGAATCTGAGATATACAAGAGGCTGTTGTAAAGGAAAAAGAATAATAGGTTTCAGGGTTTAGAGTAGAACAGGCAAGAAGTAGTTTGCTTCAACTGCAAAAGAGATGAGTGGCACATACTATTAGGACATACTGGCATACATTGCAAGGTTAAATGTTTTCAGCTTCTGAGAAGGGTATAATAGTCAGGGCAGCTGGAAAATTCTCCTTGATTCTCCTTGGTGTACTTATTTTTTTTTTTCAAAGTCAGTACATGCTTTTTGAAATATAACACCTTATTTAGTCAGCAAGAAAAAGAAACTGGATTTCCTTGCTCTGAACTCACATTAACTTCCCCAAAGCAGTTATTGCAGCCAGCATGAGCCTGTGGGAAGTGGAGCCCTGAGACTATAATCAGTCAAAAATGCACAGACCATTGGATGTGAATAAACAGTGGGACAGCCTAAAGCAAACAGCATTATTATATAATTTTTTTTCAGACACCCAAGGGAACAAATTGATTTCAGAGGAGCTCATCAGGAGACATCCTCCCTTGTGCTTTCCACTAAACCATCAGGACTAGAGCCTTCACTCAGGGAGTGCCAGCCACTCCATGAGGCCTTCCTGGGGAGTCATTGGGAATTTCTTTTCATAAGCTCACAGAGGAGTTGGGGTTGGAAGGGACCTGAGAGACTGCCTGGTCACCCACCCTATTCAGCGTGGAGCAGGCTGCCAAGGACAGCAACTCATCTGACATTTTATGTACGTTAAAGTCCACTTCAGAGTGTGTGTTTCTTTTAGCTCAGAGAAAGACACCAAGTAGCTAATGAGGGACACAGCATATTCTCAATTTTCATTGTAGTCACAGAAAGCAGAGGATGCTTGCAATGTTTGGGTTGAATAATGCAGCACATTATATTTTCTTGATTGTATTTTCAATGGAACATATTGGATAAGGAATTTCCTATGCTCTGTTCCCCCAGACCAGCCAGTGAAAAATAAATGGGATTGTGGGATTATGGGATTACTTAAAAAAATTAAATTCTCAATCATAGAGACTGAACTTTGAAGCAGGCAAAGTTTTTGAGTTATGAATGTGATAACTTTCAGAAAGAGGTGATTTTTCAAAGGCCTTCTTAGAATGAAAAAAATCTTATTAGAATTCTTCTTAGAATTGTTTCTTGAGCAGCAGTGTTTTCTACACTTGTTTTTAAGTTTCAACAAAGTTAGACCATGGGTCTTGGAAAATCTTATGGCAATTCTATGTCAGGAAGTAGTGAGCAATTCAGGCAGAAGTCTTCTGCTGACTGGAATATCATTTTTTTTGAGAGGTAAAAATGTGTTAAACTTTTAACAGAAAAAAACCTATTAAATGACTGCAATGGGTATTCATCTAGTATATGAAGAGGCTGGATTGAAACTGTCCAGCTGACATGAATGGAAATGTCACTGCTACATCATAAATATTTAACCCGTCACTTGAATAATATGCAGGCACTCTCCACTTATTATTTGGGTCTAGATGGCTGCAAATAACCTGTTTTTCAGATTTTTACTGGTTTTGCTTCCACCTGCAGAAGAATTCTCATATTTGCTGACACATTTCCCCAACTCACCTAAGCCAATATTTATTCCACCCTGGGGCAACAGGGTTGGCAAGCACTGCCTTGTCTCTCCTACAAACCTCCAGTGCAAAAATACCAAAAATACCACACTGAATCTGTCTCTGAAGGGCAATGAGGCTGTAAGGAGAAATACGAGACTGGTCTTGGCAGGTACACTTGAAAAGTGAGTTTCTTACAGCGAAAGAGGAAGCTGATGTTTATTGTAATAGAGATATCATGCAGGAGAAGACAACAAAGGGATTCCAAAGGTGGCTTGCAAACATCAACTGATGAGGATAAATGAGGAGAGAGAATAGCTTGACTTTCACATTCAAGTCTCAAAAAGACATATGCAGTACGGTATTTCTTTTCTAAACAGCACATGCAACCTGGAGCCACAACAAAAATGGAATCCTAGGATGCTGTTTTTATCAAGTCCACTACTAGGACTGCATTTCTGCCTGATTAAATAATATGACAGCTCACACTGAAAAAAAAAAGTCAAACAGATTTCAGTCAGATACTCGGTCTTAAGTGGACTACTGAAGAGGGGAACCATTTTACCTTATTTTACATAGTGTCATTCATATGTCCCTCTAGAATTATTTGACTCTATTCACTTCAATGAGGGCTTAGTGAAAACAGGAATCAGGAGAGTCAAATATATTTTTCAGAGGGTAAAGAATAAAGAAGCACTAAAGAGTGGCACAGTTTCAAATCTGGAGTCAATATCAGAGAAGAACACAGTGCTGAAGAGAGCTGCCAAGCCAACAAGGGAGATGGAAAGAGAGAAACAGAGTGGGAATCACAGGTCACTACAGAAAGAGTTCAAGACTGATATTGGCTGTCTCATACACATGGTTAGGGGATGCATTTATACCAGCTCAAAAAATCCTGAAATCAAGTGAAGATAGCTTTTGTGCAAAATAGCCAAGATTTTTGTTTCTAAGGTTGATCAGGACTGAATAGAGTGACCCATCTGACTTGGAAAACCTTCCCTGCAGAGAAGTATCTTAAAAGGGGTGTTAAGAGGATGGTGCCAGACTCAAAAGGGGTGTTAAGTGGGTGTTAAGTGACAGGAAGAGGAGCAATGACCATAAACTAAAACACAAAAAGTTTAATCTTCTCCTCCCGAAGAAATCCTTTCAATAGAGGGTGGCAGGGCACTGGAATAGCTGCCCAGGGAGGGAACGGAGTCTCCCTCTCTGGGGACATTCCAAACTCATCTGGACACATTCCTGTGTCACCAGCTCTGGGTGGCCCTGCCGTGGTCTGGTGATCTCCAGACATCCCTTCAAAGCCCAGCTACTGTGTGATTCTTTGATTTTGTGATTACTCTGCCAGAACTGTTGAATTGGCTCCAGCCCTAATTCAGATCTCCACTGAAAAGCATCTCAGCCTCTTAGCAAATATTGTCCTCTGGATTCAGATGTGCTGGTGGAGGTGGGAGCCCCCAGATGCAGTTTTTATCCCTTTGAGGCTGCCATCCCATGGATCTGCTGGCAGAGAAGAGTGTGATTGCTCTCAGAAGTGCTGAAGAACAGTCAGTTCTGAAGTGCTGAAGAACTGGTTTGCCTCAGTCAACCAGTTCAGACCCTACAAAAAAAACTTTGGTGTAAAGCGGGATGCTCTCCAACAGCTCTAGTTTTGTCTTGGATTAAATGATTCATCATCTCATCTGAGTAATCAGTATTTTTGGCTACTAACTTCCAGAAGTAAATTTTTGTAATTGCATTCCTGCAAATACCATAGAAATCCAATTAGATAAGAATTAAAACAAGCAGGATTTTATCCCTTTTGTAGGCTGTTGTGTAGTTTTATTTTGGTCAAATAATCACTTGGAGAAAAGAATTTCTAGGTTGACTCGATGATCTGGAAGGTCTCTTGCAACCCTGACAATTCTGTGATTCTCTTATCCATACCTAATCTTGTATAATATATGGAGGTCTCCTGTTTATATATCTTTTAAGAGTTGTTATGGTAACTGAACTTTATTCAGTATAATTCAGAGTACCAATGACAGATCATTGTACTAGCAGATGAGGAAAGAACAAGCAATGCTTAAAAAATTAAATAATTCAAGAGCTGTAAGACTACTTCAAAATGCCATTATGAAATACATTCTAATGAAATTAGTTTAGCTTGGTGTTTTAAAATTTATTTGCTTCCATTAATATTCATTCAAGCTGTATTTTTTTTAGCAATAACATTAATTTTAAAACTTCAAATGAATCATGACAATATGTGTTTGCCCTGAAAGTATTGTGAATTCTCAGATGCCTGTTTCCATTAATTTTTTTTAGCAATAACATTAATTTAAAAACTTCAAATGAATCATGACAATATGTGTTTGCCCTGAAAGTATTGTGAATTCTCAGATGCCTGTTTCCATTAATTTTTTTTAGCAATAACATTAATTTAAAAACTTCAAATGAATCGTGACAATATGTGTTTGCCCTGAAAGTATTGTGAATTCTCAGATGACTCTGATTGCATTAATTTTCCCATTGATAAAACTTACTCAAGTCTTTTTTCTTGACCTTTTAAGTGGGATTGGATGATGGAGACAATCAAATTAATACCCTGGGATTTAAGATGGTAACAGCACTGTAAAAACTGCACATTATTGTTGCATTGCATGCCCACATACCCCACTCCTCCCAAAGACCATGGTGATGGGTTACCTGAGATGTCTCCTCCCTTCTCCCCTCCCTTCAGGTGTGTCATCGGCCATGACCTTTCCCAGCCCTCTCTCCCTTGGTTTATCCCAGGGGCCTGGACCCCCTGGTTCTCTCTCTCCCCTCCTTTTCTCCAGGATGCCACATGAGTTGTTCTACAATAAACTCTGGGACTGTTGGTCCCGAGGGAGAGAGCTCTTCTTGTCTTTCACCTCTGTCCTTGTTGGGGTTGTTAAACCTGGGGTCCTGAGCTAGCCAGAACCAGACCCCGAGCCCCCCCGAGAGGGAAAACACCCTGACACATAAGTAAATAATGACAAAACCAACTCTGGCCTTAGGCAGTTAATGAGAGAGTTATGGGCAAAAAAAAGGATCACATAAAATACTTTCTAAACAATGTCAGCCAGCATATTTTGTAGAAACGAAATAAAATTATTCCTACAGCCAAGGAGCTAACACAGAGAGAGGAGCTTTATATTTAATTTTTCAGCTACCTATGGCTAAGAACTGAAATAGCGCCCATTCCTCTTTTCCTACAAGGTTGTATCCTTGCCTTAAGATGATGAACACTTTTGCTGTAGCGAGTTTAGTATAAGCAACAGATTGTCTCACCACATTCCTAACAGACATCAGGATATGGCTTTTAATAAACTTAATGCATTTTTAGCAATTATAATTCTGACAAAACCTCAACATTGCAACCTAATATGTGATAAAGTCTTGATTCTGGGAAGCAAAATGCCTGGATCTAAGTGTCAATATTAGGTTACTACCTCTCCTTGCTCTCAGGACAGCAATTCACAGACATGAAGTACTAAAATCAGAGCTGAACAAAACCACAGCCAGCAACTAAGCTGGGGGGCCTTGATCTAGGGAACAAAAAAACAGGTTGATGCAAACACAGATCCAACACCAGTGAAGAAAGAGTTGGCATATGAAGTATTACAGATGCTTGAACCCTACGTTTTTAGGGGAAAATAGTTCATAACTCACTTCAAGTGTCATTCCTTGCAGAAAATATCAATAGGCCTTGATATCCTCCCAGAGGGTTATGACAGCTGCGTGACATCATTGTGAGGCCTCTCCCCATAATCTTTAGGAAGATACTGAGGAGGTCAGGGGACATATGGGAAGTCTGGAACTGGCTGTCACTCCTGTAATGTAAAAGAACCTCTTAAAGGAGAATCCAGGAAAATAAAGGCCCATCAGTCTTGCTTCATTCACTGTGGGGAAATTATGAAAGGAATTCTCCCAGAGGCTGTCACAAGTTAACTGAAGGAAAAGCACAAGGGCAGATGGTTTTCTGAAAAATCCAATTGCCACTGATCACAACATATCCTGCTCAGCTGATGTGGGCATTGTCTACCGGGACTTCTCCAAAACTTTCAATACGGTTTTGCTCAGCCTCCTCTTAGAGAAGCTGGTGTGGTCTTCACAATGGTCCATGGTCTGGGTCACCTCATTGTGGCCTTCCAGTGCCTGAAGGGAGCCCACAGGAAAGATGGAGAGAGACTCTTGACAAGAGCCTGGAGAGACAAGACATGCGGTAACCACTTCAAAATTAAAAAGGGCAGGGTTAAATTGGATATTGGAAAGAAATTTTTCTCTGTAAGGGTGGTGAGGCCCTGGCAGAGGTTGCCCAGAGAAGTTGTGGCTGCCCCATCATTGGAAGTGTTCCAGGCCAGGTTTGATGCAGCTCTGAGCAACCTGGTCTAGTGGAAGGTGTCCTTGCCATGGTAGGGGGTGGGAGAGAATGAGCATTAAGGTCTCTTCCAACACAAACCATTCTATGATTCTATGATTCTATGATCCTTAACATCACTTTCAACACCACATTCTATGATTTTCCAGGAAAGTAATTGCTTCCTTAGCAAAAAACCCCACCTAAATAAATAAATAAATAATCCTGGTGGAGAAAAGGGGTTTTTTTTTCCCATCTTCTAGAGCCTCAGAGTTACACACAGAATTATGTTAGACTTACAGAGGAGCTTGTATTCTCTTTGCTTTAAAGTGAACATCTCCCACAGCAGGCACTTGGGTTCATGTCATACCCCCAAACTCTAAAATTGGGCTGCCTCTTATAGACCCCTCTGCTCCGGCTCTGCCCAGGCTGGACTCCCACCCATCACTGATCTCAAACTCTCATGAGCCAGGCCCTGACCTCCTGTCTGACTGAGTCAGGAGGAGGAGGAAGGAACAGAAATATCAGCTTTAAACACACCATTTTTAACCCCTAGTGCTCAGTCTGTCCTGAAAAACTAAGAGGTAAAATGTCGGGGCGTATTCCCTTTCGGGGGAACTCAGGGTCTGATTCTGGCTAGCTTAGGACCCTCTCTCCCTCTCGGGACTAAAAGTCCCACAAGTTTATTGCAGAACAACTCACATGGCATCCTGGAGAAAAGGAGGAGAGAGAGAAAGAGAGAGCCAAGGGGTTCAGGCCCCCTGGGATAAACCAAGGGAGGGGCTGGGGAGAGGTCACAGCCAATGACACACCTGCAGGGAGGGGAGAAGGGAGGGGGCATCTCAGGTAACCCATCACCATGATTTGGCAGGGGGAGGGGATTATGTGGACAGTGCAATGCAACACCTCCCCCTTTTCTGTTA
>VWYI01028928.1:1466-21112 GCA_013399455.1 Anthoscopus minutus
GTTTGTTCCAGAGCTGTGCTTGTGCTCCCAGACCAGGGCCACAACCCACATAAGGGCACAGCAGATTGCCAGTGCAACAAAAATCCCATTACCTATGACATTCACCTTCCTATTTTGAAAGACATAAGATTATCTTTCTGTAAGATGGATACTGGATACTGGAAAAAGTATGGAAATCTCTGAGTTAGATTATGCTCTTTTCCCTTTTTTCTAGCAGTCCCAACATGTGAAAAAAATTTCATTTTATTCCATGATGTAATCTGCCTTCTTTTAAATCATCTTTAAGTGAAAGCCTTAAAAAAACCTAAAAAAAATACCTAATTTTGTTTAAAATATACAAACCATTGAGAGATACAACAGTATAAAAGCCAGAATTTTCTGGTTACCATCAAAACTGAAAATCCTTTAATATGCTGTTATCTAGTTCATTCATGTTCATTCAGCATTATGTTCAAATAAAAGATAGAATTTTACTCCTATCTGGCCACTACTGAAGTAAATTACGTCTGTAAGAGGAGATTTCTTCTGGGCATGGAAATGTGTTTAGTCCTTTGAGTAGCAGTTTGTACATTTGCAAATGAGTAGGGATACTAAATTAGTATGTTTCCCTTTTCCTATCTGCTTTGTTTTCATCTTTGGAAATGTTTCTCCTTTTAAGCCATTTTACACAGGTCTATGGGAAAGCTTAATTTGAGTAAGTCAGGCTACAACTAGGAAGCTGCTCTAATAAGATCCTAAAGAATCAGGTCCTAGTTTACTAATGGCTACATTTTTTCTTGATTTCATTACTTTATATTAACCCTGCCTAGGAACGAGGAATCTCTAGAGCGCAGAAGTCTGAACAAAATCTGGACCAGCATTCAAAAATCAGAAGTTTGTCCAAATTATTCAGACTAAAGAAATATGAAAAACTGAGCAGAATGGGGATGAGATCTTGTTTCTCTCAAGTTTTCTCATTTCACAATTGTCTAACTCAAAAAAAGAGAATAGGATCTTTTGCTACATATTGACATTTTTAGTCTCAGTTTAACTATAGCAGTGATATTTTTCTTACCAGCCCTGCCCCTGATAAGTGCACAATTAACCTCAAATTTGTTCACTGAATCAGCACCTGAAAAGGGTTGTCTGCTACCCCTCAACACCCTTGTTCTTGCTTCTCTCTTGCTGTTTGGGTTTGTCACAGCAACAAACAGGTAGTGCTCTGGATATCTGATTAACTGAGATTGCATTTGTTTCACATAAAATTTTTTATAATACTTGTATTTGTTAATGAGTACAACAGAGGAATCTGTCAAAATTAGTTATGCATTGATGTAAAATTCAAGTGTAGAGTAAGTGTGAATTGTGTATCTTGGTTAAATTATGAATTGACATTCACCATCTGCCATCCTAACTCATATTATGTGAAACAGAAGAGATTTGGTAGATCCATACTTTTAGACAAGATTAAGCTATATTTTTTTGCTTATCAAATACATTATAATTACCTTTTAATAAAAATCTTTGAGCAGAGTAAAGAGCAGAGAACAAACTTCAGCTACCAAAGGAAATATGGTAAATAGTTACTTGTACTTCTTCTCTTGGGCAAGGTCCATGAATTTAAGGACTTTCTGTTATTAATAAACAGAATTAACAGTCTGGAAATGGAATAGAGAAAAATTTTATCTTTCCTTTTCACTTACCTTTGCCAGTTGTTCATGAATTTCTAATAAGCTTGGTCTGTTGATCTTATTCCCACTGACACTGCCAGTGTTTCTATAATAATCAATTTTGGGAACTGGGTCCATTGTGTTATGGCCAAAAGTTTGTAGATAATACATTTTACTGTGAGTATCATAGGGATGTAAGCTAGCTTCTGTTTTCTCCCCATTTTGATGAAAATTGTCATATAATTCTCTTTTTCCTGGTCTGTAACTGATTCTTAGTCTGTTATGTGTTTCATCAGTAAAAGATGTTTCTTCATAATGTGGTGGGTCAGAGCCCACATCCTCTTGGGTTGTTTCATTGTTGTCATGGTCTTCATTAATTATGTTAACTTGAAACCGATTTGCATTTGGATCCAAGAATACATTTGGTGCATTGTTCATTGACATCTTCAGGGATGCTACAGACTTAGGTCACTGATCTGTGTACTCTTCTGTGGCTGCAGCCACTCAGTTGCAGATACAGCAAATGGTTTAGTGCTGTTGCATATCAGATCTTTGCTTCTCAAATAGTCAAGGGCTGAGAATTTTCTCTTGAATCTCTAAGCAGTCTTCCTGATGTTGGCTGCCAGTTTTCTGCTAAAAATACATAAATAAACTATTTCTATTATCTTGCATGGTTAGATAAGTATTCCACCACAAGCTCTCCCCTCTCCCCTGCCTCACCAAGTATCCATGAGATTGTCATCCTATGATTTGTTGAGTGAAAACATAGTTAAAGCAAAGATGCTCTTGACCCTCTAACCAAACCAGCAGTATTTCGGTACAAGCTCCAGAGGAGCTAAAGGCCTGAGCTGTAATTGGGCCAAGAACTCCTCTAGTTTCAATCTGTTTTATGAAAACCCACAAAAGAGCAAGGTGACATGGTGAGCATTCATGTACACAAGCTTGGAACATGGTCATGCAATTAACACATGGACAGCATGGCGCTCACTCCTCTGTAGCCTACTCCCCCAGTCTCTTCCAGGAGAGTTGTTCCCCATATGGTGCAGATGTTAAATCTGTTTGAGGTACAGGATTTGCATTTTTCCTTGTTGAATGTCATGAGATTCCTGCTGGCCCATTCCTCTGGCCTGTCTGGGTCCCCCTGAGTAGCAGCCCATAGAGAGGTGAACACACAGCTGTATGATCTGCTTCTCACCTCCTCTTTCCCACACAGCTCTCCTCAAAGAAAACAAATGAGGAAACAAAAACTCCTAGAGAAGTAGGGTACCTACATTTAAGGGCTTTAGTGGGTTAAGTACCTTTGTAGCAATTTAAAGTATGGCTTAGAAAGCCCTGAAATGAACTATTGAAATGATGGCAGTCATGTCTTGAAACATATTTCTAAGGAGATTAGGGAGTGTGGTTGTATAGACCTGTGTAATTCAGTAGCAGCCCAGTTTGTTCCAAGGCACTAAATCAGAGTATGCTTAGACATTGAAACTCTGCAAGCATTTGTAAAAGCAGAAAGTTTTAGAAATAAAACGTATCTTATAAACAAATATATGACCTGAAAATCTGGATAAATAAGCCCATTACGGAAATTTTTTGAAGTTCTATCTTTTTGCAAGAGGTTGGACTAGATGAACTCCTAAGATTTTTTCAATCTAAATTCCTCAAAGATTTTGTGAAATGCATTTGGCCTTTTGGCACTGAAAGATAAAATATGGCATCAATACATCAATATTTATAGCTCTGCAATGTAAATTTTTTCCAAAATCACATACCCAAATTACAATTTGAAGAGCTGATTATCAGATGCCCTCCTTCTTCAGTATGAGATACAGCTAAAGCATATTTTCTTATTTCTTCCATCAGCTATAGGTAACATTCTGCTGTCACCTCTCTGCTAAGACACCACTTTGTCACCCCTCATATTTTTGTTAGTTTTCCTGCTTAATGTTGTGTAAGCCTCACAGCAACATATTACATTCATTTAGTTTGCTTCTACTGGCTTTGTACTACTACTACTAGTATTATTATTACTATTATTATTGTTGTATTAGTATTACTACTACACCTACACATTTAAGATCATAGTATTCTGCTTCCTTCAGCCTTTTGAAGTTGCATGGAAGTGTTTCATCTTCAGGCATGAAGGAGCAAAACCAATCTTTTGTCATTGAGGTCAGTGAAACTATGTTTATTTCCATTTCCATGGCTGAATAAAATCCTCCTTCTTTGATGACAATGAAACTTTTGCTACCAAGAAAAATTATTCTGTCATTTCACTGTTTTATTTCCATATTAGTGTTTTGCTAGGAAAAGGAAAGTCTCTTACCTTTCTCTTGTCCTTGAAAATAATACTTTGGTTTTCACAATATATTTCCAGAGGTCTCTGAACTGTTATTTGCCATTAACTTTATGCTTAGTTTTCTATCATTATGCATAAATAATCAAGTTTACCATATTGAGGGTAATGTAACTTACCATTCAATCCTGTGCTTTTAGGGAAGGACAATCTGCCTCTTTTATTCATGCATATAGCGTGAGCCTCTCTTTGAGGCATTACAGACTCTGTCTTATTGGCCAGGTTTTCCTCCTGTTTATTATACTGAATAGACCATCCAATCCCTCTCTTTCAAAACATTTCTAGATGGTGATTTAGAAAGGCATTCTAGTTTGTTAACTTTTAACCAGCAAATGTACCTATCCATTACAATTACTGGGCTTATGGCATTGCGAAATTTCCAAGGGGGCCTGAAAATACTTTTGTTATCTCCATTTCCCTCCCAGCTATGCCTGATTCTGCACAGATCATATTCTCTCTATCTTTCAGTTCTGCACATATAGTCATGCAGATAATAAGAGCTCAGGACAGGATCTGCTCAGTGCATTTTATTCAGTGAAGTCAATGGGACATTCTTTGGGGGTCCTCTTACCCTAAATGCTGTTTTAAACCACGTACTCCTGAGTCTGTTTTACTCTGTATATTTAAGAAGCCTTTGAAAAATTATGTTCTCTGTATTGTTTCTGGAAAGGCTGACTTCCTAGTCTCTTCAGGATGAAGAGAAGAGCAGGCAGGAAGTGATAAAGCTTTGTAATTAGAAGGGAATTAGATAATTGCTTCCAGCAATAGATTGGGTCAAGAACAAAAATAATAAGACAATATTTGGGTTCATTTGGGTATGTTTGCAGTGTTTGCTGTGTAGTTTAGAGATAAATGAACTATATTTAACCCAGATAACTTAAGTACCTTTAGCACTCTAACATGACAGCCCAGAGCTCAGCTGTGCTGATTAGATGTACATAAAAAGAATGGCAGTGTCAGGTCTCTGCAGTGGATGATCCCATCCAGCAATAACAGATCACATGAATCATTGTGGTATCTACCGTGATCACTGATACCTACCTTGGATTTTATGGCTAAATTAACTAGGATAAATGCAATATACTGAATCTCTGAGGGTCTGGATTTTTTTCTTATGTATAATCTGAAGCAGTTAAAAGTCCTTACATTCACAAAATTGTTTGTTTTATAATTTAGATGGACCAGTGTAGATTAATACTGGCTGTTCCTCTCATATTTTTCAGACAAGAGATTCATATCCTTTGCTGTACAATCGTGTATTTTATGTTCCAAATGGCACATGAGGTCTGCTGTTCCAATGTCTGCCTCTGCCTAGTATATAGGGCAAAAGGAGTAACATCTGTTTTTCAGAATACATGGAAAAGAAAACAACTGCTGTAACTGATCTCCTTGTCTTAGCTCCTCATTACAAACAGATCTGTTTAGCAAAAGTGACAGTTCTAATGCCAGCCTTCTTAAAAACGGCATTGAATTCCTGTCAAGTACTGTCACACTTGCTAAACAGCTGTGTGTATGAGGGTGACCTTGAATATCCAGATCTGAGTCTCTGCTTTTGCTCTTTCACTTCTGCTTTGATAGTATCTCCCATGACCAGTTCATCAGTGACAGCTCATACTGTGCACAACTGCAGGAGCACAAACAGAAGAACCAGCTGTGGAGAGTGCTGAAGTGTACAGAGCTCTGGATCCTATCCCACCTTGGGGGCTGGGTAAAAAATAGGTAAGCAGCATGATTGTGTCTGTTTTGGCCTTGACAGGCTGCTGTAATTGCTGCTGGGAGCTGTAAACCAGCCAGTTTAAGTCCCACTTTAAAGTGAATCATCTTCTGTAACCAAGTGGAATAAAAACATGGACACACACCTCCTGCAGGCACCTCCTCTAAGCCACAACCATTTGTTGTCCTCCATTTTTGTATCCTCAGTGTACAAGTACAGCCACTGAGTTTCAGAAAATTGTGTTAGATGAGGAGGGCAGGGGGCTACCACTTAAATATTCACCATTCATGAGCCTGTCTTTTCCTTCAGCCTATCATGAGACACAGTAGACATGAGATCCTCCTCTGAAGAGCCAAGTATCATCTGATCCTTAAAATACAGCCCATGGTAAGTTTCTGATGCTTTTTTGTGTATTTGTTTGCTGTTAGCCATTTCTTACCTACCATTCCACTGTTCATGAAATAAAAGCAACATGAAGTACCTTTTGAGTTTGCAACAAATATTTATTTAACAAAATGGATGCCACCAACATATCTCAAAAATGCAGGTATGTATAACAAATGTAACAACAGTTGGTTTCCAAAATGAAATCAACATCAAATTTAAGGCAGGATATTCTGTGAGTTTTCATGCAAGAGCATATTCAAATGTTCCTTTATCCAAGCCCTCAACTTCATCTTCCCATGTGGAAGAAGGCATACTGCTGTAAGGATCTAGTAAGATTTTGAAGCATCTGATAATTAGAAGTCCCAAGAAAACACACAAAATCCCCACAAAGGCAAAGCCAGTTTTTTGTTCTAAGGTCAGAGGGAAGGCAGACATTTCGTTGACACTCATGCTGGCTGAAGTGTTGCTGCAGTAATTACTGCTCATCATTGGGCATCACATCCTGGTGGCTCTGTGGGATTTTCACCTCTGTTGCTTCTTTGCCTGCATAGAAACGTCAAATCAGTGTGGTTAGCTCTAAATGGGGTGCATACATCTGATCTGCAGCATATGAACATTTGAAAATGAAAACCAGCTTGGATGTTAGAAGTGTCCTGTTGTTTTTTCACGTTTAAATTGATGTGATAAAAATGCAACTATTAGCCTCTCCACACCATTCTCTTACTAGTCTTTGTTTTGATACAGCAGACTCAAAATTTTCTGGCTTTCTGTCTCCTCAAAATAGAAATTTCAGTCTACAGATTGTGATTTGGCAATATTCTCTAAGGTCTCCACATGCAGAAACCTGGTGTGTTTCTTGAAATGGCTTTACATCTCTGTGCTTAAACTAGTTAAATTTGCATTGACCTCAAAGGCAATTTCAACTAAGTAATGTAGGCTTTACTTATTTGATTTAGCTCAGAGTCTACATAAAGAGATCCAACTTGTAAAATAAAGGACCGTGTGTGCAATGTTAGTGAAGTCTTGGGCTCATTTCAGAAAATAATTCCATGTGAATTTTGAGCTTGTAAGAAAGTGAGCAGATTGCTAAAACTACCCCTTCACCTTTCTCTATACATGTCCACTCTTGTATATGAGCAGAGATGGGTGGATGAAGAGGTAACAGAATTAAATTACTTTCCTCTAAATCTTGCTCTCATTTGTTTCTTCTCATTGGTCTTCCCCATACATACCCTGCCATTTTTACAGTAAACAGATGTGCCCGTGCTCCTCGCGTTGCTCAGGGGGCTGACCCTGATGTGTGTCCTAGGGAAGTAGGATTCTCAAGCAATTCCACCCAGCTGCTGCCACCAGGAGAGCTCTGCATGTTTCCAGAAAGGAGAAATTTCTTATATTTGTCTTTTTAAGGAGATCTTACCTATAGATTTTGGTTTGGGGTGGCGATCATTTGCTTTATTTTAGGTTTTTCTTCAAATATTGGAATCATCTTTCTTATGTACCTATAGACAGTGTGAGAATTGGAAGGCTGGGACATCAAAAGTACCAAAGGACAAAGGCATTTTTATTCTAAGGTTAGAACCTGAGGTTTTCTGGCTCTTGCTAACACCTATTTAACGAATGTGCCTCAGGGGAAACTCTTTTTGTTAACAATTCAACCTCTTTTTTCCCCAGGGAATTGCCAGTATCCATTTATTTCTTGGCAGAGTAATTAGGCCACTCAGAGCTCTGTGCTGCCATGGCTACACTGCTTCAGGTACCTGCATTGCTAAGCCAGGTTAATGGGAGTTCCAGTATCTCTGTACTGCAGCCATGGCTGAGAGGAGCCATACTCTGAGTCAGCCTACAAGTAAAAACAACAAAAAAACTTTTGGTATTCCTGAGCAGACAGAAATGGACATAACTTTTTTTCTTGTTTGGTATCTTCTTCAAAATTTGTGGGGTTTTTAACTAGTATCCTAAAGAACAAAAATTTTAGAACAAAGATCAAAAGGGCAAAACACAAGTATTTCCTCTTTTTGCAATAAACCTCAGTATAGCAGATATTAAATAATGATTCCTGTTAGTCTTTACACATTTGCCAGAGCATAACAACCAATGTTCTGTTTATTCTATAGAACTTCTATAAGATCCTTCCTCATTTTGAATTATATTCTGGTCTTTGGGTCATGCTGTTTTAATTCCTGATATGCTGGAACAAGGATCCAGATACAGCCTATAGGAATTAGAAATAATGTCAACAACAAGCAAGATTTATTTTCTGAAAATACATCATAGGTAAAGCCCACCTGCTATATGGATTTTCATTGGGCATACTTCCAATTTTTCTATTAAATTTGACCTTCTGCAGGAAAAAAAAATACAGAAAGTTCAATATCACAAATTTATGTTAGAAATCAGTTGACTTGAGAAAAAGCCAGTCAAGGAAAAAGAAATACTTTCCAAAAGTTCTGGGGTACTGGGTTATAAAAATTAAAAACAAGGCCTATACAGGAAAATGATACATAGTCACTACCTGGAAAAGTCAGACCCAAAAAAGCCCGTTGCTCTCTTGAAAGACATTGAGAAGAATTTTAGGGGTAGGCTGGCTATGGAGAACCCTGAATCTGAGCTGAGTCCAGACAAATATGTTTGTGTTTGACATAACATTTCTTTACCATAGAGAGTAATTTTCCAAGAATATGACTTCCAGTCTTACTAATTTTGCAGCTTACACACTGGAATTAGATGGGATTTGTTTGTACATTATATGCTTGTCAGGAGACATTATGGCAGAAGTCTCTGTGCAAAGCTTGATTGATGCTGAAACGTGGAGAAATTGATATCTTAGTCTTATTTAACAGAAGTTTGCATTAAAAAGCTGTATGAGAAAACTGTGTATTTTGCCTGGAGGGGGGATTGGTTCTGGGAAACTCTGATAGGCAGATTTCTGTTCTTCTGTTCCTTGTCCTGAATTTTAGAAATTGTAATTGAAGCCTTAAAGTTCACAGGAAATTTTGTTCTAATTATGTATCCCCAAACCCATGGCACCTTGAGTACCTTTATTGCTTTCACATTTTAGTGCTGCACACAGGTTAGATGTACTCTCCCAGTTAGTCAGATACCTTTTCATTTGCTGCAGTGTATCTGTCAAAGTCCTGAGTCAGAAGACTCTGAATACTAACTAACCTGGCCTGGATCCCAAAATCCTCAAAGACAGCCTTTAGGACAGCATCATGGGGGCAGGCATATGATTTATAATCTGCAGAGCCATTTTGTGGGGGCTGGCCCCAGACAGAGCTCAGTCTTTTTTCCTTTGATTTGTTCCCGATATAAACACTGCCAAAAAGAAAGGCTCCTTAACATCCTGCTGTGAAATAAAAGGCTACTGGAAGTCCTTCTGAGGCCAGAAGAAACAATCAGAGTCCTAAAAAAATAGGAATGAGGAAAAGAGCTTAATACTGAGCTAAGAAAAACAGAGGTATGAGCTGGGGGTGCTGGGTGCACCGGTGGGGGGATGAAGGGGAACACCATGGGTACTAGGTATTGTGAGGCTGCTGGAAGGAAGATGTCAAAATTCTTATTCTAGCAGAATCAGCAGCCCAACTCTGCCAGTGTTTGATGTGAAGATCCCAGCCCCAGCTCTTTGGTGGTTTGGGGTGACAGGGTGTCATTTTTTTCAGACCTAGCCTTTACTCTTAGGTTTACAGAGAGACTTAAGAAGATCAAGAAAGTAACCAGGATAATCTTCCTGGTGTTTTCAGGTTCGGTCCTTCTCTCACAGAACTCCCTACAGGAATTTTTTCTAATGGCTCAGAACTCAGGACTTTAGTATCTTTACAAGATCTCAAACTGGGAGCATTGATCCTCTCGCACAACTAAGCCTCAGGTGCCCAAAAACTCACTAACAGTTTGTAACAAAATTGACCACATCAGTGGCCATCTGTTCTTTTCTTGGATGTCTACAGCCCAGCTGCTGGTTCATGGATGTGGTCATTCTGAAAGTACTTTCAATAGCTTCAGTCCTGAACTTGTGCTTGAGTAACAGCAAACCTAAATTGGAAAGGGACACATAAACAGGCATTCTCTGGGAGCTTTAGAAGCACCTCATTTGCTTTTATCTGTTCCGGGAAACAAAACTGTATTACAGAAATGCTATTAAGGAAATTGGTCATTGAAGGTGGTAATATGAAAAGATTAACAATGGAGAAGTCCTATAAAATAGACTAGAAATAGAAATCAGAATGAATATGGAATTCTCTGAAGAGCTACCTGAATTAACAACACATGGCCAGAAATGCTGCAAAAGGAGCTGTGACCACACAGCTGACTTGTCATACTCATGTGCTCACTGCATGCCTGTATTCTCTAAATTGCTGGGGAGAACATTGTCTCTTCAGGGTATGGGTTTTAAGTCATTCAGGGAAGTGAAGGCAGGAAGGCCAGGGCATGGATGCTCAGCAATGAAGGCATGGCTCACAACTCTGCAAAGAGAGCCCCACACTGTGTTTCTGCAGCATGGTAAATCAGGGTGCAAGCAACACTTTTCCACATAAACAGCATTCCCCTGCAAAGAAGCAGCAGCCAAACAATGACACTTCCAGCCTTCCAACAAGGAATGAATTGCAAAAATAAGATTTTATCTCTATACAAGATATACAAATACACAAGCCTGGAGTCTTCACTGGATGAGAGCTTCTGTGTTGTGAATTCATATACGTGGTCTAGATTTGGATAATATAGACATGCAGGAAAATAAAACGTTCACTAGCATCATCCTTAACTTGTCAATGTGGAAAAGTGTTGCTTGCTTCCCAGGGGATGGATGCTGATAGAGACCGAGCACCTGCAAAGCAATTGTTGCTGTAGGATGGCGCGCCCAGCCTTCGCTTCCACCGGCCCCGTTAGCCCGGGGGAGGCAGATTTAGGCGCTTACCCTGCCCCGCCGCCCCGCGTGCCTCCCTCCGTGCCTCCCTGCCCCCGCCAGGAGTGCAGCCGAGCCGGGCCGGACCGGGCCGGGCCGGGCGGCGCCGCAAGGTCAGCCCCGCGNCATGGTGGCGGAGCGCGGAGCTGTCCGCGCCTCCGGCCCGCCTCGTCTGCTGTCGACAGCCCAGGTTGGAGTTCTGACGGCTCGGGACACGGGGTGGTCCCGGGCGGCGGGGGCAGCTCGTCCGGGCTCCCCTCGCCGCCCGGCGATGCGACCCCGCCGGGAGATGCTCAAACCGCTCTAATTAAAAAATTAAAACACGGCCGCTGCTGCTACCGCCTCCTCCTCCACCTCTTCGCCCGCCCCTTTCCATCGCTATTCAGCCGCGCTCCTCTCCAGCCCCGCTTTGCACGGATTAAACCCAGGAGCGTGGAAACTTCCTGCAAAACACTACGTGCGGTGCATCGGTAAGGGCCGGGCCGGGGCCGCTGCGGAGCGGGGCGGGAGCAGCCCTCCCTCCCCCGCTCCTCTCCCGCCGCCCAGGCCGGGTACCAGGGCCTCGAAGGCCAGGTGGTCTCTGCAGTGATGGAGGACGGGGCTGCGGTACCCGCAGGAGGGGCTGCATCCTTCCCAGGCCCCCGTACCCGCCGAGAGGCGCAGCCCCGCCGCCGGCGCCGAGCGGGACCTGTGGAGCCGCGCTGGGTGCGGCGCGGCCGCTGCTCGCCGTGAAACAGCGGGCAGGCTTTCACACTGATCTGCGTGGGGCGTGCTGAGCCGAAAGCCTCTTAGGTTGTGCCCGCAGTGTGGCCTCGGGTCCTCCCAGCAGCTCTAATAGTAATAACGATTAGACCTCGCTTTATATCCTTTCATTAGCTGCGTTTAACTGATGCTGGTTGTATATTAGAGAGGTTTCTATTTGCCACAACAGCAAGTGTTTAAGTTGGATTAGGAAAGAAGATTCATTTTCCCAAAGCTGGATCTGTATATATTGCATTAATAAACAGCAAATCTGTTTCAAATGATAGTGATTCCATATTTGCAAATCATCCGGGTGAATACACCCCTGCAGGGATGCACGTGGGTCAGTGGAACAGAACTGTATCACACTGTCATGCATCATGAGACTTCTGAGACTGCTGTAGACCTACTAACAAAATTTGTTCTGTAGAAAATAATTTTAAAACTCCTCATGTTTCTTGCTGCATGCAATAACACTATGATAGGTTAAACCTTCTTCCTGAAATGGTCTGGGAAAAAAGGGGTTTTGCCTTGCCTGCCATTTTAATGCCCAGTTCCTCTACTGTGACTGCAGTGAAGTTCTAAGCACTGGGGAGAGTAAAAATGCAGCTTTCTCCTGCTGTTTATTAGAAATAATGGTTAAACTGATAGTTAACAGTGTACTTGCTAATGGTTATTGGTTTGATCTTCTAATGTTGCAGCATACAGTCATGTGACAAACAATGTCTGTAAGCCAAGCTAGTTTTTAAAGGTCTTCTCATATTTAAAGATCTATGAAGACTTTTTTAAATAGATAGTTTTAAATAGTATAAGATTGTGCTTTCAGAATATATATATAGAGCCCCTACTGTTCCTAAGGAGTTCTAGTTTTCTTTTTTAGCCCTGAACCTAATTTACTTGGGGGCCCCATGAAGGTCTCTCACTAGATGGAAAGCTGAAATTTTGCGAGGAGCAAATATATGGTCTCAGAATTTCAGAGTGCGTGCTCAACCTAGCATAATTGTTAAGGGAGAGTGACAGAAATCCAGGGATTCCTAATAATTGCTGAACATAGCTATACTTGGAGAACCTTATTGGAAATATGACTTGGGAGTAGCCAGAACCACTCTGACTGCTGTCAGAGGGACAGCATTGACAATGGAAACATATTCTGAGGGGCTGCATCTTGCCTCTTCTGCCAGAATTCAGGCATGGATGCTGGGCCTTTCACTACCATTTTCCTGGAAAAGGTTTACTTGTGGGATATTACTCCTTATAGAGACATTATCCTTTTGCCTTGTTATTCTTACAGGATTGAACTTAAATAATTTTTTTTAACACTGAAATAATTGTCCCTGTTGTACTCTGGCATGGTGGAAGTTGCTGAAATAGTATGGAATTTCTAGGAATCTGGCACTCCTGTTCTGAAGACTTCTGATTTTATGTATTGAAGATCCACTTTTCTGGAATTTAAACTGGAAAAGATACTGGCAGCCAGCAATATGGAATGAGTCTCCTTCTTCATTTACCAGTTGTCAGCAGACAAGTAGCACTGTTTTTCTGTTCAAGATGGTATATTTTTAAATGGAAAAGTGATGGAATAACAATATTTTCCTACATTTAATTAAAATCACAAGCTTTGCTTTTGCATGGGAAAAGTGATTTTTTGGTAAGGCAAATGGGAGACCAGTGTATGTGAATCATTCTGGATATATGGACAAAGGGAGCATTCACTACTCTTGGCTTT
The DNA here is from genome assembly GCA_013399455.1 of Anthoscopus minutus. Taxonomy (NCBI): domain Eukaryota; kingdom Metazoa; phylum Chordata; class Aves; order Passeriformes; family Paridae; genus Anthoscopus; species Anthoscopus minutus. Next base: position 14,931 of record VWYI01028928.1, read on the forward strand.
CAATTTCTTTATCAGGATCCATCTTTTGTGTTCAACTGACTGTTACTATCGCTTTCATCTGACTTCAATCATATTTGCTGATTGATCCTTATTTAGGGAGTGCTGTGTTTCCTCAAAGGAGAGTCCTTGATGAGAAATAGAGGTTTTATAGTCATCTAGTAATTTATTATGTTGAGTTGGCAAATAATTTAAGCTTGGGCAAGCTTAAATTACCACTTAAAAAACCACTGAAAGCCAAGTGGGTGCCAATGAGTGAAAGGCAATGTGGAAGTCTTAGAACTGTTAGCTGGTCAATACTTTTAATAGTTAAAGATCACTTTGGTGTAGGTGGCAAAAAAATGTAACTGTTTTGAGGGATAGCTAACTCCTTCCTGACTTGCTTTTCAGTTTGTCTTCAAACAGCTCTTTGTGTGTTCCTTTGCAAGCAAACAAACTCTCCCTTCAATTTCTAGAAATTTTAAATGGGCTGAAGTGGGCAGAGTCAGTGAAGAATATTGTGCACAGAAGAAACAAATCAAGTTGAAACTCCCTTCCTAAGCAAATTTAAGCAAGTTTTTTGAGAATATGCATAATCAGAAAGCAATAGTATATAGGGGAGATAAAAGCAGTAATAGAGGTGCACAGCAAAACTGGGTGGATTACATATTGATGTATTGATCACAGCTGCAACTTGGAATTATTTCATGTAATTTAATTCAGAGTATTTAGCATTTTTAAAATAATAAACATCTCTATTCTACCATGTTTTTTTTACATAGTCTTAAAAGATCTGAATCTCTATTTGTGCTTGTTCAAAGGCTGTACTTTCACTAGACTCTGACTTCACCAGCAACATAGAGTCTGCAGCCATGTGGGTCTGTCAGGCACTGCTTTGGTGAGTGCTGGGAATAAGGCAGAAAAAACAAATCCTACAACGCAGTCTCCCCATGTTAAATGTCTGATTAGGCTGACTCTTCAGATAGGAAAAGTGTAGAGATTCAGAAACTGGAGAAGGTTGAAAATCACCCCCTTAAAGTCCAATTAGTGTTAGTTGGGGAAGGTGGAAGAATGCATGAATACAGTGAATACCAACAGTGCCACCTTGTGTGGGTGGGATGGGAGAGTTCATCCATGAGGAGGCGAATGGTCCCTGCTGCATCCCCAGCTCCTCCACCTCGGCATTGGGGTGAGCCCCGGCCAGCTAGGGACAGGGCAGAGGGAAGGATGAGTTCCCTTTAGACCTGCAGGAGGGAGGTGTTTGCTGCCTCACTTGAAAGGCAGAGGTGGTGGGTATGTTAGGGGCACTCAGCTTGACAGTGGAAGAAGGACCAACAAAAAAGCAGGTTGCTCAGTTTTTTCTTTTGTAATTCAGCAGCTAGAGTAATGTCTGGGGGGAAGAGGGGGTAATGTGAATTGTTTCCATATAGGAACAGTGAAAGTGCTACCAAAAGTCTGATCTTATGCAGCCTTTTAGGAGTAAAACACCAATGATGAAGTTTGAGACTCAAGCTGTGGTCAAGGGTTGCACAACACTGAAAAAAAATTTATGAGACTTAGGGGAGATGCAAGCCTTCCAAGCCTTATAAAGAAATTAGGTCCCTGCAGATCAAGTAGAGTGAGTGCCTGGTGTGACTGATACCACATTGTTTCTCAGCCTGGAAAAATAATGCTTAAATGCAAAGAGAGCCTTTGGGGAAAATAGTATTTGCTTTACTATGGGTCCACTATAAGTATGCAAAAGAAGGCGCCAGTTGCAGAGTAAGGTTAATTTCATTTGTTTAGCACAAAGTAAAGCAGTGTAGGTTGGGTGCAGCCTTAGGCAGCGCAGACTGGTCTGGAAATACTTGTGTCTGTGCAAAAAGGAATCTTTAAATAAGGTATGAAAGTAAAAATATTTACAAAGCAAATATATTGCTAAAGGAACCCTTCTCCAGCTGAACTAGGGGATTCCTGGAGAAAGGACAGGGTCTAAAAAATGCTAAGCACATTTAAGTACCATGGCAAACAAAAGAAAAGTAATTATGTGTGACATATCCACCATGCAGGCGTCATATAGGTGAGAACTGAAAACAGTCATTTACAAAAAAAAAAGTAAAATAGATTTAAAAGCTATGAGGCTCAACATTTCCATTTTCTGAAGTTCCATACAAACCAACTTTCAGGAACACAGAATTTTTTAACAAGTTGCACCTGACAAAAGTATTGATGAACTGCTTTTGATCATGACTCAGCCAGAAAGAAAATTTAAAAAATACTGAGATAAACAAAAGACAAATTAAAGTGGTCCTTTCTAAAAAGATGATGATACATATTTGTTCATTAGCATATTGGGAGCTATACCTTGTTTGTCACTGAGGATCTGAGACTTGAATTTACTGGAGAGTTACTATTTTGAAAATAATGCTGATACTTAAAATACACATAATATTTTACCTCAGTAACTACTTGTATAAGCCACTTTCAATAATACTTCCTTTACAGTTGCTTATATTTACATATATATGCAAGAACATTAATAATATTCCATTATCCTCAACTCTGTGTGTAAATTAGTGCTGTCAACTCTCTGCTTGCCAAGAATGTACAACCATTATGCCATACACCCTAACTATTTATGTTAGGGGATGACAAGAGGCATTTGTTATGAGAGCAGATCAAGAACATTTGTAACAGTGTTGTACTAAATGAAGGATCCCCTTTTAACAGGAACATTCCTCAGAAATCTTGTCTTTTTCCTGTAAGAACATAAACAGAGGCAGAAAAGATGTTGGAAGCCCATATATCAAAAGATAATTTTTAAATATTCCCAGGAGGGACCAAAAAGATAATTTTTAAATACTCCCAGGAGTGACCAGTAGTGTGTAACAAAGGAGACTATGTCAGCACAGGAAATGCCATGGAAAGACAATGGTTTCCTTTTTTTCACTTAACTATGGTAAATAGAATTTTAAAAAAAATCAATCATTTTATACTCAAGAGTCTTCCTAGGGAAAAACTTAAACATTTTTCAGCACAGTTTTGTAGACCAAAGAAAATCTACTCTTTAATTCCAGTTCAGCCCTGTCAGGTCCCTAACAGCTCTTTGTGGTGTTGCTCTCCCATTTTTATTATTGTTCTTTGAAGACAGAAATACTAAGTGATTGTGTGGGGGACTTGTAGAAGAGGAGGCAAGACTCCCATAAAAATCCTGACACAGGCAACGGAGCTGAAAACAATGCTTTAAATTGGAATTGTGGTGAGAGGGAGACAGGGCAAAGCTACCATAACTCCTCCAGGCTTTTAGCCAGACAGCCCCAGTGCAGCCTTAGTACAAAACACCTCTTCTTCATCTTTGGATGTGTATGGATTGTGCAGTTCTGAGTATTTACTGCAAAACCCGTTGTGTGACAGCAGAGTTTACTGACACAAAACCATGTACACTGGGCTGTGGTAGGTTGATTCTGACTGGCCATCAGGTGCCCATCAAGCTGCTCTATCACTCTTCTCTTCAGCAGGATGGGGTGGGAGAAAATAAGATGCAAAAAACTCATGGATCAACATAAAGGCAGTTGAATAAAGCAAAGACTGCATATGCAAACCAAGAAAACAGATTTATTCTCTGTTTCACATCAGCAGGCAATGTCCAGCCACTTCCTGGGAAGCAGTACACATAGCAGTTGCTCTGGAAGACAAATTTCCTAACAAATGCCCTCTTCTCCTTGTCCTTGCCTCTCCTTTTCCTTGGCTTCTGTTGCTGTGTGGATGTCATATGGTATGGAATATCCCTTTGGATAGTTTGGGTAAACTGATCTGGCCTGATCTATGTCCTGTCCCAAGGTCTTGCCCACTCTCAGCCCAGTGCTGAGGGGAATGCTGGAGATACTCCTGTGATGCTGTCCCAGCAAACACCAATGTGTTACCAACTCCTTTCCAGCTGCTAGTACAGAGCACGGCACTGAGGGCTGCTGTGGGGAAATCTGACTTCACCTCAACCAAACCCATGGGCCCAAAAGGCATACAAGCTCGGGGAGGTAGTGATTGAAACAGTAGATTATTCAGAACAAGTAGGCGAACTGTATAAGAAAATCAGCAACTCCTATTATATCCACAGGCACAGGAATTCAGTGTCAGCTGCTTGGTGCCATAATACTGCTTTAGGGAGTATAGGATTCTAACACTTGAGATGATCTGTGCAAAGCACAATCAAACAGAGGATCTCGTAACCTGAACATGGGAATTACTCCCCTTCATCCTGCAGAAGTGAGAGCTGTAAAATGTAATGATAGCAATATCAAGTAAACATTAACTATCCCAGCAGTGATTATTATCGCAAATACCAAGATATTTATCTAATTAGGGTTAAAGTGTGAACAGAATTATTTCTCTTATCAGACCTCTGGACATGCCTTCCTACCTTCATCCGGAATGGAGGTTATTGGGGTGTTTTTCAGGAGTTTCGAGTGCTTTCTCCAAAATCTCACGTTACCAATACCTGCTATGACAGTCATGAGCACAGACAAAGGAGAATCTCATCAGTTCATAAGGAGTTTACTCACAAAAGCTACATTAGTACAGGTCAGTGGTTCAGCCACCAGAAGCTACCAATCTAAATTCATTGCAGAAGACTGAGTGGCTTTCCTTATATAATATATATTTATATAATATTTGGTCACCCCTTTAGAAATGATTTTGTACTTGTGGTTAGTAAAATGATTAAGCTTTGTCCAAATGATAAATGCTTTTTTCTTCTTTTAAAAATATTACTTATTAGAGAGTGTCCAAAGGAGGCAACAAAGATGGTGGAGTGTCTGGAGGCCTTATGAGGAGCGACTGAGGTCAATTGGTAGCCTGGAGGAGATGGAGGGGAGACCTCATTGAGATCTTTGACATTGTCACAAGGGGAAGCAGAACCTCAGCTACTGGTCTCTGTCTCTCTTTTCTCAAGTGACAGGCCTTGAGAAAACAACATGATGCTCAGTCAGGAGAGGTTTAGGTTGGATCAGGAGAAGGTTTTTCACCCAGAGGGTGGTTGAGCACTGGAACACCCTCCTTGGGGAAGTTCACAACTTGTGAACTTCTCAGCACCGAGCCTGAGAAAGTTCCAGAAGTCTTTGGACAATGCTCTTGAGCACATGGGGTGTTTTGTTCAGGGCCAGGACTTGGACCGGACGATCCTGATGAGTCCCTTCCCACTCAGCATATTCTGTATATGCTTTAAGTATATTTGGTCTGAGCTGTCTCAACACAAGAGTTGATTTTGTGTCCAAATCCTTCAAAATTTGGGAGCCTTCAGTTCACGATGAATGTGGGGATCTTCTTATTGTTGAGGGGTACTGAAATGTTTGGAAAATATTAAGACATAAAAGACTTTTTTTAAATCAGGAATGGTGTAGCCAGCAGGACTAGAGCAGTGATCATCTCCCTATACTCACGCTGGTGAGGTTGCCCAATTAATCCTTTGTTCTGTTTTGGGCCCTTCACAGCAAGGACACTGAGGTGCAGAAGTGTGTCCAGAGAAGGGCAGTACAGCTAATCAAGGGTCTGCAACATAAATCTTGTAAGTAGCATCTGAGGGAGTGTTCAGCCTGGAGAAAAGGAGGCTCGGGAGGGACATTATCACTTTCTACAACTGCCTGAAAGCAGGATGTAGCCAGGTGGGAATTGGTCTCTTTTCCCATGAAACAAGTGATAGAGTGAAAGGAAATGGCCTGAACTTGCACTAAAGGAGGTTTAGGTTGGATGTTAGGAAAAATTTCTACATGGAATGAGTTGTTAATCACTGGTACAGGCTGCACGGGGAAGTGGTGGAGTCGCCATTGCAGGGGGCTTTTAAAAGGCCTTAACATTTAGCACTTGGGGACTTGGCTTAGTGGTGTAGTTAGGAGTGCTATATTAAAAGGTGGACTTTAAGATCTCAGAGGTCTTTCCCAGCCATTCCAATCTGGGATTTCCCAATCCCAGAACTGTTTCTGCGACTGAGTGATCCAGTGACTCAGTGGAGACGGCAGTTGTGAGGCGCAGCAGCCGCCATGGCGGCCAGCCAGTCCCCGCGTCGCCACGGCAACGCACAAAGCCTCGGCGCGCGTGCTCTCGCGCGCGGCACTCTCGCGAGACTTGGTGCGGCGCGGCGCGGCGCGCGAGGCCGAGGTGCTGGGGGCCCGTTTCAAACCGGCGGTCGCTGGGCCGCGGTCCGGCGCGAGATGGCGGAGAGCGACAGGGCGGAG
>VWYI01028928.1:21405-197258 GCA_013399455.1 Anthoscopus minutus
CTCTGGAGGCCTCGGCCTGGGCACGGGGCAGGTGGCGGTTCCTGCTCAGAGGCCGCTGAGGGCTGCGCCGTGCGAGGCCGCCCCGCAGGACAGGGCTGGACTCCGAGCCCCGGGCTCTGGTACCTGGCGGACTGGTTCCCATGGGATACTCTTCCAGGAGTGTTCCGCATCGCTTCTGGTGCCGTTTACGTTTCCACTAATTGCCGAAACGATGTTATTTGTAAAGCCATTGAACTAGTCTTTGTTTACGTGAGAATGGTAAGACAGCGCTATAGTAATTTACTTTCTGAAAGCAAACCCCGCACAGGCATGCACGAAGTTTGCTTGGAAACGATAACATTTCCATACACGGAATATGCAAAATTGTGCCTTGTACAGTAGGTCTAAAAGGAACTTCATATAAGGGAGCTGGAACTACCAGCTCTCTGGAACAATACCATGAATAACTTTGTGTGCCTGATTGCTCTTGATGTCAGGCTTTGAGGATTGTCACTCTTCACATGAACTAGGTTTTGGCTTCAGATCGTTGGAATTTCAATATCTCTTCCAATCTCACTCAGATCTTGGAGGGAAACTACATTTATAGTAGACTTACTGTTAGAGTACATCAAAGCTGTTGGTGTCTGTGAAGTTTTGACATGTTCTAAGCAGCCCTGCTCTGATACTGTTGTGTTTAAAAAAACGCATGTGGGATCATCTTCAATATAAAGCTGGAGGACTAAAGATATACTTCATGCCTTTACTTGACTCCCTGTAAAATCTAGTTTAGTTTACAAGCTATAAATTCCACTTTACAGTAAAAGAGAATTTGTGGATTTGGTTTTCCCCCCTAGTCTGGCCCTCAGCTTCCAAACTGCATGATTAGAATTGAATTTTTACAGGATGATTGCCACCCTTTTACTCATTTTAGGGATATAAATTTTATTTCCTTTTGAGGTTGCTACTGTTGAAATAAGATATTTTCTCTGTATCCCTCCTGTCAACAATATCTTCTTTTCCCTCCAAAACCTCCAAAGCAAATGAAAAATCCCAGTCATTCCACGTGGCAGAATTCACAACTTGAAGTTTGAAAGTAATGCTGGGTTCTTGGTAACAGAGATACAAATCTTACTCTTTGACATACAGTTTCTAATTTCCTCCAAACATGTACAGAGGATTAAGCTGTCAGTCTATATGTTAAGTGTATAACTTAAGAAAAAAATGTTTCATTAACCTGGTTTGCTTAGCATTCATTAAACTGGAGAGGAATCCTGGCTCAGTTTGCACTCTTCCCTAAGTTTTTTGTATTGGGCAGTGGAACTGTTCAGCACAACAAAGCTTAAGTGAGCCATATGCTTTGTAATCACATTAATCACATGTTGTGAACTTCCTCCATTTTGGTCTGCTTATCTTATTTTGGACACTTGTGAGGAGAGGAGTAGAAGTTTGTTTTGAAAAATCAAGGTTTAGGGCTTTCATGTTGATGTATCTTGTGCTTATTATTTTTAGACTTCTGGTTTTGCATGTGGAAAGCTCTTTTGTCTTCAAAACTTTATGGAAAGTTCAAAAGCTTTTTTTTTCCTAAAAGGTATAATTTATCTTTCAGATCAAGAACTAATTAAAGACATTTTTGTTTTCCAGTCCTAGGAATGGTGATGGTCTGTGATTTCACAGGCAAATATTAATTTAATGTATGAAATGTGTAGCTCATACAAAAGGTAAAGATTAGAAATTACTATTGCTTTCTGCCCATGAAGATGTCAGTTCATAATTTCTGAATCTGTCTTTTCTGTGGTCTCTAGGTGAATAATGTGACATTGCTTTGAATGTATTATTTGATTGAAATTCTTCTTAATATTCAGAGAGGAGGGTAAGAGTTGTAAAAGGATCTCTGCGGCCTGTTCACTGGCCTCTGTTGATTTTGGCAGATGAGTTTTGCAAGAAGGATTGTTGCTTTAATTAATCTTCTGTTTTCAGCAGCTTGGCTGTGATTCCCAGACCAAGTGCAGTGTTGCTTTCCCAGATTCAGGAGTTTATGCCTGGCTTGTATCTTCTGTGCTCTCGACTGATTTGTACAGCCAGGTCTTGCAGAGCCTCTGGATTCCATATTTGGAGACCTATCTCATCCTGTGTACTACATTGAGCACCAAGGGGCTGTTTCATAATCCTTTAAGCAGGAAAGAGCTTAAAAGGCTGAAGAGAATCCATTGCTCTAATCCTAAAACTTAAGGAAGAACTCAGATTTTTACTGGGAGTCTTGTTGGGCAGGAGTTAGATTTGCATTTGCACATGGGATTGGATTGGAAGGAACTGATCTGACTGGAAGACCTGATATTCTGCTCTTTGCCTTCTCCCTGAATTCCTCCAGTTCCTGCATTGTTCCCTCATTTCACTTCATTACACAGCCACACAAGAATTATGTTGTCACACAGACAGGATGGTGTGGAGGAGGGATGATGCAGAGGGACGTTGGAGGATGCCTGAGCCAGATAACACGTTGTTGACTTGAGATGTTTTAAATTTTACAAATACTTGCCCCAGGAAAGTATCCATGCATTTCCCAATTGCTAATCCACTCTTAATCCACATGTAAACACAAGCAAGTTGATGCCATATGAGTATTTCAAAATTGGGGAAAAAGTCATGGGAGAAATATGGATATATTTGAATATACTCCTCCCTGAAAAGTGCCCAGGCTTGAGCAGATAATACATTTAGCTTCATGAAAAGCTCCTTGTGTGTGCTTTTGAGTGCAGGACTGCCACTTACTCACTGTTTTGTTAAACAGAAGTGCAGAGAGCTGAAAATTTGCCAGTTAATCAAAATCACTGGTTTTGCCATATGTTGTGGTTGTAAAACTGAAATGCCTGAAACTTTTTGAAGTGTCTTAAGTGGGACAAAAATGAAACCTTCTGAAATGTGATGTAATATAAGAAGGAGGGTTCACAATCATTCACTTCAGTCAGTCCTGTAGGAAATTACCTTCTAGTTGTTCTAACTCAAGTTGCTAATTCTAGCTTTTTAAAGTACATGTTTTTGTAAAAGTACTTTTTAATTTTAAGTAGACAGTGATGTGTAGTTAAAGTTGCTAAGTAGCATCTGTTCAGTGGATCACATTTGTGTGGCTTTATTCAGTGGATTCTCTCAGTTCAGCACTTCTCCTTTTTAAAAGTAACAATTGAGGCACCTTGAGCCTCTTAGCATGCTAAATGACCTTGTGATAGTAGCAGTACCAAGACTGCTGAAGAATTACAGATATTTCTGCTAATTCTGTTAAAAGTGTATGGTCTTAATGAACCTGAGATTTGGACTGCCTTAAGAGAGAAGCAGCTAATTTTCTTGCATTTTTATCTAAAAAATAAAAATATTTTAAAAGGAGGATTTTGTTGCTGTTGGTGAAATTTTGAAAGACTGAGGGCCAGGTATTTGTTTTCTTGGTTTTAGTGGATAATACCTACTTACTTAGTCTTAGATTCATAGCATGGCTTAATACAGCTGTTTCCTATGCATTTAGCATGATTTCAAATTTTAGTAATGTTCAGCAGTGAAACTAAAAGAATATTTGTTGTTCTTAGTTGAATTTTAATTTCTGTCTTACAAAAGTGTGGCAAAAATTATGAATAAAAATTATTTATGGTGTAGATAAAACAGAATTTGATATAAAACCTATTGGAGTTGATTTTGATATATTATTATTCCACTGAATGAAGCATCCTGAGCTATTTCATCTCTCAAGGTTAGACTATTTTTACTCCCACTTCTGTGGTGACTTGTCCAAGTGAGATGTGAAAATTACCAAGGCACAAGGCATGGGTAATATAGCTCATTTTTCACTCTTTCTGTTTTGGTCTTTGTGATAGTTTCATAGTTCTGTCCTCTGGAGTCTTGACAGACAGGATGTGCTGGGACAGGTTGCCCAGAGTTGTGGATGTCCCATTCCTGGAAGTGTTAAAAGTTGGATGGAGCCCTGAGTAAGGTGATCTAGTGAAAGGTGTCCCTGGGCATGGCAGGGGACTTGGAATGAGATGATCTTTAAGGTCCCTTCCGACCCAAACCATTCTAGGATTCTATAATTCTGTGAAATGGAATGTAAGTGAATTAGTGAGATGTACTTTCTTTACTTAATATTGTAGCATTTTTTTGTTCTTAGTAAAACAAAGTATTTTGGAATTACTCTGGTAGCATAAATTTATTTTTCCTAATTTGAAAAGCAGCATTTGACATCTTGGGAATTCCTATAGTATAGGAAATACTCAATTATATAGGTAGGAAGTGGGATAGTCTAATGACCCAACACAAGACTAATAGTGTTTTTGCTTGGATTTTTGTTTTTTAATGTAGGGATAATGATGAGACAGCAAAAGAAGGGAAAGCACCTGTGAAAGAGAAGTCTGTTGCAAAGGCGAAGGCAATCCCTTCTCTTGGAAACAAGAATAGATTCCACCCCTATGCAAAGGAGAAGAATGCAGGCTCTGGGGACAAGAAGGCTCTTAATCGCAATAGAGTTTTTATTAGCAACATCCCGTATGACATGAAATGGCAAGCTATTAAAGACCTGATGAGAGAGAAAGGTAACTTACTCCTTGTAATACACTTCACACAGAAACCTATAGGGCTTAAATGCAACCAATGTGTCCTTTGAGCCACACAGATTTGATTTGACTTTTTTTGTTTTGGCCTTTACTTGGTACATCTATCTCCCTTCCCCCTCTTTCATCCGAGACAATTGCATTGCAGGGTAGGCTGGGTAAATGAAGTGCTCACAATCTTCTGCCATTCTGGTGTGACAGTAGAGAGTATATGCATGACCTCATGAGTTCTTAAAGAGATTGTTTTCGTCTAGTTGTAGTCCTTGTAGATTTTTTTTTCTCTAAGGGCTATTGTATTTAACAACACATGAAGTGTGTTAACCTGAATAATAAGGGATGTCTTTCAAAAGTTGTTTTGTATTTCTTTGGTGGAATCTGGCTGTGGCATTAACTTTGTCTGCATTGTCACTACTGCCATGACTGTTTGTCTGGAGCTTCGTATTAAAAGCTTGTTACTATTGTTGTGGTTCTGATAGAGAAATCTGACTGCCCCAAGAATGTTATTTTAAATTTGGGGTAAAATAATGATAATATTTAGATTTTGTAAAAAGTTGGTTCTGTGTTTTCCTTGAAAAATTGATTCTTCAAAAGTAATGCAAAGCACACTTGGCTTTTAGGCTGTGAAAAATGCCAGACCCCCCTTCTGTAACTGCTGGTTTATCTGTTGTAAGGTGACGTGACTATTTGATTGGTTTATTTACTTAAACTTCCTACCTTAGAAAGTGAGTCGCTTGCTGTGAAATATTTGATGTGTAAATTTGGTTATTATTGAAGGCAAACTTTTGATTGAAGATATTCAGGTAGAAAGTCACCTTAAAACAGGTGTTGTGAGTAGGATGATAAATGTAACACTTTCCAGTGAACGTTGACGTTTCATTTGTTAGGTTAAGGGACTGTGTATATCTGAATTTGTTCACCAACTATATCATACTGGCCAAAATATGATCTGTAGTATGAATTAGGTTAAATATAGTTGTTTGTTTTTAGCTTTTGAGAATGTGGCTGCTGCATATTTCTGAAAACTAGCTAAATTATATAGCCATTGACAGGAGGTATGTTGGTCTGGTTTTGATTGTTGGTGAATAATAGGTGATTCTCTGTAGACTTGTGCACAGGGGCACAGTAAAGAAAGATACTGGTGTTTAAATGCATTGTCTCTTGGTATTTTCCCTTTGTATGTCTTATGTAGTTGGTGAGGTTACATACGTGGAGCTGTTTAAGGATGCTGAAGGAAAATCAAGGGTAAGTGCCGTGGGCAACAATCTGCTAGAGGTGTAAAAGTTCCTCAGCAGTTTTATTTTTGTATAATACCTGTACGAGTTATTGGAAAGTAAGTTTCATTTTTACACTGATTTTCATTAAGGTAGCCTTGAGGATTCTGTATTAGAAGTAGTCTGACACCTTCATGCAACTCACACTAGCTGGTTGTAAGGGACAAAGTACTTCTGTAAATGTTAACAAATGGCATTTACTTAATTCTTCTTTTTAGCCAACACCTTTGTCTTGGTGCAAATCTGTTTCATATAAAGGATGTTCAATAAACCAATCATTTTATGTAAATTTTATTAGTGTAGTATGCTCTTCTTGGGGCCAACAAGTATCAAATGTTAGCTAAGAATATACTGGGTGAAGTGCCTGATTTCACAGCTTTGCAGGATTGGTACTTTCAAACACTGGCTTAATGTATTTATTTTCTTAAAACTAAATGGATGCAGATGGTTGGGCCAACAGAGTGCCTGCAGTGAGGCAATAATAGTGAAGATTGTTAAAGCTCCTCTGTCTTCTTAATAACAGTCAAAAGTTTGGCCAGTAGCAGCTCCAAACCTGCAGTGAGAATGTGAGAAATGCAGGTTTGAGTCTTAACTGAGGTCGTATCAATTGTTGTAAATTGCTTTCTTTAATACTTGTTAAAACTAAAACATGCTGTCAGCTTTGCTATACTTAAAGAAATCCTCAACTCTTTGCTTTATTAGAAGGATGCTGGTGCAGTCAATCAGGTTATTTTCTTATAAGGTAATTTCTCAATTATGATGTAGTACTGAAGAGGTATGCAGATTGCCTTTTCATTGTAGTGGTGTACTTGATGTAGGTAGATTTGAATTTTGTAGTTAGTGGACAGCTTTTAATGACATGATGAGTGTCTTGATTGGTTTTTGGTTATGTTTTGGGGTTATTTTCTTTCCACCCTTTCCCTCCCACCTGCTCTTTCCAGTTGTCCTTACATGCATCTGTGTGGCATTTTTGCAATACTGGTTTGACTCAAAGAGCATAAGAGACAATGTATTCTCTTGCATTTGAATGGTATGTATGCTGAGAAAGTAGGAGAAATTCAGATTGGCTACCACTAAAGAGTATATATTATGGATTTTGAAGCTGAAAATAACTTGTGTAGTTACTTAACAGTGAGCTGGGATCTTTAACTGGAATCTTCATTGCTCTGTCATATGTGCTGACTGACTTCTTGTTTTTTTTTGCTTGTTTTCTCTTTACATATGATGACAAATTTCATGGATATAGGGTTGTGGGTAAGTTCCTTTTTTTATGTGTGTAGAAGCACACTATTATCCAAACATTCTATTAGTTTTGGCATGTTAAACTTTATATTAATACTCTTAAATGTTTTGATCTCTTTCTAAGTGTGGTTGAATTCAAAGATGAAGAATTTGTTAAGAAGGCATTAGACACTATGAACAAATATGACCTTAGTGGAAGACCCCTGAATATTAAAGAGGTATGTTTATTGTTGCCCTTAGAACTTGAAATAGTGAAGATACTAAAGCTTACTGAGATGACCATACAGTGTTTTGAGAATCTTAGATGTGTAATTTCCAGTTTCATTTTTTGTGAAATTTTCTTAATGGGCTGAACTGCCTGTTGGATTGCAGAAGATTGGATACTATGCCAAGTAAACTGACAAAAAGCATATCCTAAAGTCAAAATAGTCTAACGCTGTTTTTTGGTAAAACAACTTTATTTCATATTCTTACCTTAATGTCATCAGGGCTTTTCCAGCCTAAGTAATTCTATGTTTACATTGCTTACCTGCTTCAAAATATGACACAGAATGAGCTAATTATTAGACCACTACGTATGTGCAAAAATGGGGGTGGAAATAGAGAAGTTGTGCTGTCTGGAAAGTGAAATAACATCAAGTTTTCTATTGTAGTGCTGTAGTATATGATGGTATCTGATGCAGTTCTTCCTGTCCTGTTACAGTTTTAATAGTGATATTAATAAGTAATACAAAACCACCACCTAATTAAATTAATTCAGTTGTTGGAGGAAAGTGCTAGACTGACAGTCCTTTAGCTTGAATTCTACTTCACATGCTGTAGCTACCCTCGTTTCTACAAGGCTGGTACAGCATGTGAAGTGGCAGTGCACCTCCTCAACAAGTGCTTTGCCAATATGCCTCAACCCTCACCTGAAAGGACCCACCTCTGGAGATGAGGGAATTAGGTCTCTGTGCTAATCCAGTTCATGATCCCTCTGACATGGACATGTGTGTTTATTAGTTGATAATTTTGATGGGTTTATACAGAATTTCAAGCAGTACCATTTTGTTTGTTGCTAGTCCTGTTGTTGATGGTTAGGTGGCTTTGTTTGTGCCCATGTTTCAGGATCCTGAAGGGGAACATGCTCGTAGGGCACTACAGCGGGGAGGAGGGCAGTTTCCAGGAGGACACGGACCTGATGCAGCACCTGGAATGATGAATTTACCACCTTCTATTCTCAATAATCCAAACATTCCTCCTGAGGTTATCAGTAATTTGCAAGCAGGCAGGCTCGGATCCACGATTTTTGTTGCCAATGTAAGCTTAAAACTGTATTTTATAACTTTAATATTAGATCTTTGTAAAACATCTTATACCTATGTAGTTCAGTTTTAATATAATGAGGGGCTTGGAAATAGTTTTCAGTTAGTACATTCAGTTGAAAATATTGGGTGTGTGTTGAGATTTTGGACATGGAAAGATAGATTAAACTCTTGAGACTGACATGGACTTCTAATTATTGCAGTCATCTGTTGATTCAAAAATATTTATACATCTTTTCACTATTTACAATTGCATTTTTTTATTAAATATATACTTCAGTTTATCTTGCTAGTTACTTTAGACTAACACAATAAAGTTCCAACAACTACAGTGGTTCAAGTTTTTTATTAGCACAAAAGACTTCTGTATTTATATCAAGTCTTGTGGAATTACAGCTGCTCTTCTCAAGAACCAACTGAATGTTAGAATGTTAATTAAAGTAAAATACATGTACATAGAATAAATTGTTGACTTTTTGGACTTTGACACAATGTGTGTACATTAGAAAATCTCAACTATTTACAATTATCAAGCGTTTTGTCAATGAAGAGTTAACAGCAATGCAGAAAATCTCTTTCAAATGTAATGGCAGAACAGAGAAGTGCACTGAAATCACTGATGTATTTCTGTGTTAAAGCTTGACTTCAAAGTTGGCTGGAAGAAACTGAAGGAGGTATTCAGCATTGCTGGAACTGTGAAGCGTGCAGACATCAAAGAAGATAAAGATGGCAAGAGTCGAGGAATGGGAACAGTTACCTTTGAACAAGCAATTGAAGCTGTTCAAGCAATATGTATCCTTGGTTTTGAAAAATAATTAGTTGGTCTTTATTGGTACTGACAGCATAGTTTTGCAAATGGTGCTTATTTGCCTTGTAGCCATGATATAGGGACTAGAGGGTCTAAATTCTAAAAGTTCCTCGTGATATTGAACAAAATTAAAATACCTGGTAGTGTGACAATTGTGAAACTAATTTTAATGTCCCTAACAGCTTGTATTGCATCTTCTGGCCCCTGAATTGGGTTTCTAAAGATAAGGTAGGGAAAGATAAAACTCATAGCAATTGCATAGAAATAGAATAAGTTATTACATTGATTCTTCAGAAACAGTTAAATTGTTCTCTTAAGATTCCTTGACTTGTGTTTCTTCAGCTATGTTCAATGGACAATTCCTGTTTGATAGACCCATGCATGTAAAAATGGTGAGTTGCTTTAATTTCTTTCTACTTTATGTCTCTGCCAAAACACTGAAAGGGTCATAGCATAACAATCTTGTTTTTTATCAGGATGACAAATCAGTTCCTCATGAAGACTTCCGTGTTGTGGACAGCAAAAGTTCACCATTACCTCGTAAGTGCACAGTGTTTTCTACTCCTTGCACTCAATATATGGTGATCCATGTTTTGGCACAATTTAGTAATACTTTCACTTACTATGGTCTCTGTGATACAGAGGAAGGTCTCTCTTCTGATCATACTTTTTTGTCTTTGTTTTTGAGGTGGTCTTGGTGGCATTGGTATGGGACTTGGACCAGGTGGACAGCCCATCAGTGCAACACAACTGAGCATGGGTGGTGGAATGGGGAGCATGGGTCCAGGAGGTAAATAAATATTCTTCATTTTTAAGTTATACAGAGCGAGTTTAAAAATTTTAAAGTTTAAAATTGTCATTTCTTTTTGTAAAAAAGACATGTGTTTGTAAAATGACATGTGTTTGTAAACCTCTCAAACTTATGACAAAGCAAGCCTTGTATAGTGTGCTTTTGAGATTTTAACTCTATCTGGCTTCTAAAAATTCCATTAGGATGTACTAAGTGTTGTTTATCTTTTTGGTTTAAAGGTATGGGAATAGACGGCCCAGGATTTGGTGGAATGAGTAGAATGGGAGGCGGTACGTGCAATGAAATTTTTTGCATTAAATAGTTCTTTAATACTGTATAGAAAACACTTTTCCTTTTTTACAGGACTTCCTGGATTTCGTGGCATGGAAGGAATGCCTAACATGGGAGGATTTGGAGTCAACCGAATGGGAGGTAGTTGAACACTGTTCCTGTACACCTACTAGTTTGCTAATACTTATTTATTAGAACCCTCCATTTAGGGGTGGGTAAATAGATGAGTTAAAGGAAGTAGTTGCATGACTGGAGGCCTAGGACCCGGCGAGAGAGTTGAATGTGCAGTAGGTGCCTCTGACTTGTGCATTAGACTCACTTCTATTTAAAAAAGCAGCTGTGAAATAAGTGTTGTAGGAGCATCAACTTAGAAGTAACAGAATATTCCTGGGTTTTTTTGCTTCTTTACAGAAATGTTTCGTGGTGGAATGGGAGCAAACATGGAAAGAGAATTTGGTCGTGGTGACATGGCATTGAACCGTGGTTTTGGAGAGTCTTTTGGAAGGATGGGTATGGTAACTGTTAAATTTTCAGTGACATAGTATTGGAAGAATTTTGCTAGAAGAGGAGACCTGGTTTCATTTGGTCATCTTCTATCCCTTCTCCCCCAGTCTTTACTCTAAGGATGTAATCTGAATGTTCATTACAGCCACCACTTAAAGAGGTTCAGATGTGGAGGATTTTTTCCTCTGTAAAATATAAATGGGATAACTATTTAAGAAAAGCATTTACCTTCATACTGTGTATTTTGTGGAGTATTAAATCTTTGAGGTGTTGAAGTATATGCTTCTGATAATCCTGAACAAGCTGTCCATGTACAGCCTTTGTAACTTCCATGAGCCTGTGTTGCAAATGCATGGTGTAATACTGTGTTTGCTGCAAATCAGGTAGCATTGGACAGGTGTGTTGCATTTTGATGCCCTCAAATTTTGGTGTTTTGTCCTGCCTTTTGAACTCATATGGCTCAGAATACTATTTATTGGCCTCTTCTGTAGCTGAGCCAGCATTATTTTGCTTATAGATGGTGTCTTGTTGGCAGTGGGGTTCCCTTGAATGAGTTACTCTTCAATCTTCAGTGGCATGGAGGAGCTCAACAGTAGAGCCTTCTTTGTTACTGTGATGTTACCTGGATGAATCACAGAATCCCTGAGGTTGGAAGAGATCACTGAGTCCAACCTTCAACCCAACACTGCCAAGTCTGCCACTAAACCAGGGCACCAAGAGCCACATGCACACATCTTTTCAATCCCTTCAGGGATGGTGACTCTACCACTTCATTGGTCAGCCTGTTTGTATGATTGACAGCTCTTCCTGTGAAGCATTTTTTCCTAATATCCAATCTAAACCTCTCTGGTTCAACTTGAGGCCATTTCCTCTTTTCTATTGCTTGTTTCTTGGTAGAAGAGACTGACCTCCCATGTCTCTGCAACCTCCTTTCAGGTAGTTACAGAGAGCAGAAAGGTCCTCCCTGAGTCTCCTCCCCAGGCTGAGCACTCTAGCTCCCTTAGCCATCCTTTACAAGGCTTGTGCTCCAGAGCCTTGATGAGCTTTGTTGCCCTTTTCTGGACATACTCCAGCACCTCTGTCTTTCTTCTTCTAAGAGGCCTGAAACGGAACATAAAATGCATTATGGGAGACAGCTGTTCTTCTTCTTCCCTGTTTCTTGTACTTTCCCATTCCCTTAATTCACCTCCTTGAAAGAGAAAAACTGCTGGGAGCATAAAGTTCATTTGGTCTAGAAGTTGATGTGTTTATTTTTAAAAAATTTTATTGGTTGAGTCATAACAAAGGGTAACTCTTGTGTGCTTCTCTTAAATACTGATAATTGTGTAGAAGTGGTAAGAACATAATAAGCTTGTCCTTTGAGCTAGTCTTAATGCCTTGGAATGAATGTCTTAGAAATCAAGCATATACTTTCTTTCAGTCTGGCTACTTGCATAAACAACTGTTTCCTGAGTGAAAATGCAAGGCCACTTCAGTTGTAAATGTTTCTGCAAGCAGTAGGCTTTTGAGTCTTCTGGTAAGACATTGGTTTAGAAATTCATGAACATGGCCACTGTGATGTAGGTGTCTTTCATTCAGTAGATCCAGCAAGCTTCAATTTACAATCTGTCAGTGATCTGATTATTTGAATAGTGTCCTGGGAACCAAGATCAGAGATTCCCAACTTAACCTTAAAAAGTGGAAGGAAATTGTAGGGGCTTCTAATAGATACTGTGTTTGATCAGGGAAAGCCCTAATGTACTCTTGTTACAATATTTAGGTTAATAGTATCTTAAAAAGAAACACTGTGAAGGCATTTGGTTTTAGTAACCTTGAAATCAAAGAGGCATCTTTGGTTGGGCTATAGTATAGGAGTGGAATTGAGGATGTTTGATTTGCACCAGAACTGCTGACTTTTTATACTGTCAAGTTCATATAAGATGGAGCCTTGAGTTTTGAGGTTATTCTTTCTGATGGGGGAAATGGCCCGTTTAGTTTTACCATGTTTGTGCTGCTGGCAGGCTGTCAGAGGGAGAAATGCTAGAAAGAAATCAGAGTAGCCTAAACCCTGTAGTAGAAAAGGAGAAACTAATTTTACTTACTGGATGTTCCTATTTAGTTTGTATCGTAAAGGCACACGTTAAAGTGCCCTTATAGAAAAATACTGCCAGGTAACATTGAGAACAGTGCACTTCATTAGCATGTGCTTTGCTTTTCTTCACTAACTGGTGGTTTCAGTGTATGTCACTTCATTATTTTTCTCTGTTTAGGTGGTGCAATGATTGGTGTTTTTGCAGGAGGAATGGGAGCACCTAGCATGGGCCCAGTAAGATCTGGAATGAGTAGGTTAACTTGTTTCAATAGAACATAAATGCACAGGCAATGTAACAATACAGTGTACACCTACTTGTATCAGAGGAACTTGCTGTAGTGTAGTGTCTTGCTGTTGATGGAAGTAGAACTCTGTTGCATGTGACAAGTCTAACAGTTTTCAAAACTGTTTTCTTGAGGTAAAAGTTCAGAAGAAAACTAGCTAATACAGTCTTTCCCTTAATCTTAGCTTTAGAATGGTTTCAGCTTGTAGTTTGGTGGGAGAAGTGATTAAAGTAAATTGGGTTTGAGAAAAAAAGACAGGCAGAGTTATTTGAGTAAACTTCATGAAGCTGAACTTCAGTAATCTGTCATCATTGAAATAAAAAATCAGCCTTGAATGTCAGATTATCACCCAGATTAAGTTTTTGCAAAGCTCCAATGCTGGGTTTGTGTTGCAGCAACTCTTGAGTTCCTCAGGCTAAAGCAGATGAGAAACCAGAATCTTTCTAGTGCCAGTCTTAGAAGGTATAAAGCTTGAAGAGAGGGTCCCTCATGAATGATCTTGATAGTTTTACTATACAGTAATTTTTAATTATGAATCCAGAAATAGTATTTGGATGCTATTGCTCTTAGTTCCTTATATAAAATAAATTAATGTATTTTATTCCATATATGTACTTTTTCTCGGGATTTAAACCATGACGCGTAGGAAAGTTCATGCTCTTTACAGTACTTGCTGTAACTTTTGTTCTTGGCAAAAAAAAAACCTTCTCTAGAAGATTTTGTAATTAGGTGTGGGTATGGCTGCATTAAGTAAAGCTGAATATAAATGCAGAAAGCCAAGTGAACAGTAGTGTATCTGGTCAAATTATCTGTATCTACATATTGCCACAGTTATTTATTTGATCTTTCTGGTAAAGGGCATCATATTTTTATTAGTTAAACAAGACAGACTTTAAATATGAATTTTTGTGCTAAACATTTTGCTACATTAGATGGTGTGACTAATAGCTTGATGCAGTTTGGTTTTACTATTATTTTAGAACTGACACTCTGTATCTTGTAATACTTTGTCTTAAGATAATCGCCCTGCTCCTTGATAGATCACTGTGCATGTATAAAAGTTATGGTTTATATTACAGCGGTTTTAATAAAGTTACTCTCCTCCTGACACAAGAACTTTTATTTTATACCAAATACTTGGTGTGTTTATTACTAAAGGAGATTTTATTTTATCCTCCATTTCTTTCTCTGTGTAGGTGGTGGAATGGGTGGTATGAATAATATGGCTGGAGGAATGGGAATGGATCGGATGGGTTCTGGTTTTGATCGAATGGGACCAGCCATGGGTGGAGGCCTGGACAGGAACATGGACATCGATCGAGGATTTGTGCCTGGCCCGATGGGAAGTGGCATGAGAGAGAGATTAGGCTCTAAAGGCAACCAAATATTTGTGAGAAATGTAAGCAATTAAATATATAGAAACCACAAGCTTATTTTGTGTATCTGTTTGATTACACGCTCTTATTTGCATTGTAATATTTTGATATCAATAATACTTTCTTATTCTAGCTTCCTTTTGACTTGACCTGGCAGAAGCTAAAGGAGAAATTCAGTCAATGTGGTATGTATATGAACCTTACCCCTCCTCATCTCCATGGACTTCATGTGTTATGTGGTATTTATTAGATAACAATAGGAAGACTGTTGTCTGACTGAAGAAGAGTCTGGTTAGCTTAATCTTTATATTTCACCCAGCTTTCTTGAGTTATATAAATAATTTTTAGGCATGACAGAACACAAGACCAAGGTACAGTGTGGGCTGTGTTGGCTCTGAGTGCTCACTTGATGTAAACTTTAAACTATTCCATTAATAAAATTACTCTGAAATTTTTCTTTTTTTGACATATTCCCTGGCCAGTAAAAGTCTATAATGTAGTGTTTCCTATGAGATAAATATGTGCAGGAGCCTGGGTCTCTCCAGGTCATGCATTACTTCAGAAATGGTGCTGCATCAAATCAGACTTAGTAATTTTGTCAATGTAGCATAACAGGTTTTCTTATATGGATGATCCTGATTAGCATATTTGCAGGCTGTAATGTTCACCTTTATCTTAAGAAATAAAGGTTTGCTACAAATATTCAATAATTGTTTTCATCTAATTCAGAAAAGTTGGTCTTTTCACAGAAATAAGTGAAAAATAAAGCTTGGCTGTAGAAATACATGACATGTTCTGAAAACACATTTTCAGAATGGAAAGCTTTAACTGAATTATTTAAAACATACTACCTATACCTAAGACAGTCATCATACAGCTGTTTATAGACTTGATATAAATTAGACCTCGCAGTTCAATTATGAAAAATTACAAGGTATTGATGGGGTTTTTTGTAGATGGAGGATATAGCACAACAGGTTCTTTCTTTTTTAAAGTCTTAACCTCCTGGGCAACTTTCAGATAGTTCTGAATTCTTTTTTTCATTATCTCTGTCATCTAATGGATGTAGTAATTATGTTCAATTGCTTTTAAGAATTATAAGCAACAAATTGTGTTCATGTCAGTATTGTAAGGAAATACAAAGACTGTTTCCCAGTGTTCAGTTTCTTTCAGTGAAAGGCCAGTCTTAAATGATACTTAAAAATAAAAGGCTTTGTATTTCAGGGAAAAGTTTTTTGTTCCTAATGACATTCAGGGGTTCAGGACGGGTGTGCTACAACATAGCATAAGCAAAATCTCATTAGCTCCAGGGAACTGAACATTCTCAGAGGTACCAAGAGATCTTTATAAAAATATTTCCTTGTGATTGAAGTGTCCAGTCTCAAGGAAGCTCAAAGCAGGAATTATGTAGTGCATGCTACTTTTCCACCAATTCTAGCCTGGTCACTTTATTGTTTTAAAGGCTTTAATTTTGCTCTGCAGCTTCTTAACAAAATTGCTTGCTTGTGACTCT
Source organism: Anthoscopus minutus (assembly GCA_013399455.1). NCBI lineage: Eukaryota > Metazoa > Chordata > Aves > Passeriformes > Paridae > Anthoscopus > Anthoscopus minutus. The sequence goes on from VWYI01028928.1 coordinate 37,428, forward strand.
TGCTTGGTATGTTTTTGTGATGAACACAGTGAACTGGAATAAGCTACAGGTTGGTTAATGCCTATCAATACTCACATTTCTTTTAGTATTAAACACAAACCTTTCCCTGAGTCTTACAGGGCACTTTGTTTCAGACTTGAGGTCAAATACAGGCATACTTCAGGAAAGATTTGAGATAGCAGAACTGGATTTGGATTCTTTCCTGCTATTTTTTCACCTTGCCCGAAAGAGTGAATGTACCATCAGTCTGAAAGTGCCAATTTCACATGTTCCCCTAGATTATACTTAATGTTTTTTTTAATCGCTTCAGAGTTCTTTAAGTTGTTAGTACACTGAGGACTTGAAATAACTGCTGTTTAACTTATTTATTCAGGTCATGTAATGTTTGCAGAAATAAAAATGGAGAATGGAAAATCAAAGGGCTGTGGAACAGTCAGATTTGACTCACCAGAATCTGCTGAAAAGGCCTGTAGGATAATGAACGGCATAAAAATCAGTGGCAGAGAAATTGATGTCCGCTTGGATCGCAATGCGTAATTTAAGACTATGTGTTCAGGAACATTCCTATGTCTGTTTAGCTTCTCTATCTTAGTAAGTCATTTTTAGTAACATTGTATGCTTACAAAAGCTGTAAAAAGGAACTTTTAAATCCCACCAGCCTTTAACAGTATAGTGTTTAATATACTGTGATACTTGTTAACTGAATCTTACGATGTTTGGTTTTTAAAGACAATTTGCCTGATTTTTGTTGTTTTTTTAGAGGCACTGAGCACCTGCAGGTCCCTATACAATGTGGATGCTTTGGATGCTGAGTGCCTTTGGAAAATTAGGCCAAGTGTCTCTAGTCATTCAGTTTAAATGAATGGTTATACTGTTTTTAATAAAATAAGCCATTTTCTCTGTTAATCTCCAGATTGCATAGTGGGATTTATTTAGTGTTTTCTGATCTTTTTTTTTTTCCCTCTGTGTGTATCAACATTGTAATGTAAAAAGTAGATGTCTCTTTCAGAATTTTGGTTTTATATGTGCATTGTAGTCATACTGTAATTCTTGACTCTAAAAGAAAGGGCTCCAATTAGGCTGTGATGTTTTTGTTCTACTTAATATTACTTTAATGACATGACTTAGTTCTGTATATAAGATTTAGAGCCCAATGGGAGTTTGGAGTTGTTTTTTTTTTTAATTTTATTTTGACTAAATGAAGAAACTGATCTTTTTCTTCTGCTTTTATTTTTTTTCATCAGCATAATCACTGATTAAAACTAGTTACCACAGACCCTTGTAGGATTGTTTCCTATGATGCCAAGTTCATATAAAATTGATAATACAGTAAATACTAAGTACAGGACAAGACAAATAGTTCCCATTTTTTTATCTATTTTCCAGCCATTCAGGTGAACTGCCAGAAAAATAAAACCAACAGAACAGATAAGAGAAATGGCTGTGTATGTCAGACCACTGCTGTTCACTTCTATGGGTCCTGATGTATTTATGAAGGCAGTTTTTATAAACCAGGGTATTCCCAAACAGAGCATATCAAATACATTGGATCCTACAATGTTAGACATAGCCATATCTCCATTTCCTGTAAATGAACAAATACAAGTAAGTTAGCTTAACTGTATTGCATGGAATTGCCAAACTGTTTTGGAGGAACAGACTTTCAGCCCTCAGTTTCTCACAGAGCACCCTTTTCAGATTCTGCGTTGGAAGAACTACAGTTATGATTCTATAGAATATGGGTACCACAACCATAAAAAGTCTCCCTAAATCACCAGCATCTGCAGAATTGCACTTAAAATTAAGCCAGACAGGCTATTATAAAGTCCAGTTACATAATACCAAGACCTACAGTTGCATTCTGCAGTAAAACTGTAATACTTAATCAACAACAAATAAACCAATCTTGAATACTTCTCTGAGATACTCTGAGAAGTTTTTAAATGTCTGAGCCACAGCTTTTTCAGGTAAGCTATTTATTTATTTTTAGTAAACTTAAGCTCTAGAATCTGGAGCACAAATTTTGAGGTTACTCCTTGAATTTATCAAAATGTTGACTAGAATTCTTTCTTTTTGTAGTACCTTTTAAACTCATCCATTGGCAGGGAACCTAAATACTAAAATCTTTACCTTTTCGAGCCACCAGCACACTTGCAACTGTATCTGGTACACTTGTTCCTGCTGCAAGTAATGTGAGACCCATTATTGACTCTGGGATTCCCAGCGTTTCACCTGCAGTTTAGAAATAACAGTAGAAAATACAAGTGTGGTTTTAGTTAGAAAATCCAAGGAAAGTGCTTTGGACTTTGTTTGCTGGAGAAAGAATCAGTAATCATAAAGTAATTTCAAATGGAATGTGTCAGCTAACTTAACTAATGTGAGGTGACTGAACCACAAAGCAGTTAAAACAAAGAGTAACAACAAATATCCTTTCCTTGTTCTTCAAGTCTGCAGTGGTCAAGACAATAGCAATTATGATCTTTTTCTTGCAGATAAGGTAGAAGTTTAAATATCTAACAAATTACTACTATTTTCCCCCCCTCAGCTTCTAGAAAATACTATAATCTCTCTTACAGTTCTGCACATGTCCTTGTTAGTGTTCAAAAGTCTCATGAAGCAATAACTCTTATAATCATTCTTTTTAATCCCCTCAGGGGGAGGGGAAAAAGCACATGAATTTTCTTAGAGAGGACGGTCATTAAGATATTATGAGAATACTGTCTCAACTATATGCCTTTACCATTTCACTCCAATCAGAAAGTGATTTGGAAGAATCAAAGTGCAGAATTTTTATATGACTTACAAGTAACCCCTTAGAAGTATGAGTTCCTTTAGGGAAATACTCATTTAAATAAAAAGAAAAAAGTTTTAAACTGTTATTAGAAGGGCAGCCTATTTTTCCCTAATCTGTATTTTTCTTAGCCCCAAATGTTCTATAACTGTATTAATTTCTAACTTAAAATACAGGGATTCTTCAAAACTGTTTTAGCAGTTGTACCATTCAGAAGCATCAATATGCTGAAGGACTTGATACCTCTAGTCAAGCTATGAAGTAATTAATTTTTCTTAAACCTTTTTTGTTCACTAAAAAGTATCTTAATATTTTTATTGTTGAAATCTGAGTTCTTACTTGAACTTACTATTTCCTTACTAGTTTAGTCTAGAGCAGCCCAGTAAATTTACGTTTGAAACTGTTGATTTCAGAGGGGCTAACATTATCCTGTTACAGAATTTGTATACTTTCTTTATCCTTCCATCACTTCTAATAGATTTGTAGGATGAGGGACCAACAAATCAGCTTTTATAAACCATCCAGGCTGGAAAATAATGGTTCAAACCAAGGTGAAATATGAATGAACCAGCCTTACATACTCAACATTCGTTTCTAGCCCTCTGAAAGTTATAAGACAGAATATAAACTCAGGAGAAACAAATTTTTCTTTTTACTAGATTTATCTTCTATTTAATGTGTAGTGGTTTATTTATATTTTTTTTGGCAACTGAGCATAAAGACAGAATAGTCTTATTTTTCTAGGCTTTTGTTAATTTTGTGTATCAGTAGCAATGTGTTGCTATGAGTAGTTGAATTTTCTTTGCCAGCAACAGAAAGATGTACTAAGTTAGGTTTTTTCTTGACCATCCCAGTTTAGTGCCCAGCTGTGATACCTTTGTGACATTCTGATAGGCTGATTATGCAATGATAGAACCTTTGAGTCAATCTTCATGAGAGCCTGGACTTGAATATGTTGTGTGTTTAACTTGTAGTCTTTTAATATGTAAATAGAATATAATTTACCTAGAAGTAGTGGGCCAAAGATCCCAGTACTAATTGTGATGACTCTTGAAAGTGAACTAATACACTCTGAATCTCCACCCTACCTGCTTTCAGATAAATTTATGCTTTGTCTTATAGAACAGCAATAATGTTGATTTGAATCCTGTTTCAAAGGCTTCTAGCATCCAGACAGTGAACCCTTGCTCTTTAGGTATAAGTGGTGTAAGTATTTAACCAAGGGGTTAACATGGTGGGTATAATAACCAGTGGTCTACTAGTCATTTCTCAAAGGTTTACTGATGTGTAGGTCTGTTTCTGAATAACAAGGAGTTATTCCTATCTGAACTAGTAGAATGCTTGAAAAGGATTAGTGAGCTATAATGTGAAAATGGTAAGCTTTGAAAAGTTTCTGTAAAGTTTTAGTTTTGATTTCTGCTTTTTCTTAAAATTAAAAACTGGATGTCTTTCAAGCTGACTGAAGAAACAATGAAATGAGGAGATATTTAATACCTCAAAGTACTTTTAGGAGAAGGTTTTTACATACAAATTCATACCCATTCTCTCACTTAAATGCAATCCTTTTACTGCCCCACTTTATTATGCAGATTTGTAAGAGGTCCACATGTACACACTCCGAGAATGTTTAATAAACAAATTTGAGAAATTATTTAGCAGTTAATTTAATGCCAAATCTCTTACTATAACGTTTGTGAAAAACACAGGTGTAGAAATCACAGATTTTTTCCAAAAACTTTGACCTCTAATTCCAGTCTTAGTGGATTTCATGCTTGCCAGCCTTCAGCATGGCAAGTTTATTGCTGTGTGTCTAATTGGTTGCTTAATGAAGCAGGTTAGTGAAACTGTGTTTTTCAAAATACGCTGGGTTTTTTGTAGCTACATAAAGTTCTCATTCATGTGATGATAAGCAGTGTGAAGCAGCTAAACTCTAAAGTGTTCCATCAACTGGATAGAAGAGGGTGGCAAACTAAGCAGTCAAACATAAGCTTCTGTTGTTTTTCTTTGTTGTGTTTTTTTACAGCAAGTCTGAGTTTCTAAACTGACTTCTAAAGGGAAACCTCACAAGTTTTTCAATGATTCTTGACTGATATAGCAGTACCACTTTAGGTACCTACCTGCTATTGTTACCATCCATACAAGAACATAAGTTATTGCAGAAATCCATGCTGCTGAAATTAAAAATGTCACCATGAACCAGTTCCTCCAAAACTGTCTTCTGCAATCTGGTATAGTTAAATAGAGTAGTGTGATAATAGGAAGGGATAACACCCACAAAATTCTCTTCATATCTGCTTCAGGCATGGTGAAGACATTCGGATGATCTGTTGAAGAAAAAGAAACTTTTAAATTGTAGCATTAAGTTTGAATCCGTAGCATACAGTATATTACTGTCCTCTACTTGGGAGAATACTGAAAAAAGGTGAAAAATACTTCCTCCTTAAGTTTCAGCTGTAGTATTACCCAGTACCTACATCTCTGGACAAAATTCTGAAATCAAGTTACTCTGTGGAGATTCTGCTTGTACACAAGAAAAACACTTCTTCACAATGAGAATAATCACCAGTAAAATAATCTCCCTGGGAAATGATGATTCCCCAATGTTGGACACTTCTAAGATTCAGCTGAACAGCTGCTGCCCCACCTGGGACCATGCTTTTGCCAGGAAAGGTTGGACAAGATGATCCTTGAGATCCCTTTCCAACCTGGTATTCTGTGATTAAAATGGTTTTTATAATATCACCAGGGGAGAACTAAGGTGTATGAAAAATGAATTTCTTTATAAGGGTTTACCCATGACATTTACCAAGAGTGAGTACCAGCTGCTGGTTTTTGCTTAAGAGGAAACATGACCTGTGGACACATCACAGCTTATCCCTTTACTTCTGATATGATGCCTTTGGGTTATGAACCTGCCACTGTCATAAGGAAACAGTGTATATTAGTACAGTACTGTGTGGCTTTCAGGTGATAGTGCATTTTACAAACAGTGTTGCTGAGAAGTTTCAAATACACACAACAAACACAGATGTTCTACTATGTCACAACTATCCTTGCATTCCTCTAGCAACTAACTTAATATGAAAACCATCACTCTGATTTTGTTCAATGCTATATTCCAAGTCAGAATAATCTACTTGGATACTAGGCTGGAGTTCTTTTGTGAGGGAAATCTTAATCTGAGAATCTGCTCTTGATCAGAATTGAGGCAGACAGGCATGCAGAGTGCTAGAGACAGCTGTAATAACACCTATACCTTCTGAGATTTCATCTAGCCCATGTAAGCTTGTTGAAAGTTGAGAGTAGTCCAGCTCGTCTTGAAAAATTCCACTGTCTGTTCTTGACTGTTGGCGAATTAGAGGTCCACTCTCATCCCTCCATCCAACCAGTGGCTGCTGCTCCGCATTCTCTTCCCCAGCTTTTGTAAAACACGTACAGCAGGGACTGAACTTTTTCATGAGGTATTGGTTGATTTTAATGTCAAAACATAGTACCAGAATATAACACCCATATATCAATAAGAGGGATGCACTTTCATACCTAGAATGAGAAACAAGTTTTATATGATGTATAAAATAACCCAATTGTTGGCATAAGGAGAGAGAGAGAAAATTTGCATGAATAGCAAAAGGAGAACATCTAGCAAAAGCATCTATTTGCAATTGTATGGCTACTGTCATGGAAGTTTGTGAGTGTCCCCATGTCTTTCAGCAGTTTGATTAACTCCACTCCCCTGCAGAATCTTGTTTGTGTATTGTATAGCTGCATGTTTTTTCAGGGGATCTTATTGATTGAATATTTTCTTGATGTTTGCAAAATTGAGTCTTCATGTGATGCTTAAATTATGAACTTCAAGAGACTTAATGCTGGACCTGACTGTCTTGTTGAGGTAACAGGAGTTTCAGAGTTGATGGAGGAGTTAAAACATCAGAAACTCGTGATCTCCTTCTGGCAGACAAATATTTTTCTGAACAATGCTGCTATGAAAGGCAAGGCTCAAAAGGAGTAAATGCTGAACACTAATTCCTATGCCGGAACAGTTGTGATAGAAATTGTGAAGTCTGTACGGACAAACCTATGCAGATCAAACTTCATAAATATGCAGAGTTTGAATGTTTAGGTAATAATCTTTACAAGCATTGTGACTTTTTAAGTTTTTTAAAGCCAACAGGATGTTTATTTCTGTTAGTGAATGGCAGTTCAGGCTACTTGAAGTTTGGGGCTTGGGGATTTTCATTTGTTTTTCAAAACACTCTCACAAATCTCCAGTCAACAGGAATTCAACACTACTTGTGCTCTTACCAGTAAATTCTGTTGTCAGATATCATCGCAAGGACCGCTGCTGCACTGATGGTGTATGCCAGGCAGTCTCTGAACAGCGGCCAACAGGATAGCCTCGAAACCTGCAGATCAGTCATGTACTTTTCTCAAACCTCTCTGTAGTACTTTCACTAAGTGCTGTAAATGCTGCATCAATATGTTGTTTCTATATTATGTAAAAATTAAAGATTCTTAGGAATGACTTAAGTATAATATTTAACAAGTTAGTGTTTTTAAAAACTTTCATAGCAAGTTATCTTAAAACTGATTACATGCTGGTTTTGCTACTAAATAATAAACTTGGCAGTTGTCATAGTAAGTCTCTCTTGGCTTTTGTTGGCGTATGAGAAAGGATAACTATTTGGCTCATAGGAGCAGAACTATCAAAGTTGAAACATACCACACTGGAAAAGAGCCCACAAGCTGCAGAAATACCAAGAAGATTATATATTGCTGATCCAAGGATGGTGCTGACGCCGATATCTCCCTTTGTCACAAAAGCTCCTGTAAGGAAAATTACTCTCTGGTATGTTTCACTTTGGTATACAAGGAAGAATTCTAAGTTGTAAGGAGTCAAAACACATCTCTTACCTAGAAAAGCAGTGACAAGCTCTGGAGCAGAACTTCCAGCAGCCATAAAAGTTGCTCCAGCAACATCCTGTGAGAGGCCAAGGCCTGAGGATAAAACAAAAAGAATTGCTTAAAATAATTTGATACTTCAGTAGCCTGTTCCCTTTACTCTCATTAGTGTATAATGTTAGCTGCTACTACAGTTTAACAGAATAAAGTTTATTTTCATACAGTCAATGCATTTATATGAGATTCATAATATATTGAAAATTGCCCTATTGGGCTAATTTATTTCTAATTTCATTACAGAAGTTAGTTTAAATTAGTGTAAAAATCAGCATTTGTATGCAGGATTTAACTGTGTTTCCTATTGGTAATAATTGTGGGCAAATTCCATGGACTGTAGTGTGGTAGTGTGATACTGTTACATGATCCATATCAAGTCTGTTTATATTCCAGGGAAATCTGTCTTCACATACCAGAAACATAAGTTAAATTCAAACCAGTGCTGTGATCTTAAATTTTCACTTTGTATGGACAGTATAAGAGCCTGTATCTTGCTTAAGAGAAATGAGATTTTTGTTCTGGCAAATTGACTTTCTGAAACGTTACTCACTCTGGATCAAGTCCTGCACACACAGTACAGGGACATATGGCTGACCATGGCAAAAGTCTGACAAACACTTAACATCAATAAATAAAACACCAGCTCTTACGGCAGTATTTCAACTTGTTTGCTGTAAGTGTTCTCACTTGGAGACAGTTTTCCAGTTCAGAGATTAGTTTCCCTAGGGAATTTTGTTAATTCTTGGCAGTGAACAGCTGAACTCCCTGCCAAGACCATCTCTTTACTTCAGTGGTCCTCTGAAGCCAGGGGAATTGTTGCAGGTTGATTAGATTTCTTAGAACCGTAGTAACCATAGAATGAATTCCTGTGTCGTACCTTTAATATGTTAGCTCATCCTGATACTTGTTTACTTCTTTCAAAAGAAAACAAACCCTAGAAATAATTTTGGTTTTACACACATTATCATCCCTCCTTTTTTTTTTTTTAATTTATTTTTTATTTTACTAGTAGTTACCTGGACAAAATACTGTGCAACTCAAAGTTACATTGTCAGTTTAGTTAATACTGAGGATTTTTAAGATTTTCCTCTAGGCAGAAAGAAAGGAAATATTAAATGAGTACCTGTGCAGTGTAATCAGTAGGTTTTTATCGATAAAATATTGATCCTGTGTATCAAATTAAATATTGCATGGACAGATCTGTGCATGGAAATTGAAACTTGTTCAGTTTTCTTTCAGAGCACTCTAACTTTGAAAGTTTTAAAAGAGAAAGTTTTATGCAAGCTGCTGAGTTTTACAGGAAAAAGATCAGGATGTCACTTACATTCACTGATGATCTCTAGGGAAGGTAGAAAGTAATCATCGCACACAATAGACACGGCCAAAAACATGTACAGTATAATTATGAAGTAGATAACGATTCCTCCATCCCTCCTCTCCTGCGGTGTGAAAAATCCTTCAGGAAACTCCGATGAAGACGAGAGGACGCAACGCGTCCCGTTTTCTGAAAATTGAGTGCAAAAGTGTTACACATCCTGACACCTTCCCATTCCTCAGGCCGCGGGACGTCTGCGGATTCGAGCTCCGCTGGATTTCGCTCTTCAGCACAGCAAGGACGGCTGCAGCGATGCCCACAGAGCGCTGCACACGTGTGGGACGGGCTGTGCAGCGCTCGAGCGGACCCCGGTGCCCTCCCGGTGTTCCCGGTCCCCTCACGGTGCCCCCGTACCCGCGGGGTCCCCGGGGCGCTGCGCCCGCGCNGCGCCCGCCCGCATCGCCCGGCCCTGAGCGAGGGTGGCTCTTAGCCCGGGTGGCGTTTAGCCCGGGTAGCGTTTAGCCCGGGTGGCGTTTAGCCCGGGTGGCGCTTAGCCCGGGTGGCTCCTAGCGGGGACGGCAGCGCTGGGTGCGAGCGTTACGTGGGGCCGCGCCCCTCCCCTGCCCTCCTCCACCGCCCCTCAGGGCCCGCCGCGCCCCGCAGGGTTCCCGCCGCTCCCCCCAAGTTCCACCGGCCCTCAGGGCCCGCCTCTCTCAGCGCTCTGCCGCTCGCCGCTGGCAGCGAGGGGCGCGGGGGTCTGTGGGCAGCGCCTCCGAGCCCAAGCCGCGTCCGCGGGGCCCGCGGGGAGCGGCGCTCCGGCCCTCGCCCCGTCCTGCTTTGTGTGGCGGGAGAGCGAAGGCTTTGGCTATGGTGAGTTCGGCCTTGGTGCAGGGTGCTGCCCGCGATACCCAGGTGCTGTGTGGTGTCTCGGGATGTAGAAGGTGAATTTAAGCTTACTCCTTAGTACCTTTTTCCTGCTGTGACAATTTCTGCTTATTCCCACCGATTCCCAGGGTTTCTGTGCTGGGCTATGTGAGCACCGGGCTCGCCCTTCCCTGTGGCAGATGGCCATGCCAGTTACGTGAATGGTTTGCAAGAGCAAAGCTAGACCCACACACAGCTAGCTCCCTTCAGACCCAGTTCACTGAACTCCTTTGTCTGGTGACCTTTCCACAATGAAGTCATGTGTATAACCGAAGATTAAAGAGTAAAATGCAGTCTTTAAGTTTTATAAAATCATCACCCCTCTCAGTGTTTTTCCAGGAAGAGGCTTTTTTTTTGTCCTGTATCACTTGCAGACATGTCTCCAGAAACATTTGCAACCGTGTGATACCAAAATGGAGTTTTGGAGTGTCCATTTTATTACTTGTTGCTTGTGAGGTGCAGGGCTGATGCTCACATTTGTGAGCAAGAAGTGCAAACAGGAACAGATTGTTTTGTTTCATTGCATCTAATCCCTCTAAACTCCTCAAGTTCCTTGCATCCATGGTGTTTGGCTAATATGTGATCAACCTCACTGCAGGGTACAGAAGAGAAGGTGAAAATGTGGGTATTTTTCTTTTTTATTGAATCAAACATAATCATACAGCCACTATTAGAGTATGAACAATGGGAAAACAACAAATTCTGCAGCAACTGCTGTTGCCCATTTCTGATCCCTCTGTAGCCCAAAATGCTTTTTACTAGAGCAAGAATGATTTTAATAGTCAGTATTTTTAAGGGTGTCAACTAACTTTACAAATGAGTTCTGTGTGCTCTCTGAAAATCAGACTGCAGCAGAGAAGATACTGCTTCTCCTGCTTTATAGGAAAAAAATAGATCATTTTGGTCTGGAAAGATTTAAGGATTTTCTTCTGAATCCCACTTTCCACCAGAGAAAACATTACAAAATTCCCTGTCTAAATTGCTGGTGGCTCTTTCCTTACATAGGTCAACAGAAAGGGTTTTGTTATCCAGGTAAGTGGCTTCCTTGCCACTGCTTCCCTTCCTTGGAACGTATAATTGGCTTACTCTTAAAACTCCAGCACAGTTTTCTAATATCAGCTGCTTCATTTCAAAGTAGTTATTTTTTGCTGGTGTGCTCTTTTTTTAATTGCTTTAAAGTACTTATAAACCTGCTGTTCTGATGGGAAAGAACTCTGGTACAGCAACATGTTGGCTGTGTGGTTAGGAAAGCTCAGTCATGTGATTTTAGGATTTGAAGGTTTTACTCTGCTCTGCTTTTACTCTGTGTTCAAGCTCTAATTCTTTTCTGTAGGCACCCCCTCTCCATGCATAGCTGAAGCAAAGCCAGAGCTTTGATTGTACTGAAGGCTTAAGTCCACTTAGTTTGCTGAGAAGTCACTGAGTGAGAGCACTCACACTATCCTTGCCAAGAACACCCCTGGAGAGAGCAACAAACGGGAAGAGAAAGCCCCCAGGGTCCCAGCATGAGGAACCACGTGCTGCCTGTCTGCATGCTTCACCCAGCACAGGAACACGGGCAGCCAGAGGAGGCTTTGGCCTCGGCATTGCTGGCTGCCAGGTCTGGGCTATTGCAGTGTGAGAGAGCATTCTTGGAAGCTAATATCGGTCAAATATTAGTGCAGATTCAATGTGTGCTGCTGCATTTTTTGACTGCTATTAAGATATGCTTCCACTCTCTGGCAGTAAAAATAACAAATACATTTTTCAGAACTTCTGAAGGAGAGGGATGTGTGACTGTTTGCTAGTCAGATTGCTAACACTAATGCTCCACCAGGGATGTGCTGAAGGACTGCTATGGCTATGGCTGCCTGAGCTCTGCCCTCAGAAAGGGTAAGGGAGCATCAAACTACAGCAGCTGCAGCTCCTTTCCCAGTGATCATAATCCCAGTGATCATGTAGCCAGTGTGAACTGGCTACAATGCATCTCAATGTCCCACGCAGTCGAGGGCAGGGAGTTGCTTTGCTGCCCAACCAAGCAAGAGGAGGTTGGGCTGGGTGACTCCAGCTGTGTGCAATTAAGAGGGCAGGTGGTAGAGGGCAAATGTTAATTTGGATCAGCTGTTGTATCCACGAAACAGGTACTCATTTTCTTGTGAGGAGAGTGGGACTTCAGTATGGGACTGAGCACTTTTTCTATAAGCAGAGAGTTTGCATAGTATTGTTTGAAAGTTTTATCCTTCTACTTTTTTCAGAATTTGAGCAGACAGACCATGGATACTGAGGAAGGAAAGCAGGTGAGTACCCATCAAACCATGGGTAGTGAGGGGAGCATTAGTCCTTGTTGGTAGCATCAGTCCTTAGATAAAAGAGATATGAGGATGGCATAATGAATTAATGATTAGCTCAAAATAACAACAAAAAAGTGTTATTTTGTGGTGGGAGGCACAGTCATTTTGGGAGAAGGAAAAGGTGGTATAGATCCTTGTAAGGAATCTGTGGTTAACTTAAGTATGGGTGGTTGTACCTGTGTAGGAATCCTGAGTTTCTCTGGCTTCATTAATTATAAACATGCTTCAACCTACTGTTTTAATCACAGGAATTAAAACAGATCAGTGTCTGTGTTATCCTTGCCTTGTGGCTTAGGTTTTTGGGATTTGTTTGGGGTTTTTTTTTGTTGGTGGTTTTTTTTTTTTTTGGTGTAGGTCTGTATACAAATATTCTGGTCTGGGTTTGGATGAGGATGCTCAGACAACCCCAGGACTGGTATGAGGGCAGCTTGGTGTTAGCTGACCTCCAGTGTTCTGGCTCCTGCCCGAGGATGTTGAGCCTGTGTACAGCTGTGTTTTTTCTTGTGCTTCAGCCTGTGCATATACACATGCTCCCAGTCACAAAGCCAAATGTGCTGGGAAGCAAAGTAAGTGAAGATGTTTTCATCCTCAAAACACACCCCAAACCTCAGTATTATTGTGATAATCTGGTGTAATCCCTGTTTGGCAGAAAAGAAGTTGAGGCTGAACAGGGCACTGACTGCCTGGCCTACTGCTATGATGGGAGCCTGCTCCAGGGCTGTCCAGAAGGTCAGTTTTCCATACTCCTTTTCTTCTCTTTGTGCAGGTCCTGTGGCATCTCTGGAGTGTAAAATGGTGGCCTTTAAAAGAGCTGATAGAATAAATTCTCTTACCATGAGGTGCTCAGATACCACCCTAAGGTGATGAGATAAATACTTTACTGTTGCAAAGTTAAAATGAGTCTCTTCAGTGTAACTCCATTATTCTTCATTTAAAAGATAAATATACCGTCATTGTCAGATCAGATATTCCCCTTTGTCAGCATTTCATGGCTCACTTCCTGAGTCTAGATAGATTGATGATAGCTGTTTAATATTCTTTCCTTCATAACCACCAATTTGAGAGTTGCCAACTCTCATGATAGCTGCTGTTTTTCTTAAAGCATCAGCTTCATGTACATTAACCACACAAGAATCAGAGCTTGCATTCTCTTTTTTTTTCAAATAAGTACTTGTAAAGAAAACTTGAAAATGGGAATCTGAGCATCTAATGCTGGAGGCAAATAAGCACATGACAGTATTATTTTCAAGCTAATCTCATGATTTAAGAAAGGGGTGATAGGTTTATTCTTGGCTTTAGAACAACGTCAAAGGGAGTGATTTCTGACCCTTAGCTCCAAGATCCAAATGCTCTTGCTGGGAATATCTCTGAAGATCACTGGAAGATACAACTCAACTGCAATCCCTGGTGACAACCAGGAAAGCTGCTGAGCTGCAGAATATTTTGTGGTGGCTGGTGTGAATCAAATTTATTCTAGGCCTTTGTGTTCTGACCTTGCACACGTGATGAATAGTTTTTGTTGACTCTAAGCTGTGAAGTTGTGAATACTGTATGTTTTTAGGTGGTCCATAATTAGACTTCAGTGTTAATGATATGTGAGCTAAATGCAGGGAGCTTCCAGCTTTTCAGTAGTGCTGTCTGTCTGCCTTCAGAAGAATTTCAGTCACCAGGAGTAAGCAACATGGTTATTTTTGGCATTTGGCCATGGAAGCATTCAGATAACATAATCAAGGGGAGGAAGGTGAGGGTAGGGAGCTGTTGAGACTGCTCTTCTGTGGGGGATTGCAGTTGTGGAATATTTTTCATGTATGCTATGGAATACAGTCATTACCTGTGACAGTGTGGCTCATAGCCAGATAAAGCTGTATTTTATGGGTACCTACAGTGTCAAAAAAGCAAAAAACTTCTTAGCAGAATGATTTTTCTTGGTGGTTCTGAAGTGAATTCAAGTTCAAGAGAATGCTGGCTTAAAGGAGGGTATACTGGTTTTAGTTGAAGAAAATTGGAATCTGTTCATTTTGGTGCTTGGGGATTTCTATTTTCCCAGCAATTCAAGTATACAAAATTTCACCTTCTATCTTAAGTCCCAAAGACCTCCATTATTTCATCTGCTGCTTATGTGATAAAGTTCTACAGCAGTTCTCATGGTCTTAGCTTGCTCACCAGGTGGTTTGTTCATCTGTTTAGGACATGAAAGAAATCTCTCAAACTGAAAATAAAACATGTCTCAGATGAAATGTTTTTTGATATTTAAGTTAGTAAGAACATCTCCAGTATTATTTGAGTGCTCCTCCATGTTAACTGCTTTCCTGTGGTTAGAAGTTCTCGTTGAGACAATGCATTGTGAATGTCAGTGTTTATGGCATCATGAAACTGAATGGTTTTACCATGAAACTGAGGATGGTTAGCTAGATTGATCACAACAGAAAATCTTGCCACAAAGACTTGCTACACGTATATATAAATATAAATATATATATATATAAATATATAAATACCTACAAATACCAAGAGATTGGGGCTATTGCTAGCCAGTAATAATGCTGTAGAGAAGGTTCTTTGTATAGTTCTTGTTTTGTCTTAATTGTGTCTTTAGAAGATATTAAGGCTGTGAAGCTCAAAAGATTGCACGGTCTAAAAAGATTTCATATAGAGCCAGCCTTCTTCAAGCACCTAAGTCAGGTGTTTGAATGTAGGATGGCCAAAGAATGGAGCAAAATGATGAGGCCTGTGAGTGGCATCCAATGGATAATAGTAGTATTGCACCATGACCACTTCAGAGCGCTCTGTTCCATTCCTCCAGGAGTTTATGAATAGCCCAAATACGCATCCACTTCTGTTTCTACACTGTTATGTTAAGGGGTCAGGTAAATACACTACAACATGTAAATGGGAGTAGATACTGGCAATAAGTGAGTTACAGATTTCTTTGCTAACACCTTGGGTGGATGTTTTCTTGATTGGTGTTTTGTTTTCCTCCCCTCCCTCAGCTATTCAAAGTCTTGTTTCTGTGGATGAAAAGAAACAAAGCAGAAAACTCATTCCTTGCCTGAATTTTCTAAGCTTTTCTCTTCTGCCAGTTTTGTGCACCAAGGAGTTCTGGTCTCTCAATGACTTTTGCTTCTACTTGCTTTTTTTCCTCTTCCTGTTGACACAAACACTTCAACTAATTGTGCTTGTACATACGCTGGAGTATAAGCTTGTTTTTTCCACTCTTTGAAGCCTATGTTCTGAATTTTTTTACTGCTGTTCTTGCTCTGGCTGTCTTGAGACTTGGCTTTATCTGCTACCTGCTATCCTTTCAGTGTACCTCTCCTGAAGCGTTTTGGAAGCAAGGTGTATGTTGAAGGCTGTGTGTCACAGTCTCTGTTGTCTCAGTACATCTGCTGGTTTTGTTGAAGTTTTTCCATTTTTCATTGCATTGCTAATGAAACAATCTAGCTGCTCTGGCAACCTTCAACTGACCTTGAATTTGCTAGTACTTAGGAATTTATATTCTACATAAATGCAATGGAAATTATTATTCTTATGTTTAAAATATTATTCTTATGGTTATTGCTTGCAAGTTCTGTAATCTCAGTGATATCTCAGGAAATATAACAAACTCTCAGTACATAAGTGTCTGTATAAACAACATTGAATCATGTTTTCTCCAATGCTATTGCTTCTTTTCATGTATTCCTATAACTGAACAAGCATTAGAAAAAGAATTATTATTGACATACTAGAAAAAAGGGCACATTTAATTCTATCTTATAGGCTACCAAGTTGTTTCACCTGGTAACATCAGCATGTACTAACATTATTTACAATGTAATAGGTGTTGTTGATTTGAGGGTATTTCTCTATTTCAGAAAGGGATTGCTACAAGGCACTGCATTGCAAAACTCTACTTGTGAGTGCTGGGTTATGTTACTGTGCATCAGTATAGAGGGGACTTTTGTTTTAAAGCACCTTCAGTTTTTGGTGCAGTAACCGAGGTGCTAAACCTTTACTTTGTGTATGTTGTGAGATGTTCCTGTAAATTCTTCCTCCCTTCACTCCTGTGCAGCCTTAGGGGGTGAGGCTGACAGGGAAAAAAATCAGCTTGGTTGCTTTTTGGATGTGCTTTTGCAGAGGAGGAGAAAATAAGAGTGGAGGGTACTTTTCTCAGGAGCTGGGGCAGAGGCCTTTGTTGCAGTCTGGCTGGAAAGTGAAGCATAAACCTGTTCTGCAATGAAGGGGGGTGCTTGGGGCATCCAACTGAAGAGAACAACCTTCTGGTAAAACATAAATGAACATCTGTATGCCAGAAAGATGGTCTAGATAGATAGCTCTGTGAACCTGGAGTTTATGAAAACTGATTGAAATTCAGCTTGAACTTCTTGGTAAATCAATTCTCCCAGTTTATATTTTGGGTAGAGTTCATGTAAATTATATCCAGACTTATATACAAGTTCTGTGTATGTGTAGATGACTGCCTTTCCTCTGGAAATGCTGTAATCTTTACATGAGGACAAAGGAACAAAATCAATTCTGTGCTTCTGCAGTGGAGATGACAGAGCTATTACTGCTCAAACTGAGCAGTACAGACAACTAAAGGATAGAATTATTGCAATCTCTGAGAGTGTGTCTCTTTAGAGAGCTTTGGTGCAGACCCTCTCTGCTTCCACATGAGATATCACCAGAAATGCAGTTTGGGCTTTGTCAAAGGACTGAGTGTCTCTAAAGATGGCATAAACTTCTGCTGAGTTACTACTGATTCTTTCACAATGCTAGCTTTAAGAAACTCCACTGTGAAATGGAGACTATTTAAAACTTCATGCATTTAATAGTAATTCTGTCATTGCTTTATATGCTGGAGCATAATGTTTTCAATGTTCTAAGGCAACTTTTAAGTTTCTATCAGATCTTAAAAAGATGAACATATTGATGCCTTAATTGCTAGCACAGAATATATAGATAATACTGTATCTTTCAGAAGAATCATGTTCTTCTGACAGAAGAACTGATGTGATAGAGCTGAAACTTTCTCCCTCAGGATACAACAATTATTATATCCTTCTGTTGCTAAAACTGAAGTTTCATATTCTCACATTTCACAAAATCCAAAAACTTCTAGCTTATGCATCTGTTCCATGGCCACTAGAAACATCATTTCATTTTAGTAATTTGTCACTGATAAACATAATCAACAACCATGGAGAAAATGTGCACAGTATATGCAAGTTTATATAACTTCTTTCATTGACCATTTTCCTTGTAAGCAGGGGATGGGAAGCCAGGTCTCCTACTGGTGTTCTCTTTCTGCTGTCCAAGAAAGTTATTTCAGTACTGACTAGTTTACTGATAAGTTTTTGCAAACAACTATGACTTAACTTTTCCTGGATGATTTTTGGATGTTCCCATCCATTGCCAAAGATTTCTTAGCTAGAGCTTGCCTGAATGAATAGGTGAATCAGCACAATGGGCTGAAAGCTACCAGATGGGATTAAAAAATGGTGGGGATATAAACAAATCAGTTAGAAATTGAATAGATGCTCTGTTAGTAACAGTTGCATGAATCCAGGGGATTTGATTTCAGATGCTTTGGCTCTTATCACCCTTGACCCTCTTCAATCTCAATTTGAATGAGAACAGCTGGCTCAGAGGTTTTTGTAAATGTTGAGCTAATATTTTATTTTCTTAAGTCTGTTGCTGCTGGATTTTGCCTGCTACACTGAGAAATTTGTAGTTAAATTGACTGGTTTTTCCACACAATTTTTTCCCATTTCTTTGAAGAGGAGCAGTCATGAAAGCGTCAGCTTTGTGAACTGACTCCACACTTTTGGCTGGAAATACATCTTGATATTTTAGTGTTTGAAGAACTTGGGCTGGGTTAAGACTTTGTGAAACCTCATTGTACTTTTCTGGTGTTTATTCCAAATGATTTTGACTTGGTTTCAGTGGGTATAAGGAATGGGTTTTGATGGTTTCTTGGATTTTCCTGTGGACTGGTCTTGGAACAAGATTTGGTAATTTTCTAATTAGAGGAAATGGAGTTTTCTGTGTTTTTTTTTTTTTTTTAAATAATTCTGTATGGTGCTTATTTTGATCCTCTGGGGAAGGAGTGTATTTATCTCCTGTCTAATGAGTTGATGATTTTGGTAAGATACCTAGCACAATCTCTAAACTTGAAGACAATGACAAACAATTGGCAATAGCAGATTTAAGGCTTTTAAAACCTCTTCTTGAAAACATTTTTTTCAAGCACTTTCTAATTTAAATATTCTTTCAATATTGAAGCAATAAAGAAAATTATGCAAACATAAACAGACCTTCAAAATATTCAATTCAATCTTCCCTGAGATACTGAATATTGAGACTGCCTAATGGGATTTTTTGCTGTCCAAGAATTTGAAAGTGTTATAAACACCAGTCTAGTTCCATAATTGTGGATATTTGACCTTTGGATGCTCAAGAGTATTCTCAGCTTTCCCCTGCTGTTCTGAAACAGGTCCTGCTTTGGCTTCTAGCCTCACAGAGTGTCTTGATTACTCTAAGGTTCCACTTCTGATGAAGATACCTAATGTTTCAGCAACTGAGTTTAAGTTATTCTCATTATTTGAGGTTTTTTAGTTTAATTTTTTATTTAATTTTTATAATATATTTCTACTTTCCACCCTGTTTGCAACAAAACAACACTATGGATAGGACCTTGTTTGTAGCAAAAAAATTGTTCTTGTGAGCTGTTAGTATCTGTTAGAGCCATGAGGCCATTTGTGTGCAAATCAGCTTACTACTGTGAAGTTATGCCAATTCTGACCAAACCACAGAGAGATTATTAAATATTCTAAAAGGTTTCAGTGAATTCCTACATCCCTCTTTACCATGCTTCCAGCTTCGCAGGTTCTAAATGTTAAAAGCCAGCCACAGGTCAGATCCAGTAGCTCTAAAGTTCTTTGGCAGTCCTCTTGGAGCAGATTTAGAGCTTAGGGAAGAGAGAGTACAGTTGCAAACTTGCACAAACAAAAATGTTCTTGCTTTTGACTTCCAGCACAGCTTAGAACACTTCCCCCTCTCTCCCCACTCCCACGCCCCCTGCTTTGTTAAAGCTCTGCATTTGGGAGTATTACAGACTTTTCTGTCTGAACTAAAAAAATATAAATCTGCCTGTGCCTGCACCCGGATCTGGGACCAAGCAGACTGACTCTTGGCTGATGGAAATACAAATCCCAGTGTCTGGAAAATCCAGGTCTAAATACAGCCCTAAAGACCTATCAGTATGGAATCCATTGCATTGGAGTGCTATGGGGGGAGAGAGAAAAAATGTCATTCCATACCTGTTAAAAACTAATGGAAAATGCTGTAGAAGAAATTTAATAAACCTCAGACAATACTCTTACTACGGTATTTCCTGAACCTACACTGAAACAAAATAGTTTAAAGCTTAGACTGTCAGCCTTCTTGTGCTGGCAGAACTGTGAAGACAGCAAAGTAAATCCACATGCTTAGAATCTGTAAAGGACTGAGCAGAGCTACAAAAAGACATGTTGTGTGCACTTTCACTTATTCACTCACTGACTTGGTATCTTTCTGGTGTTTGACTCTTGATTTCAGTAAGAGCATGGTGCCTCTTACTGCCCTTGACACACAGCAAGAGGATCCACTGGTGTGTTTGGGTTTGCATAGCCCATTGTGGCAAGCCAGCCCCCTCTGCATGCAGGCTTGTCTCTGGTTAGTGCTGGCCTTGCACCCTGTAAGTGCCTCTTTTCAGCTGCACTTCTGTGGTTGTGGTGTGTTTTGCTTGGGCAGTATATTTAGCAAATTGTGTAGTCAAATGATTATGTTAGACTGAGTGGTTGACATCTAGTACACAAATAATTATGACACTAAACTTACTATGTATGAGCTGGAGCCGTAGCTGATTCCAGAGACAGATGGAAAACTCCACTGAACCTTTTATTGGCCATATGCCATTTCTGAGTGTTGGCCAACAACAAGATTTGTTGCTAATATGTAATGATTTAAACAGTAAAAAGAGCAGCTGCACTTTGATTTTTGGTGCCTTTACTACAGGTTTTCCTGAAGCTTTTGAATATCTACTGCTGCTTTCTAATGCAAAGCTGTCACTTCTAGTCTGTGAGAAGAGACTTTATCTTCCTAGCACTATCTGTGGTAGAATTTTGTATTTTGATACTTATAACTAAAGCTCTCCTCTGTCTTTTATTGCATTATTAAGTTGACAGCATAAAAATCTCCTGCAACATGGAAATGAAAATAGCTTGTAAGAAACTGGCTCTGTTGTGTAGTACTGTAACAGCTTTTTCCAGGCTGTCAGTAAGTCTTTTGTTTTATGGACTGTTTGAGGACTGGGAGAATAGTGTTCCTCCAGCTGTTCAGAGAAGACAACTTTCAAAGTATAGTTCACTGAGAGGAACTGCATATCCTGTTCATCATATTACTGGGACAGGCTTGCAAATGTGTGTGTAGATATAAACTGCAACTGTTACCTATGAACCTGTTATAGTGTTCCTACTACTGGTGGAGCAGGAAACCTGCTGCCATGCCATGTTTTGACCTTTGTTTCCCCTAAAGAATGTTTAACTGTATTATCCTTTGTCAGTCTGTTCATTCCAGTATTCATCCAGAGAAAACCTAGACTAGAATCTGGAAAACAGAACTGTTCTGGCAGTTGGCCCAGCAGCAAAAATCTTGGTTAGGGAGGCACATGGCAAGGTGTATTACAATAGAACGTTATATATATATATATATTTTTTTTTTGGTGAAAGAAGAACACTTTATTTTATAAAATTTGTATTATGGAAGCTTGAATACAATAAAAATCACCAAACATTTGACCATCCTGAGCATCATCAACCTACACAGCATTGAGAAGAACTCAATGCAGTTGTGTTTTTAGGATGTGTTTGGCTGATCCTGTGGGTCTGGTGGAAATCATGATGTTGCTTCTGTGGTCATTGCACGAAGTGATTTTCATTGGTTAAGGCAAGAAGGTAGGGAAGTCAGTAGTTTATACCTGTATGCTTCTTGCACCTCCTTGGAAATGAGTGAGAAATGAGATTAATGTTTTTTGATGGACCATATGGAGAGAGTTACACAGCTGTGTGCCTATGACCCTGGTTTGTTTCCTGAGCAGCTCATGAGAGATGCTGTGGTTTGGGCTGGCATGAGGGCAATATTTCACATGGGCTGGCTGTACCTGAGCTCTGCTCTGCATGGCTGGGCTGCCTCTGGCTCTCAAGCCTGGTTGCTGATGTTCTGTCCTGCTTCTGCCTTGTAGTTCTGATGTGCTTTTGCATATATCACACTATCTCTCTCATCTGCCTAGGTGGCTGGAGCAGTTTTGCCCTGTTGGATTTTCTATGCAAAACCTATACTTTACCCAAGAGTAAAAAAAAAAAAGAGCCTTTCTGCATTTACTGCTTTATTGACTGTTTTTTGAGGCATTTGCATGCCAGCTGACACCAGGTCTGACAGGCTGGATTGGTTGCTGATGGCTGCATCCTCTGAAAATGTCAATGTATTGGCCCTGCTCATCCATTTCTTCAATGGACCAATGTGTTTCTTTACTTATTTATCTTGTATCTTTTCCCTTAGCTCTGGAAAAAGCACGTAACTGCTGGCTGCAGGCAGGTTGTCTCTTCGCAGCTAATAGCTTCTCTCTTGTAGTTTGAATGTTTGTTGGGTTGCTTCTTATCTAGCTCATAGTTTTTCTTTCCTGTCAGATTCCTCCTACACCCCTTTTTGATCTTACCTACAGAAACCTATCTGTCTCAAACAGTCAAGCTGAGCCATGCAAAATGTTAGTGAAGTGATACAGCTATTTCCCAATTTGTCACATCTTGTGAAGCATTGGACACTTGTGAAATCTACATCAGCCACGGGGATAGAAAACAATGTAATTTTTATTTGTATTGGAATTGAGAAATAATAGATCTAATTCTGAAAGAGGTTTGTAGTGGCTGTGTTATCAATCTGAAATGGTATCTACTGGTGAATAATTTTTGAGTGATGTGGATGCCCTTGTGTAGCATCTTGGAGCTGTTAGAATCAGTGTCCCATGCATGTTTGCACCTTGCATAGCTTGTCCCTGACACCCCAAGCATCCCTGCAACAGAGGCCAAACACCCTCTTTCATTTCTGCATTTTTACATTTTTTGATGCTATCTTCTTTGCTTCTTTTGGACTGGGATTTTTTTGTTTGTGTTTGTTTTGTTGTTTGAAGTTTGTTTTTTTTCTTAGATAAGAGAATCTCTTATCCAGGTGTTTGTGGGAGGGTGCAAACTCTTGAAAATAAAGCATTTGCATTCCTTATGTTGTGCAATTCCCTAATGTCCATTAATGTCACTGGCTACATTACCTGCCTTCTTTGTAATCTTAGTTGGCTTCAATATGTGTTAGTTTACAAACTAGTTAAATGAGGTAGTATCATTTGCTATAGGGAAATACATACCAGTTAATACTTTGAGAGTTTAAAGGCTACAGCTATTTTTCAGATAACTTATGTCCACATATGTTATCAAAAACTGAGGGAGAAGAGGGTAATTCTAAAAGCTGTTGGGAAGATTGGTGAAGGTTGTTTCTCCTCTCCCCAAGTTGTCATTATGTACTTCCCATTGATGTTTATAGGCAGTTGTGTGTGCAGTCAGTCAGGAAAGAATCAGATAACAGAAAATGATTATGGAAGCAATAAAGCTCTACAGTTTACTTTTTCCCCCTCAATAAATTGGTTCTTACTTCATATAAAAAATGAAATTATTTTTCTGTGTGACAGGTGTACTGTGGGTACAGTTTATCCATGGTTAGCAACATTTCCTTCTGATGTTATTTCCAGGAAGACCAGTGATTTACAAGCTCGAGATAAGAGTCCTTGGCACCATCATTGCAGTGCTTGAAGCAATTAAAAATGTGATGATTCTTGAGGTGACATGTACAAAAATGAAAACTCTTCACTAGAATGCAGGACCTGCTGGTGTCAGCTGGTGATTAGTATTTGTTGTCTTAAAAGCACAAGGTTGTTGCAATCTTGTCTGGCTTACCGCAGCAAGCTCTGTGTGATGGGCATGACATGCTTGGCTGAGTGCTGTGGCTGCAATTTCTGTTCAGCTGGTACTCATGCAGAATGAGCCTGTTAAGATCTTCAGCCAGATCTGGTTGAGCAGTCATGCCAAGCATGTCTTTAAAATCCAGAGGTGGGAGTAGAGACTTCCAACAGGTACAGCAGCACTGTCTATTTCTGTAACTGTTATTAGTGTACTTGGATTTTCATAAGATGGGAATAGTTTTCTATATTAAAGATTTGTGCTGACTTGGAGCGGGATAAAAAGAGAATTCCTACTGCTCTTTGTGACAGTTCTACATCCAGTGATTTCTAGGGTTTGTGCAATTAGTGGCCTTCACTTGGCAGTTGAATGGTGGGAAGTGGATCTCTGCAGCAGTGCTGTGTGGTAGCCACTTGGTGCTTGCTTCAGGCACATGTATCATTGTGTTTACTCCAGAGCAGATTGGTTTCTCCCTTCCAGTAGCTCACCCCTCTGTTTCTTTGTGTGTTTTGCTCCACAAGTGCTGCACGGATCCGTGCTGTGTCTGTTTGTGTCTGCAGGTGGATACTTCATGGCTTTCTGGAGAGCTGACCCTGTGAAGCACAGAGAGCAGGGTGATAAACAAATGCACATTGCTGTCTGCTAGTGCTGGCAGGATGAGCTTAGCAAGTTCCTCCCTTATCTGCGGCCTTTAAAACAAGGACAGTGTCAATGCTCTGTGTTGGAGTAAAAAAATAACAACATTCTAAAGATGAGTGTTACTTGAGAAGTCATTTTCTTGATTATACTGTACATGGCAAAGAAAACAGGAGAAAATGATCAAGTGTTTTCTAATAGCTGAGACAGGAGATCACATCTGTTCCAGTCCATGTGGATTTATTAACAGAGTGACCCTGTCTCCCTAGAGCTTGCTTCTGTCACATGTTCCCTCATTCTGTGTTCCCTATTGGAGTGTATGCAAATATGGTATGCAAATGATACTTAATTATTGTTAACAATTTTAAGGAAAAACTTCTTTTCAGTCCCATACGAGTGCTGATGATAGATCTATCTATATAGATAGAGGCAAAAAAATATAATTAGATCATTCATGCTTTTGAGTACCTTACTCTGATTTCTCTCTTCTTGCACTGAATAGGATATATAATTAAAATATTGAAAGAGAAAATTTTACAAACCAAATCCTGGTGACCTTTTAGTTCCTAATCTCAAAGCTTCCTAATCTCAAATCAAGAAAAATCCACATGCTTTGGAGTCATATCCAAATGCAGACAAATCTTAGGTACAAGAAGAGTGGCTATTAATCAGCAGCTGTGCTTATCAACATTTTTAATTATACTGCCTCTAACTGAAGTGATAGGTCCTATGTTTTTGCAGCTGATTTTGGATCAAGTTCCAAAGGAACATAATCTACTCTAGTAAATAAAATACTTAGAATTGCTAGGTCATTGTGGATCTAGCAATTTACCTATATGTGTAAATGATACTACCATAATACACTAAGATAGAAACAGTCATGGCTAGATACTCCTAAATATTTTGTTCTCAGGCAATTAGTTTGAGTAGACTGTAAGGTGGTGCATGTGAAACAGATGATGTTTTTCTGAGGTTTCTGTCTGCTTTAGGTGTATCTCTACCATTACCTACCCAAATATGCAGTGAGGGCATTTGGCAAATTTAAGAGCTCTCAGAAAGCAAATGTTCCATCACAACTAATATTCTCCTCCTGCTGGTGACAATACCTCAGGATATCAAAATGAATGGCAAAAATGAAAGCAAAAGAACATTTACTTGACCACCAGTGTGAAGCATCAATGTGAAATAAATTAGAGCTTGTGTCTGCTTAAGACTTTTCTTTGTATTTTTGATTTGTACAATTTTATGAACTCTTTCCTCTGTTGACCTTGAAAGTACTGGTTATTTATTAGCATAATGTGATTACATTCCTTTCTGCAGGGTTTAAGATGAAAATTGAAACCTTGCAATAATTTGACTAAAAGCTGCTAGAGCATTCAGCCAGCTGTTGAAATTTTAAGAGAAACCATATTAAGCAAAACCAAGCTGTAGCTGTCTAACTGATATCTAAACACAGTCAGCATAGCTACCTGGGCAGGAGGCATTTTGGCTGGCTTAATTTGCTGGCTACAGATATGAAATATTAGCAAAATGCAATTTGGCGACAGCTTACACACTATGGGCCATGGACTCTTCTCAGTCCACATGTGCAGCTTCTATTACAGCCAAATTAGATGCGTTTATAATTACTTCTCTCCTTCCTTCTCTCTCACACACATTCTGTTCTGTACAATCTGTTTTTGTGACTTAGATGGACCAGGGCTTTTTTACATGTCCAGGAGAGCATAGCTTGCTATCATCTTATTGATTCCTTACTGATATGAGTGGCTAAGAACTGACTAAAATCTCATGGCAGAAATAGCAGCAGCAGCACACTTACCTAAAATGTGACTGTAGTTTGTCTAAATGGTGGGTTTTACCTTTGGGAAAAAAAATTTCTACTTTGGCTGTGGATGACTAAGTGTTGCTAATTCCCATTTGCCCAGTGCAGTGGATATGTGCCAGAACTTGCTTAGTACCTTTTTCTTGGTCCTAAAGGTAATTAATTTTTTAATGAGGAAGCAGTCATTAGTATTGGTAAGTAACTCTTTTGCTTTATTTTTTTTCTCTTGTAATAAAAGTTGTAATGGCTGTTAATATCTTTAACTCTATCAACAAAGCATTATATTCTCAGAATCTTCCTTTGAAAGGATGTGCAGCCTTGGTGAGTTGCATATTACAGAATTATCTTGTTTGGTTTCTGTTGCCTGCAGAATGTGAATTAATATTTACAGTAGATGTAAGGACCAGTTTCTTCTTTTGTAAGGTTGGACATAAGGCCAAAGTGCTACCAGAGCACTTGGTTACCCACATGTTAGTTGTGGATGTTTGAGGAAACAGTCTGTTTCAATGAGTCAGAAAAATGTTGAATTGCTCTGTGGTCAGAGAGACTTGGATATCCGAGCAGGGGAAAACAGCTTTAAAGTTTTTGTGTCATATCTGGTGGGGTTTGTTTGTTTTAAATGGAAGCTTTTTGGTATTGAGCTTAGTAACTGTAAATGCCAGTCTGTTTTTCCTTGGATGTTTGAAGTATTCCCTCTGAAATGCTACATTCTGACTACTATAGACAAATTATAATTTACTTAGAAACACTGTATTTTTTTTAAAACACCAGCTGAATCTGCAACATTTCATAGATTTCATAAATTCAAAAAATGTTATTTTTTCAAATAATCTCTAATACTGTATATTTTAATATTTAAAAATAAAAAAAATAAAAATAATAAAAAATAAATCTGAACTGGACAAAATTCTTGTAGCAATAGAGCATAAATGTAATTTTTTTTTACTGTACAACACTTCTTTTTAAGGTCTTGATATGCTGCTATTTTAAAGAGGCATGGGAAAATTCTTGTCTTTAGAAGTCAACTTATTTTTCCTAGGAAGTTTGTATTATTCCTTGGAGCTACCTTTCATTGTAGGTAGCCAAAAGATGAGTACTGTCTTTCTTGTATATCGTGTTCATTCTTCCACCCACCTTTAAGCCTCATTTTTGGCAGAGGATTTTGCTTAGCCTTTAGCAAGATTCTCTTAATTAAGTTACTTCACTAGCAGCAAGAAAAGTATTATTTTATTGTTTTAAAGCATTGTTTTAAAGTTTTATTTGTTGGTTTGCTGCAAACACTATCTTATTGAGATAACTACTTTATGGATTTATTGGTTAGTGTACAATCGTGTGCTAAGGAGCTATGTAATTAGCAAGGACTAAACTAAGTATATCAAGCTTATGCCAAGCACTTTATAAAAATGAATTCAGATAGACAAAAGAAAACATTCCTAAAAGGTGTGGAAAATAACCATGGGAAATGTCTGTATGTCCCCAGCAGCAATTCTCTTCCATGTCTAGGAAAACAACCTTGGAAGATGTTCAGTGCTTTTACCAATGGTAGACTTGCAGGTTACTACCTTCAAGTAAATCTCTTCCTCTCATCCAAGCTGCTTCTTGAACCCTAAATTTCTCTGATTTTGTTTAATACTTCTCTTGGGTGGTTGGATTCAATCTTCCTCTGAGGTCTGAAGTGCCCACTACTAGGTCTCATCAAACCTGCTGCTGTTGGCTGAAACAAAGCTGACTGCCTTGGCTTTTGTGTGCCCAAACAGCTGCAGCAGTTTAGATATCATCTCCCTGCATTGATTTCTTACTAGTCCTCTGCTAGAGGTTGCCTTCCTGCAAAAGAATTGGTGTAGGGGAATACAAATACTCCACAGTCCAGCACCTTAGAACAATTCCCTTTTATTTCACACTAATCCACACCCATGTGTTTCACACAGGGTATGTGTGGGGCATGTGGTGTTTTGTGAATTCTAATGTTAGAACAAAGGGTTGGAACAGTGAGGTCCACATCATCTCTAGTTCCTGCCACATCAGACACTGCCCATGTGCTGTGCAGATGTAGAGAAACAATCACTATCATGCTACATCACTTGGGAGTACCATGTGCTGCTTCAGATACTTGCAAGGTTATTTAGCACTTTGGGTACCCAAAGAAAGCACAGCTTTTGCTGTGGAGACAAATTATAGTCCTTTCTGCACAATACTCAAAAAATTCTTCCAGAAACAAACACTGAAATATTACACTGACAAAATTCTGCCTGCCTAGAAGCTTGTTGATTTAACAGTAACCTCAATCACCATCCAGTGTGCGTTGTGTGGTCCCTTGGATTCTCCTACCTGGCAGAATTTGAGATTGACAAGAATTCCTCCAGCTTTGGACCTTAGGAAAGCAGGATTCTGACTGATTTCTATACTTCAGTCATTAATAAAAAGTGGCCCTGGCAGGGAAATTGGAAGGACAGTGACAAATACATGTATTTGTCAGTGACTAAAACAGTATGCACATTCTGGAAGTCCTGTAACTAGAAGGCTACGATTGGGTGAGTTTTTTAATTCCCCTCCTACACCTGTGCTTTTGCCCTCCAACAGCAGTCTACTAATAGGGGGCAACAGACTGCATCCTAAACCAGTACAATTGAAAGCACAGCAGCTGAATGAAGGTAATGTTGTGCAGCATTATTTTTCAAGCCTGGCACTTTGACAAAAGAGAGTGTTTCATAATTCAACTCAGTTTTTCAAGGCAAAGGCTTCTTACCCATGGGCTGTGTGTGGTCCACCAGGGTAATTAATCTGGCCAGCTTCCCAGGGTAAGTTGGAAGAGGCCTGTAGGCAAAAGAAATGACTCTTTTAGCTGGGGTAGCCTGCTCTTAACAACCTGTATTTTGCTGTCCTTCACCCTTGTCCTGGTACTGTGTGTGAGCAAGGTATTTGTTATGGGGCCCTGCCTGTCATGAATGCCATGTTATAGCTATGCAAAACTGGATGGGTTCTTTGGGAGCCTTCTGATCTTCTGACCACTTGCAAGCAATAATGCTTAAACAGGATGTGCATCAGGTCTCCAAAATGGTAAGAAAGTAGTGAAAATGTAGCTGAGGTAAATGTATTTTGTCTACCAAGGAGGAGCAGGAAATTTATTCAGATGAGTGAAATTACCTGTAAGGGATGTATATTTTCTCTAACAGCACCACATCTGCTCAGACATGCAGGAACACCTTCCAGGTATAGGCAGAATCTAAGCCTAACCCAGTGCCCTCTTCCCACGGTATGTCTGTAGGTATTCCCCATGGTGTGCCAGTTCTCAAAGAATAATTTTATTTTTTCCCCTTAATTTTCTTGACTTTATGGATAATGAAGGCTGTTCCCTGGGAAGGGTGTTAAGCTACTATGCTTTCAGAAGCTAGAACAGAGAACTGGGGTAGAAGCAGTGTAGGCAATATATTCTTGTTGCAGCAGTGGGAGTCTAAAGAAAGTGTCTTCTCTCTTTTTCTCTCCTTGTTATCATCAAGTATTCAGTGCAGTTTCTTCATGTGTTCAGATGAGAGTGCAGGCTCTTTGATAATGCTGAGACCTCATGCTTCCCCAGGTATAGCTGTTCTGCCTTCTGCAAATTCATAGTAATGACAATAAACCTTTAAGTTGGAAAAAAAAAAACTCAGGCAAAGAAACTGTCTGCTCTCTCCATAGTGAGGGAATTGTGTAGCTAAGAAAAAGGTCACAATTAATCAGAGATGTGGTCTTAAATGACATGGTCCTAACTGTCATGAAGTTCTGCAAACTTTCTTTCTAAATTGCCTGAAGTGGAGGCTAAAAGCTATATACCTTGAAGATCAGGTCACAAATCAGTAATGTCGGTTGGTTTAACCCATGCAATTCCACCCTGCTCCTGCACCCCATACCTGGATGGAATGATTCCTGCTCCCTGTTTCAGCTCCCCCCAGAGCCTTAGGGACAGTTTGCAGTCAGAACCTGCTCTGTTCTCTCTAGAGGCTGTGACCCTAAAGCTGACAGATTCCTCTGAGCAGATTCCACATGGTGCCGACCCCTTGTATGTGGACCTGTACATTGTCCTGAACAAAGACACCTCTCCCTGTATTGCAAACTCTCCCCCACTTCCTCTGGATACTCTGTCACCAGTTTGTCAGCTGCTTGTTATGGACTGTTCAGCTCACACAACTCTAGCTCATGACTTGGTCAGAATTAAATATTTATAATTTGATCAAGTTCCTTTCATGAGTATGTTAACACTTTACTTTTGATTGAGAGTGTTTGCAAAGTGGCTCTATTTAATGATTTCATATTGAAAGGTAATTCAGGTTAATATTCTTCAGCATTTGTTGTTCCTTCCTTCCTGCCCTGTATAGCTGGTCAGGATTTTAAATCTTGCAGTATGGGAAAAGCCTGAACCCATGAGCCACAGCCTGGGATAGAAAAAGCAAAAAAGGCTTAAGAGAGTAGTGAGGAAATGATTTGCCAAACCCATATTCACCTCTCAATATTGGATGAATTGCACGTCTGTAGACCCATCTGGCACTGCAGAGGAGTAATATCCTTTATGACAAAGACATTTTACTTAAGCTTTTCTTCTTGGTCTCATCCAGAAGGGGGAAATTGATTTAGCCTGTGATGTTAGAAACCAAAATCAAGAAGTGTTGAGACAGAGGGTAAGTTGCACTGTGACACCTTCTGTGCATTCAGACTAGAAACTGGATCCTTTCCCTATTGCAGTGATCTCCCCTTCTCATCTGTTGCTCCCTTCTTATCCAGACACATGGGAAGTCACATGTACTGTGCTGACAGCACTGCAACTGTTCTCCTGGAATCAAAGGACTCCTCATATGAGCTCATCTGCTCTTGCTGTAAATGCCAGCCTGAAGAGGACAAAGCCTTGGACATTTTTCATCCCTAAAGGAAGCCCTTAGAAGAAAAATATTTTTGCTGAGAGTGTTTGGGAACAATATCCAAAGGGAAAATATTTTTTTCTTCTGCTGAAGCCTGTCTGACTTTTGCAGCTGGAAGCAGAGTCTATGAAGCTGGTTTTTCTGAATGAAAGGACAAGGACTTCTGTCAAGTTCATTTTAGTCCCTTTGGCTCACATGGGGAATTGGGACACAGTAAATAGACTGTGTACATGTCTGATGTGTAAAGTGATAACAACTGTTTCATAATGTACCAGAGGCTGTAATCCATTCCTAAGTAGAAGATTCAGGGTTTTGAGGTTCTATTTGATGGTTATTTCTTTGAGAAATAACACCCTTGTGTTACTGCATTTGTGAATACTGTGAATCTCCCTGGCTAACGACTTCTCTCTCCCTCTGATGCAGTGGTTGGATACCTCCTGGGTGGCAGGAGGGCTGCACAGCCAACAGTCATTTCTGGACTCAACTTTTAGGTGAAGAGTCTTGTTTCAATTTCATCTTGATCATTTGGGTTTATGTAGCTCAAGTAATCTTTTCAGTAACCAACAGCCTCTGTGTTCTTGAGCGTAGTGCATCAGTCCTTCTTTCTGGGGAGCAGCAGGCCTGCCAGTGCTAGTCCCAACTCTGACAGAAGCATGTTTTTTGGGAGCAAGTACTTTGTATGAACCAAAACATCTTGCCAAATTAGGTTGATTAGGGATGTTGGTTTTGAAAAAAAAGAGAACTTCTCGTGGCGTAATTCCATTTTACTGTTCGGGAATGGATAGAAAGCTACTTTTTTTCCCCTCCATATTTTTTTTTCTTCTAAACTTAAAGCAGCTTTTAAGCTTTTTTTGTGAATGTACAGCATATAACCAAAATGAAAACCAGACATTTAGATTGAGTTGTAATAACTTTATGTGAAGTTGTTTCATAAATTTCCATTCGAACTTGTCAGAAAGCTGAAGAGTTGAAAGCCCAGAAGCTTTCATGAAACCAAACCTCTGTACTTCACACACCTTTCATGCCTGTCCCTGCAGTATTTCCACCTAGATGACTGAAGTACACTGCAGTGAGGATATATGTGCAGAGCAGCAAAGGTTTCAGCCTGGTTTGATGTCTGGTCCTCTCCATATGAGCACCTGTATTTTCATTGGTGTGATGCTAAACTTGCTGTGATGATTAGCTGACCATATGATTCTAGTGCTTGTTGATGATTGTCAAATTTTATGGCTGTCATGCTTAGAATATGAAGTGTTCAGTGATTACTTTTAACAATTGTATGAAATGAAGTTTGAGAAGTCTTTTAATTGTTATGATATAGACTCATTCAAATAATCTGTCAGAGCAGTGCTACAAATGTACCACAGGAGAACTCACCTAAAAGAGGAACTGAACTTGATGTTCCATACTATTAAAGTCTGAAGTTTTCTCTCTTAAAGCTTGGACTCGGCTTGTGAAAGTTGTTTCACATTGTATGCAAATGGAATTCTATGACTGTTATGGGGAACTCTTAATACTTGTATTTCTTTTTTTTTCTGAAGAAGAAATCTCATGGGTTTTTCTTTGTTGTTGTAGCTTCTCCCAGAATTGTGGGGGAACAAAATACACACAAAAGCAAATGTGATCCTTCATGTCTGCTGTCACAAATACTCCCTTGAAAAAATCATAATGATAAGGATGAAGATTAGTACATTTGTTAGGAGAATCAGCTTGCTAGCAGGACAACATGATGTGGAACCTCCTCCATGTCAAAGCTGGTAGTTCACATGCAATTGCAAGTTTATACTCTCTGAGAGATTAAAAGAGACTCTTGAAAGGCCAAGATGCCCATTATGAAGCTATCAGGCTGGAAATCTGCCATTAGATTAATATGAGTCTGGTCAATTTTTCAAAACTTACATTTTAAAAAGAACAATGCTTAGTACTTTGTTTTCAAGCATTAAGTCATCCTTTCAGATACAAAAGATGTACGGAAACAGAATCTGTAAGTAATTTAATTTAGGATTTTTTTTTAGCAATTGTAGAAATGATTAAGACTGGTTCTCAAACATCTCTCACTTTCCTTTCCCCTTGCCCTGTTTTCCTTATTTGGGTCTTGTAAACATAGCGGTAGGTGCCCAGTCGATCCACTGTTGCAGAACCTGTAGGAGATGGGGCAGGACAGAGATTGCTGTGGTCCCTGGGACTGGCTGGGAGAAGCTGCCCTGCAGCAGAATGCTGTTATGCACTGCTGATTCCCTGTTGCAGGGGGGTCTTGCCCGACCCTCTCAATTACTTCCTTCATTTTCTAGTTTTTCTTTAACCTAGGACTAAGCAGGACCAGCTGGTGGGGCAGTCAGCCTTTCCACCACAGGAGATCAGTGGGAACTGGAGTTGCCACCAAGCCAGGAGGTACAAGGATGGACAAAGCAGTAAAGAGGCTTGCTGCAGTGATTTGTGCTGAGTGCAGCAGCAGCACCTGAACTGGGCTGTGCTCACCTGTGCAAGTCTGGGGGTGCCCAGCAGGGCTGGAGGTGTGGGCTGACCTCCCACTGCATCTTCCACTGCAGGGCATGGGGAAATGGAAAATAACCCAACAGTGTCAAATTGTCTGGTGCAAAACGGGCTTTGCTTTGGCAATTACCCTTATTTTGGCAATTGGCAATTGCCAATATTTGGCATTATTGGATTAGGGAAAAACTGTCACAGTATTGGAATAGGACATTAAAGATGTGAAAAGTAGAAAATGATATTTCAGGTGACACTGACAAAAGGGCATTCAGAGCCTTAACAAAACTTTTAGACTGCTTGGTGAGTTGCTTCATTTCTTGTATTCTTGTTGGCTTTAAAAAGTGCTACAGAGATTAAACTGTATTGCACTTTTTTCTCACACCATTCACCATTTAATATAAACACTTTACAGATGAACCAGGAGCATTACTTTGCCTAAGAAAGTTGATAACATGAGAAGTTTTAATGACATTTTCCTTACATGTTTAGAATAGCAATAAGCAGAAGGATTTCATCCTGTTTTAATGGTTTGGATGTGGCTGCCTGGAAATTCAAAGCCCTGGGAAAAATCTCACAGTGCTAAATGTGTTTTCATTTGGTGTCAGACCCCTCTTCTCTCTAACCCTCTCCCTCCATCTATAAGGTTTTTCACTGAATGGAAAGTAATTTTTGAGATGTTCATTATTTTCATTTTGTGAATGTAAAATTATAAATATAATCATAAGTTTGGTACAACTGAATCATGTCACTGGAAAAAAAACATAAGAATTTATTGCTTCAGTACTCATCAAGAGAGTTAAGTCATTGAACTATTCTTGCAAAATATTTAGACTTCTGCTAATACTACATTTCCCACAGAGAATGTAGTCCTGGCTTACTTTGGCTTCCTAAGATTAGTGCTAACCAGCAGCAATCCTATTAACTTTGCTTGAGATCTGGGGTCGAGTTTAAAGCAAAAGCTTCAATGTGTTTACATGTTTGTGCATTTCTGAGAATGCTATTTTATGCAACTTCAGGGACCTTACCAGCAAGAAAGACTAGAGAAACTGAAGGAAACTTGGTCCGCTGACTGTGGGGCTATATAGAACAGTGACAAGAACAAAATTACACATTGATAGTATTGGCAAGTTGGATTTTTTAACTGTTGTAGTAGCCAAAATTCATGGGTTTATGCATCATGATAATTGAAACTAGTTATTAATTTGGCACTCAGAGTGATAAGGATAAAGAAAATTGATCTGTAATAGCAAAAAATGCAGTCTTGGATGTCAGCTAGCGTGGTAGTATTTTTTTTTAATCCCTAGTGTAGGGCACAGATTCTGTTCCATTAATTCTGTAAGCTTAATTTTTTTATTGTTAGCATATTTTTATGCCTTAATTTTCTTTTAATTTGAAGACTTAAAGCAATATTTTATTGTCTATAAATGAATGTTTGTTTCAAAAATGCCCTGATGTAAAATGCTGAGAGGGTTAGCTTTGGCTTTTTTCTTTACCTACTGTATACTTTTTCTGACATGTTAGATTAACTTTCAGCCGCAGGCCAATCTGTCAAAGAAACAGGGAATGTCTCCTGCTATGACAGATTTGCCAGAGGCTGAGGT
The DNA here is from genome assembly GCA_013399455.1 of Anthoscopus minutus. Taxonomy (NCBI): domain Eukaryota; kingdom Metazoa; phylum Chordata; class Aves; order Passeriformes; family Paridae; genus Anthoscopus; species Anthoscopus minutus. The sequence continues at coordinate 72,206 of VWYI01028928.1, forward strand.
TTGAAACAAGCTGGGTATTGCTTCTTACACAAAAGTAATTTCTCCCTACTGAAGAGAGCTATCACTGAATCAGCTGAACAGAGCCTCTGACTTGCATTACTAGGTTCTGATCAGAGAATCTGCAACAGGCATTTTTTTCTAATAAACTTATATGCCACAAAGGAGCTCTGCCAGTATGACTGCAGGAGAACTTTCAGCAATACAAGGTCAAAATAATTTCCTCAAGGATATCAGGAATCCAATATATATCTTAAAAACTTTCCCTGGTTGACTTCAGTATTGTTATCATGTTGGATGAATATACTGCTGTGGAGATAGACCCATAGGTCAGGCTTTAGCATAGGGACAGTATCTGCACTATCAGCCTGGCAGCTGCTCCAAAAATAACCACCCCACTCCTTAAACATGACTCAATTTCCTGGATGAGCTGAACAGAACTGAGCACTTTGTATCCCACTTGTCCTGCCCTGGCTGTGGTGCTGAGGCGCTCAAAGCTGCTGTACATCCTGAACATCCCCTTGCCACAGAGCTTCTTCCAAGGTGGTGTTGCTGGCCAGCTCTCAAAGCAAGTCCAGGTGTGTGGCAAAGCCTGGGATCTTTGCAGAAGTGGCTGAACAGAAGAGTCTGTCACAGGCAGCCCCTGAGAAGGGATCTGGGCAATCACAGAGCAGCCACAGCTGCCAGGCAGCTTCAATGCTGCAAGGAACTCATGCTTTGTTTTGTCCAGGCTCCTTTTGGGACAGACAGGCATCTTTAGGACTGCCTGGAAAAAGGTGTGTGAATAACACAGGGAGCATTATGAGAGAAAAGAGAGGAATAGGTTGGGATTCCTTGCTGCTTTTGCCTTCTGTGGTATGAGTGCTCAATGCTGTGAGCAGTGCACCTGCAAACTGGGGAAGTGGCATCAGGCTTTCGTTTCACCAGACTTCAGTACCCCTTACATGCAAGTCAGACTCTAGGATAAAGATTTGGGCTTAATAGAGGCATTAATACATATCCTTCTCAGGCAGGTGTCATAAAAAAGGTCTGACTTAACCCACTAAATGGACTCCTTATGGCACTGGAATAGATGAAGCCTTGTCCATTTCCACAGACTCATTTAGACAATTACAGCTGTATTACATTATGCCAGCCAAGGATCTGACCTGATTAAATTGGAATAACAAACTGTTAATTTTAAGACTTTCTTCAGGATTGCATGTCTGCCTTATTGCTTTTTACTGATCACGAAGTTCATAAGCTGCTGGTTAGAATTAATTTTTCCCCTCATGAAGTGGAATCCTTGTTTGGATTTACTTCAATACATATTTATATGTTTTAAAAGTTGTGAGCAATAAATGGATGTGTTATCAATTTATATTATCCTAGTTCCTGACCTGTAGTTTCCCCTTACAGCTGCATTAAAACACAACAGGGTTCAGAGGGCTGTGGCAAGATGGGAAGTCTAGCTCAATACAGTTACTTTACTAAAGTCCAGGTAGAGCTCCTAAGTGCATTTTAAAAAGAAAACACTGTTCATTTGTTAAAATGTTGTGGGCTTCTGAGGGATTAGAAAGCCTAGAAGCTTGCAGGTTTAAAAGTTCAAGAAATGCCAAAAAAAAAAAAAGTTTTCATGTGTACTTGAAGTTGCAGAAAATGAAGTGTCATGGGGGCTGAGGATCTCCTGCTGGATCTGAGGTAGGTCCTGTTTGGTTTGGGGTAGTATGACTGTGCCTTAATGCAGCTAAAACTTAAGCTCACGTGGGGGTACATACATGCCTGCAGTCAGAGCTGAGCCATACAAATCCTTTTGCTGACACACATCAACCTGGAGATTGTACCCTATGTCAGAGCTTCTTACTGTAAAAAAAATCAGCAGACAACGGGGAGGAGAAATAAGAACAAAAGTACCAGAATTAAATGTACAGATTAAATCCTTGATGCGATATCCATACTGTGAAAATATCTCCAGCCTTGAAAAACTTTAAACTTGATAGTTTTCACAATCCTCCCTCGTGGCACTTCCCTACCTCTCTCAGTGGTTCATTTCAGGTTTCCTCAGCAGTTTTAATTACTGCATGCAGAAGAGTGTTTCTAGTTACCTTTTTGTTATGCTGCCATCAGAACAGGAGAGATGCAGCTAAACCATTCATATTGTGACTCTACCCTGTCTGTTCTGCTACAAACTGTCTGCAGTTGGCCTTTTAATAGTCACCATCATAATTAAGCAACAGATATGTTATACTGACATAGTTTAGTCTAAACTCTTTGTGGTTGCTTCTACTTTATAAATAATTAATTGTTTGTGACAAATACTGATTGCTGTTGGTTGAACAGGGCACTTGATACCTTCTTGTGGACTGGAAGGCACCTTAATCATCTGTAGACTGCCAGTGTAGCTGCAACATGTGCGGATTTCAGCACACAGTAGTGGTGCCACTGTGATTTTTGTTCTTCTGAATTGTGTCTGGAAGTAAAGTCTTAGCTCTTCAAACAGGCTGAGAGGACAGGTTTGAAAAACCTAACAAACAGACATGATGATGGGGGCTTTTATGCTTTTTCTGGCACTACTCTCACTGGTAGGCTGTGGGATGTTAGGAGACTGAATTGCATTTTGGAAAAACAAATGAACAAAGTAAATGGTGTGCTGTGATACCCTTGGCTGGGCTTTTTAATAGAGTTTGTTTACTTACTTGCTAATTTGCAAGGTCTGATAATTTGCAATTGGCCTCCCAGTCCTTGGGACTTGGAATTAGTGCAGTCCTATTGTATCAGAGGGACAAGCAAATCAAAAAGAGAAGCATCCCATGTTGGGGAAACTATAGGAAAATAGCTTGAATTTCTGGCAGTTTTTAGTGTGGTACTTAAAACAATTTCATTTTTGTTTAGTTCTTAGTTCATTCCCTTGCATGTAAATAACTGTATAAAAATGAAATTTTGCTCCTAGTCTCTAGTGCAGGTGATGTCTTGTTATTGTTACTTTGAATGCCTCCATTGTGGGCCTTTTATCATTTTTATGATGGTGTAAGTAATGTGTCATCTATGGAGCATCTGCACAAGGTTTGCTGAAAATTAAGCTGGTTTAGAGGATTATATTTCAAGTTTGTCATAGCAATTTCAGCGGTGATGTTCTTTTATTTTAAGAAAATTATTCTGAAGTTCTTATGTGTTCAGTTGATTTTGTTTTTGAGGGAAAAGAGATGGGGAATACAATCGGTTTGAAATTCAGTAAAATCATTGTCATATGAAACCTATATGGATTTTAAAAAAGCACTAGTGGATAGCACATCATACATCCTATCATCAAGCCACTCCTACCTGACGCTTTGCATGAAAGGACGATCTTTTGTTATAAACAGTGATAAGAGCTCTCAGAAATTTCTAGAACTTCCCAGTTTTCCATGGACTTTCTGAAAACATTATCATAACCTTAAAAGTTATGAAAATGTTGTTTTAAAGCAAAACATTAAGTAAACATTCTTAATGATGTTTTATGCATTTTAAATAAAGATCTCTGAAGTTTCAATCCACACTAAATAAACTAGATATACTCATGTATGTAGGAAATCAGTCCTCTATTGATGGAAGTCAAGAGAGTATTTGCTGTTTTTTCTCTGAAGAGCAGGAGTAATTTATGACTATGTACTATGTTTAATCTCTAAGAAAAAGAATAGAATAATGCTTCTGAGAAAGAATATTATTGGTAGCAATAATTTCAATACAAGGATATCTAATTTTCTACATCTAATTTTCTATTTGTTAGTGCACTCATTCTTTTTGCTATCCAGAACCCTCTAATTATGGCAGGTTTTGCTTCTGAGGCTGGTGACAGACTAGGTTATTCAGTGTTTGGAGCTGATTCCCCTTTCCATCTGTTACATGATCCTCTGTTCCTATAGATGCCAGATGAATATTTCTTCCTTATTTTCTGGTTCCTTTTATTCTGTAATATGCCAATGCATAGTTTCATATTTAAAATTCCTACTATGATATAAACCAGCTTGGATGTAGAAAGCATTTTATTCAGGAACATTTTCTTTTATTGTTCAGCTAAGAAAGAAGAAAGTAAGGTGAATTCTTCCTTCACATATTAAGATTAGCTGGAGAAAGTGGCAGATTCTTTCCCTTCTGCTCTGAGGATGGTTATGGACTGATTTACACAAGATTTTCTGGTCTAATTCTTGGTTTAATAGTTCAAGAGTCATGCTTCATGGACAGAAGTAGAGTAAGTTATACTGATACAGGTAATTTTGTGCGAGTTTAAATCTGTGAACACCTGGGAATGGATGGGGATGAGTTGTACTCATTGTACTACAAAATGCATTTGTTTTAGTGGGAGTTATATGAACTACTTAACTGAGAGGTTTTTCTGTTTGTGAATGAGGTAGGCAATTTCATTACACTATATATCTTAGCCTCTTCTTATCTTAGCTTTATTATACAACTCCTGTTATCACAGAACCTAAATGATCCATGCTTACTAATGGACTGCTTTTACACTTTGTCTGGAAGGCCACTACAGAGATGGAAAACAGGATCACTTAACTGATTAAAGGCCAAGTTTGGACCATAGCTGTGCCTAGTTTACATATACTGAATTTAAATGCAGGAAACCAGTTGGTGATTAAAACTTTGTGCTGATGTTCTTCTCATGGTGTCCCAGAACTGCAGGTTGATCCATTGAGATGACAAAGATTTTTCAATTTTATTAATTTATTGTAGGAAAAAAAAGTCAATGTGGGCTATACTAGTCAGAGGAGATGCTTCACAAGAGCCTGCCAGAAATGATCAGGCTTTCATGAACTTGAAGAGGAAACTGGACTGGATTACAGTGGATGGGGCAAACCTTTGGTTTCCTCACTGCAAAGGTAATCAAGGCAGCCCAGGGCATCAAGGGACAGAGATGTTCAGTTGAATGCAAATTTGTGAATGAAGCTGTTTTACATATTACAGAATCATGGAATAATTCAGGTTGAAAAGGAACACCGTAGGTCATGTGGTCCAACCTCCTGGCTCATGCAGAGTTGTTCTAAAGCACATGGCACAGGATTGTATCCAGACAGTCCTAGAATATCTCCACTGAGGGAGACTCCACAGTCTTTCTGAGCAATATGCTCCAGCGTAGGGTCACTGCACAGTAAAGAAGTTCCTCTTCATATTTAGGTGGAACTTACTGTCTATCAATTTATGCCTGTTGCTTGGCACCACCAAAGAAGAGGCTGATTCCATCTCTTGACACCCTCTCTTCATGTACTTGTATGGGTTGATGAGGTTCCATCTCAGTCATCTCTTCTCAAGTCTGGACAGGCCAAATACTTTCAAGTTGTCCCAGTAAGAGAGATACTTCAGTCCCTTAATTATCTTATCCCTCTACTGGACCTGCTTCAGGAGCTCCATGTCTCTCCTGTACTGATGAGCCCAGAACTGGACACAGCACTCCAGACCTGGCCTCACTATGGCTGAGTAGTTGGAGATCAGAGAATGTTCTGAATTTAAAGGGACTTACAAAGATCAAGTCCATCTCTCTTGGACTGAATCCACAACCCAGTGTCATTAGCATCCTGCTCTAATCAACTGAGCTAATCTGGAGGGGTAGGATCATGTTGGCTGACCTGGCAATGCATGGCACACTGCCACTAGCCTTCTTGGTCACAAGGACGCGCTGCTGGCTCAGGGCTGCTTGTTGTCCACCAGGACTTCCAGGCTCTTGTCTGCAGAGCTGTTTTCCAGCAGATTGGCCCCCAGCCTGTACTGGTGCATGGGGTTATTCCTTCCCCTTTGAGAAAGGTGAAACCTGTTTGTTGCCAGCAGGCTTGGTGTTGTATAAACAAAACTGTGATCAACCCCCCCAAAATTCCTCTGATAGCTGTGGTCTCAAAGCTAGGTGTTCGTCTGCATGGTTTTCTTGTTTCTTTCCCCATTGTTCCCTTCAACTGGCAGCACAGTAGAGAACAAAACTTCTGCTCCTGAAGTGCCTCTTGAGTATCTGTAGCCTTCTTGTAGGGACTTCATTGCTGCCTGAGTAGTCAATGGGCCATATCTGGCTGGGAAGTTTCTTTGTGATGTCCCTTTCCTGTGCACCAGGGAGGCAAAAATACACTTGTATATGGATCCAGTCTGACTGGCATATCAGGCCCTCCATTTCTCTCAAAAGGGAGTTGCCAGTGACTACTACTTTTTTTTTCCACTAACTGAAGAGGTTGTGATATTCTTTGCTTATGCCTTTGGGAAGAAGATGGGTGAAAATTCACCTTCACAAGGGTAGTCAGATGTAGCTCAAGGCATGTGGAATTGCTGACCTATTTTTTTTGTTTGTAGCATGGGTTTGGGGATTCCTCTTTTCATGCACTTCTTTTTGTGGGGAGAAGGGAAGAAGAGGTGAGAAGCTCTGTCAAATTCAATCAGCCCTTAACTAATCTGAGCAAGTGTATATATGTGTGTGCATCTGTCTATATTAAATGTATGTGTGCATAAAATTATTGTTCCACTCCCATTTGTAGACCTTATTGCACTTCCACCACTTCAATATAACTACTGTGGTATTTATCCAAGTATGTATATTACTGGATTTATTATTCTCTTTGTCTGACTTCTCTCTAAGTCTTGTTTCCTGCATGCCTGTTTCTTTGTTCCACCAGTCTACACCCGCCCTGGCACTTTCTTTGTCTTTAAAAAAAATATATTGGAAACCATATCATTGAACCGTAAAGCTGTCCAGTTTGTAAGTGTTCTCTCTATTCTTCTAATGTCATGGTATCTCACAGGTTGGTCTGAACAGACTTTGTAGACAGCATATCTGCTGCTGTTCAGAGCACAGTGCTCCTTCAACTGCAGCACAGCCAGGTTTGGAATAATTTTCTCTCTTCAAGCCAATATATTTAATATTTGAAATGATATTATGCTGTATGACTCACTCAAAAAGATGAGGAAAACCCCCCCATAATTAGCTAAATAGTGTGAAACTTTTGTGCAACATCTGTGCCAGCTTTTGGGTTCTTCTTAGTTTAACTCTGATTTGCCAGCCACGGTAGGTATATTGTTTGGCTAATGCCTGATGGTGTGGATGTGGCTAGGGAAATACATGCCTCCCTGCTCTGTGTCTCAAGAGCATTGTCTCTCCTGTGAATTCTTAAAGAAACATTTGTGCTAGCAAAGCTACTTTGGGGCTTTGTGGTGGGTTTTTTTGGTTGTTGTTTCGGTTTGGTGCTTGTTTGTTTTGTTACTTGTTGATTTGAAGGTGAGCTCCAGTAATGGCCTTGGCAGGGAAATGGTTTCTCTTGTTTTTCCAGTTATATACCTATGCCTTTTTTCAAACTCTTTTATCCCAGGTAGTTTTGAGTGATATTTAAACTATTTAAAAGCTATTTTTACTATTCAAGGATTGTGATACTGACTCATGTGGTATTTTATGCCACTCCTGTCATCTGTAGTCACTAAATTTAATGCACTTCCCAAAATTGTCTGGTGGTGACCTTGTTCCTGTGGCTGTTGCAAGTTCTAGCTAAAATTTGTAGAGTATTTCCAGATTCTGAATTTCAGGGTGGCAATGAACCATATGAGAGAGATTTGAGAAGACTCTGCATTTCTACAGAGCTTGTGACTCCACAGATATATTAAACAATACAGAGAAAGATGTGAAAGAGCTAAACTAAACCTTGTTCCCCAGCCAAGGACAGTTTAACATTTGTATTAGCATGTTTTAAACAATGGATAGTTGGATGTCTGACGTAATGAATTTTTTACAGTAGCCATACCATGTCACATTTCTTTTTGCTCTGCACTTAAATTTTCATTTAATTCTATATGTTGCTGGCTGAGGGCCACCAGTTTTCTTTCATGAGAAATGGGTGCTGAATTGGATTTGCTTTTTTTACCCAGCTCTGAAAAGATGTGCATTGTCAAAGCAGTTGTTTGGTTCAGAATAAGAAAAGAGATGGTTCTGTAGGGAATATGCTTAGCAAAGCAATGCCATAAATAGGTCTTGTTTGCTGTAATGTCTTGATATGTGTCATCATGAATTATATATTTCAGATTTATCACTTCTTCCACTGATAAGGGACATTGCTTCTTTGAGTGAGTTTTCTTCATGGCTTAAAAGATTTACTGATACATTGAAATTCCCTGTATTGGAGATTCAGATGAACTTTGGAAACTTTAGATAAGAACTATAAATCTGCTATGAACTAGGATGCCATTTCTCAAAGTGTGTATTTATTGATAGAACTTGTACTAGCTTATTCTTTTGCTTCTCATTTGGGTGCATCAGAAGAGATTTTCAACAGTATGAACCAAAAAATAAAAAAACTAAATGTGGGTCATACAGTGTGTGTGTATATGTGTGTGTGTGTGTGTGTGTATATATATATATATTCAGGAGTAGACAGCTTCATTTAGTTTAAGCTCTTTATGCAAAGTTGTCTTCACTTGAACACATTTGAAGATAAGATTGCTTGGTGGATGGCATAAGGGCAGCAGGCAGGGAAGCCACTATAACACTTTCATCGAAAAACCCCAACTCTACTTTCTACATGGAAGGAGACCTAATACATTCTTGATCTAAAAATCTCACCTGCTGAAACCTAACCTGCAAGATTTAGCCTGCATGGGGGAATTAAAGGGACATTATTAGTCTATGTGACTGCCACTGGATCCCCAACAGGACATTGTACTTGAGGGGATACCTGTGTATGTGACACCCTTGAACAGATCTGTGCAAGGAGATTCTGAAAACTGTGTAAAACTATTTTTCTTTCCCAGAATTAGTAGGATTGTAATCAGTATAAAGCTACTGATAATGAGATACCCGAACTTGATTTTTGAAATCCTGAACTTGTAAAACAGTCTTTATTAAAGATTGGGCTATTGAAAGCCCAATTAAAGATCGGGCTATTAAAGACTGGGCTATAGAAAGGAATGAATGAAGAGTACCTTATTTCAGTAGCTGTTTTTCTCTGATCCCAATTGAGTTGCATTTTTTTTTGCCTCTTTCTAGCTCCTTTTATTTTGTAAAATATTGACACAGAAATTGCTATTGAAATTTTGTAATAGAATTTCATAACAAGCAGCCTAGTTACAGAATCTGTCTTCTGTTCAGGTTTGCTTTCATCCTATTTTATGGTTCAGCTGAGTTAAAGATAAGACTCATATAATTTCCTCTTGAGACCTATTAGATCCAGCAGGTGATTTCTTGGTATCACTTCCCTGCTTTTTATCCAAGGGCAGATTAGGGGCTGTTTTGCCCCATTTTACTGCCATGAATAATAGTTCCACTTGCATTACTGCAGAGGTGCTTTGTATTGCTGTGATTGCATCTGCTCTGGTAGTTCTGGCCACCGAATAATGGCACAAAATCAGGTTTTTGTTTTGTTCATATTACCAAATATAAGACAATCTAAGCCTTACGACATGATCCCAGTACTAAAGCAGTAAGTCTCACTCTTGTTGCCATTCTCTCTTCCCCAAGCACTGCATCATTTATCAGCTGAAATAGGTATTATGGACAAATCTATTGAAACTTGGAGTCATGTTGCAAAATGCACATACAGAGTAGAGAGATTTTCAATTACAGTTGTGGGATAATTCAGATAAGTCATCTTTGATCCCATTATAGAGTGGGGAGGATGAGCAGAAATCTATTGCATGTAAATGACAAGGAATTCTCAAATTTGGCAACTGATATTATGGTATGGATAAAAAGAATGTAGGAATACTTCACCCACCCCCAGTTTAATCCAGAGTTTAAAATCCTAAGTGTTCAGTTTCTGGCTATTTATCTATGAGACTTACAAGGTCAATCAGTACTGATTAAATATTGAAGCAGTCAAAATCAGGATAGCATTGCTTCTTTTGCTTTCTAGGTTTTCAAGAGCTGACTCTTCAGCAGCAGTAGCAGATCCATTGGTATCTGTGCAAATTGTAGGAAGAGCATCAGTAGCTGTGAGCTGCTGTTGTTTAGCTTGGGTGCAGGTCTCTGAATGCATCTTGGTAAATGTCAGAGGAGCTAACTCCTGCTCATCCAGTTTAGCATGTGAGCACCTGGGCATCTCCCCAGGGATGTGAGGTTAGTGCTGTGTGTTGGTTTGTGTTCTGGGCTGTTGCAGTGCTTGGGAAGTCCAGGGCTGTCTCCTTATGCAGCTCTGCCACAATTTGAGAGGTCTCCTATGCCATAGTTCAGTGTCAGATGGGTTTTGCTTCTCAACATGACTTTGCTATTTCCTGAGACAGCCAAGACTTGGATAAATGCATTTAGACTGCCAAGACTTGGATAAATGGAGATGTTTTGATTTTATACTTCAGAAGATGCCAATCTGTAAGGAAGAGACTGAATCTTGGGCAGTCATGATCAAACACCCTGTTTGCTGCTTAGCTGCAGATGAGTGGTAAGCTTAGAGTATTGGGTCATGCTAATGTCATCTCAGTACAATAGCAGCACTTGCATGGTCTCATGCTCTCAAATGGTAATAAGTGATAGACAGAATAAAGAAGTTTTGATATTTTAGTCTCTTACTGATCTGTCAAAGAAGGAATGGCTAAGCTTGTGTGAGCTTTAGATCACACATTGGCTACTGGTTCAAGAGGAATTGATTTCTGGCTACAGCTGTGCCATAAGAGGCAAGCAAAGATGTTTTCTTTATACAATTTGTCATAAAGGATGAAAACACTCAGTGATGTACAGCAACTAATTAGAGCAGTGATGAACTTCTGTCTGAATATATGGGGTGTGTTGAAATGGGAGCAAAAGAAAATATCTTTCATCTCTCACCTCCCTTTATTTGAGGGAGTGGGGAGAGGCTGTGCTTTTTTGTGGAGGGAGTTGCTTAGTTCTGTGGATTTAAACCTAGGTGAATTTACAGGGATGTCTTTTGAGAGGAACTTGTCTCAGCTATTCCAGCTCAGACTAAGAATAAGTCAAAGCTGGTTTTACTCTTTTTGTCAGACTTTTTGACGGTGATTTTTGGCAGGAGACTCATGCAGATGCAGTGGTCTGTCTGCAGAGCTGCAAACAATATCAGGACCTGTATTTTTTATTTTTTCCTTCCAATAATTGGAAATAAATCCTCCAGACTGAAAACAGAATGTACTGCTTGTTGCATATGGGAAAAGCCTGACCAATGTAATAGTGTTGTATTTTTATATTTTCTGAGATAAATTGATTCACTTTCTTGCATTACATTTGCAGAGCCACTTTCCAGCTCTGCTCATCTGGGCAAGATCAAGAGAATGACATCCAAGTAGGAATTTTCTTCCCCAAATCCCTAAGTTGTTTTCAGTATTCCTGTTGGGCAGGCTCCTGTTTTGTTCCAACACAGTATGGGTGAGTTTAAATTAAGAAAGCTATCAATGAAACTGTAAAGGCAGAATTCGTTATCCTAAATTTTAGTGGTTTGCATTTCTATGCATTAAAGCTGATTCTTTTTTGACTTAATGCAAATATAACTCTTGTTTTTACTTAAGCCAGGGTTTAACCTCCCAGTAATCAGTTTGGTGTCTGTTTTAACCCTACTGCAATGCATATATTCACCTTTCTAATGCACTGATAGCACTGAAGCATTTGTCTGAATCTGGGTATATGCAGAGAGATACAGATGTTGTTTATGGCTGTAAAACACCCACAACTGTTCTAGGTTCGATCTCTCTGCCCAGCCAGGTGTAATTTGCATACATAGCCCACTGGCATGTGTATGTTTTAGGTAGTCTTCTGTGTCTGATACAGAAGGTATGAATTATTATAGCCACTAGGAGCAAGCATTAGTGCTTTATTCAAGTTGGTGCGTGACATGCTTTTAGCTATGGAAATCTCTAGTGTGCTGTGTGTGGGTGGCAGTTGTCTATTAGTGTCAGATATTTTCATAAGCAGAGTACAAAAAATGCATCTTATTGAATGTTACTTCAATTTTGCAGTTGTGAACTGAAACATGTGAACACAGCATGTTGCAATCTGATACACAATTGATGTCCTGGCATCTGAGACTGCTGGGGGGATGCATCTGAGGGATGCTGAGAGTCTGCAGGGTTTGAGGGAGAGTTGGCTGCCGCTTGCCCGGCTCACGCAGTTGCCAGCACGCAGGCAAACAAGCTGCTCCACATGTCCATCTCTCTGCAGGAGTGCTGTTAACGCTGGTTCTTTGTCAAGTTCAGGGTGCCTTTGCAGGTAGATCTTATTCAACTTTAGGAGTCTCTCTGTCTCTGTAAAATTTAGGACTAGGGCTAAGTTTACCCTCTTAAAATGAAGACCTGGAATGCCAGGTTTGGCTATGAAGCAGACCAGGTTCCAGTGGCTGTCCTAGCTCCATCGCTATTCATGCAGGATGGAATAATCTGCTGTGTTAGTTTGCAACAAGCAACCTGGGAAGAAAGTTCCCCCTGCATTTGTAGATTACTTGTTTTATTTTCTTTTTCTGTGGTGATGGTTGCTACTGTTATGTAAAATATCAGTTAATCTGACACAACCCACAGGAGCCAGGGCAGTTCAAAGCACAGCTACTTTCAAGAGACTCCCTAATGCCTTAAGGGAGTAAACTTTGGCAGACATTGTAGGTTTGCTGTGTCCCTAGTCAAAAAGTTGTGCTGTTTGGCATGCTGATGGGAGTATTATTAAATAAACATAATACAATATTTACACTCTGATGAAAAAAAATGGCAAATACACTGTTCAGAGAAAAAGGTACTGATAAAAGGAACTGTTTTTGTTTGTATCCTAAGACTTCTTGTTTTTTATGTGTTTTTTTTTTTACTACAAGTATTGCATAATAGGAATATATGCTTGTAAACTATTGGACTCAAAAGATGAGACTTTGCTTGTTTCACTGAGTGCTCTGTAAAATGGAGGCCTTCTAAATATGTTCTTTGAATATGGAAGTTACATGCCAGACCCCTGTTTCTGAGTGATCCATAGTTATAGATTACTTTCTTCCTCTATCGTAGCAACTTTTTGTTTTGTTTTAATCCTCTTAAATATTTTCTCAGTTTTCTCTTTCGTGAGCTCTTGTTATAAAGACATATTCTTATAAATCTACCTTAGAACTAAGAAGAAACATAATAAAGCTAAAACTTTCAGATTTCCATAACTTGCAAGCTAAAAGTACAGCCATGAGAGGTATTTGGGCCTCTATAAATGCTGATGTGGATTCATGGACTAATTTACAAGAACAACATGCTTTAACCTTGGCGTCGTGGAAGTGTCACGTGGTGAGGATTTGCAAAGGTCTTGTATTTCCTGCAGCAGATCTTCACTCTATGACCCCTCTCATTTTGAGCAGAAGATACTGATTTGTGTGCGTGTACTGCGCTCGGAACACCAGACTGAGAAACAGCACGGAGCATCTGCGGCAGGTCCCACGCAGCTGCGGCTCCGTGCCCGCCGTGGGGTCCCGGGGCTGCGCTCTGGGGCCTTCCCGGGACTCCCACCTGCAGGTGGCAGCACCGTCCTGTTTTATGGGATGCGGCGCCTGTGCCCGGCATCCCAGGGTCCCTGGGAAACACAATTAAAAAACCAAGAGCTTCCCACCCCCTTTTTAAGGTCAACATTCTGATTTTCCATGAGTAAATGTGATGTTTGACATCTCTGTCAGACTCGCTTGTTCTTTGTCCATTTGCTTCAAACATAGATTTTCCCTTTGGTTTTGGGTCAGTGTATGAACTCTGTTGTCAGACTTCCAAAGTCTAAGGTCTGTTTGAAGGTAGAAGTAGGGAGTCGGAGAAGGGCTCACTGAAATGTTGTATTGGCAACTTGGCAAGAGCGAGCAATTAGTGGTTATTGAGAAAACTGTGCATCATTTCTAGTCCTGTTCAAATAAATGTAATGTTGTTGGACCCAAAAAAGCTCCAAGATAGCTGGAAACAAAACAAGTAATTTTTTGACTTTTAATAATGTCATTCTGATTTCCTTAGGATCTTCATTCTCTGAATTAAGGCTGTTAGAAGACAGACATTGTTATCAACTTGAATAATAAATGTGTTGCATTAATATATGAATATTAATTAGAGCAATTAAATAAAAAGTCTTAAATTTGTTCCAGCAAGATAAAAAAGCCAACAGAGCAATAGTAAAACAGTGGGATAAATAAGGATAGCCATAGAATTAGTCCTAGAAAATAGAGAGAACTGAGGATTTTTCAAAATCTAACTACATTAACTGCTAATAAAAGTTGACTGCTTTTTCATTAAAATATCAAATATTAAGGAAGAGTACATAACACTTATGCCATTGGGACACACTCTCATAAGGAGAGTCCACTAGTAAAGACACAGGGCAATGGCTGCTGAACCCCATTCCTTGGTGTTTAAATTGAAGTCTGGAAGAGGACTTGAGTGTAGGCAGTGGTCAGATGCAGAGGGGATGGAAAGATGCTCACATGACTACTCACAATAAGCCAAATCAGCCAAGACAGGGATGGAAGCAGGTGTCCAATGTCTCTTGTATTGGCTTTCTGTGCCCAGGGTTTCCCTTGCATGGAGGATTTACAGCTACACAATTAGAGCAGCCTTGCAGTGCATGAAGCACCTAGAGAGGTATTCAATCTACAGTGTTTCTCTACTGGTGGTAGGTAAAGTTACTGTTCCAGAATGACACCAGCAATATTGCTTTGGATAATACTATGGCTTTATCTTCTGGCTGCTGCCCAGTAACTGCTGCTTATCTCAGCAGCAACATCAGACTGCTGCTTTAGGTTTGTCCATTGCACTGGAAAATGAGGCCGATGTGTGTTCTCTATACCTCTCTCAGGGATTGTGTCCTACACACTAAATCTTTTCTCTAAAGGAATGTGAGCAGTACTCTTGCACAAAGAATCCATAATACTCTATAGCTTTTCTTCTGTGAGGTGAAACTAAGAAATGCCACAATTTTGAATACTGATTCATCTTCCTTCATAGTAATATGGGAGATCAAAATACATTGCTCATACTATGAGGAAGTAGCTGTACATTTGTGACAATGACAGGTTCAGGCAGGAAAATTCAAGTGCCATGCCTTCTAGGAAGCTGAGTGGAGTGCAACAAAACACTGGTTTTGCATAGAAGGCTTTTTTGTCTAAGGCAACTCTGCCTAGGCTGTAACAGTTTGGAATTTGGCTTCAGCCATGGACTGTAGAACCCTTTGGAGACTGATTAAAATAGGAGCTCACTCATCATCCATGTATTTAAAGCCACTTATTCTAATGCCTTCAAACACACTACAAAAATATTTTGCTGTAGTCTTCATGTTCAATTACCATCATCTGTCCTGTTCCACACCTCTTGTGCATATAACTTTGATGTGAATTACTGGAATTATATTGCATGTGCACGCATCCTTGTTAAAATACGTGGGTCAGTGCTGCTGTCTCCTCTGCTAAACAGCACTGATTGTCATCTATATCAACTGCCCTTTATAGAAATTGAAATAATACCCCTGACCAGTTTTAGTGTTATGCCTAGAAAGCACATTACACATGAGGATGTGTCCTGCCACAAAGAATTGTCATGGAAGTTAACACAATAGTATATACAGTTTTTGAGGGCTTACTTAATTCTGTGCTTGCGAGGCATTTTTCTTCTTCTACATAGACTGATTATTGATATCTCTTTTAGAATAGAAAAGAAACTAAGAGATATTTGTTTTCCTCTTTGGTGGTGAGTGTAAAAAGGTTTTACAAGATGAAACCTTCCTATTGTGTTAATACAGCTGTAAAAAGCTGACTCTAGGCTCCCTATTGAAAATGGAGCTGCAGACCCTGGTTTCCTCCTTGCAACTGGTGCTTCTGTTCACCACAAAGATGCCCAGTAGTGAGACTCCATGGGGTTAGCTACAGCTTGTCATGATCTGATTCAGGAAAGAAAGCAGTAACAAACAATACCATTGATTAATTCCTAGCTATCCTAAACAGGGGGAATCATTATTTGTCTACTAAAATTAGCAAGTCTGCTGGGCTTATCTTCAACTTCTCTATCTTGACTCTTCAAAGATTGTAGTTCCCTCCAGGAACAGCAATATGTATGCACACAGATAATTCTTGAAGGATGGATGTATTTATTACTGTGGTTATTTGAACATCACTGTTCATGCCTAGCTCCCATATATCATACATAGAATAGAGCAGAAGATGCAACACTTTGGTGATCAAAAGAATAAAGATTTGGGGAGAATAACACTTCAGAATTCCTGCAGTCTTCCTCTCTCAGTCCTTGTCCTTAATTTTTTATCCACTTAGCACTGGTGATTTTTCACAAGGATGTAAAATAGGAACTAGACCAGACTCTTTTTCTGCCATGTGCCTCTCTATGATGTAATCCTACCAAAGAAGCTGTCAAATTCTGTCTTTCCTATCTTGCCAGCTTTAACTTTTCTGCATCTCTTTTAATGTCTAGAACTCACCTAAACTACTTTTGCTAATTAGGCATAGAAACAAATCTGCACATAAAAACAAAGAATACCCAAACCATGTTTTAGTGTGAAAGTGCTCAATTTTGATAAGGTCTGTCTTCTGCAAAGTCAAGGGAAAGGGGGAAAGAGCTTTTATTGCTATGATTATTGAGAGGTGAGAATGAGCCACACTCTTAGATGAAGCTGAGATGACCACACGTTTGCTTTGTTTTGGTCTCAAAGCTGCTTCTACAAAACTGATGAATGAAATA
Source organism: Anthoscopus minutus (assembly GCA_013399455.1). NCBI lineage: Eukaryota > Metazoa > Chordata > Aves > Passeriformes > Paridae > Anthoscopus > Anthoscopus minutus. The sequence continues at coordinate 88,799 of VWYI01028928.1, forward strand.
GAAGCATCAAGGGGAAAATCTCACATTATTTCTTATTATACATCATTTTTTTTTTAACATGATGTGATACAATGCTCAAAATTTAGTTACTCTTAAGTGTCATGTGAATTAATTCTGCAATATGACTTTTGGATAAAATACAGGTAAAGATGCGATTTCTTCTACAATTACACTTAGGTATATACCATGACACTAATTCCTCTATCCGACTACAGAACTGGTATAATGAAAGCCCCTTTTGATCCCTCTCCAGTGTTCTGCAGAGGGCAGAATTTGTATGTGGTAACCCATTTCTTGTGAATTGTTTTCTTCCAGAAGGTAAAATTTCAAAATGGTCTTGACTGAAGGACTTCTCCCTGGAAAATCTCAACCCAACAATGATAGCTGTGGACCCATGATGCTTCCATCAGTGTTTGATAGGAAGCCATGTTTTGTCAATATGGAAGGATTTACATCTTGTACAATTTGTAGTGTAGTTACCATGAAACCCATATTCAGTATTTTGGGATAACTTCCAGGTTGTGACCCCCGAGAGACAGAAGATGGAATTGTGTTGGATTTTTTGGTCAACAACTTTTCCTTAGATAATTATGCTGAAATGAGAAGCAGAGCCAAGCTGGTTCTTAATTAATTCTGCAGAGTCTATTCTACTGTAGAATTCTTTTTTTCCAAGTTGTATACGGTTATATGCCACATGAATGTTCATTTGGAAGTGAGTCCAAAATAATGCTAAATACTTGGTTTGGTTTTTTTCAGATTTCTGTGATTAGTGAAGTTAACACAGCATCTTTTGGGCTTAGGTCCTTCACATTTCAGATAGAGATTCAGAAATATTTTTCATACAATGCTTTCCTCCCATTTCACACAATGCTTTTTTCTCTTGTACCTGTGCTGTTAGTCATGAAGGCTGAGGTTTTTCAAAAAACCACAAAATTCCCTGAAACAACTGCTCAGAATAAAAAAGCTTCCAGATTTTTCAACCCCACTGGCCTTTCATGGAAATCAGGAACTAGGAAGTGTTTTTGTAGATAATGGACTCTATTGCAGTCTGTGATATGTGCATAGTGAATACATACCTTGTTATTTTCCGATGGAGAGCTGTTGTGATTTCAAGAAGTCAATGCCTTATTTAAATGATAGGATTGCACATTCAAGGCTGCATGAGAAAATAGTGAGCAATGACAGGTATTTTTATTTTTTCATTCAACTGACTTTTCTACCATGATCAAAATTGCAATAAATTCAAATATTGCTGTTAAGTCAGAGCAGAGTCAAAAGAGTGTGTCACTTTGATTATTCTGAGGCCTGCTTTTTTAACAACATACTATGATGGTAAAAGAATTTGCAGGCTCTAAATATTTAAGCAGAATTTCACCAAACAAAAGCAGGAGAAGTTACAGTAATAGTTTCTGCAACTTTCATTGCTATTCTTTTTAGATTGAAAGAGCAGGTCACTTTGATATGATGTAAAAGTAGACACTCTCTTTCCCCAATAATAAAAGGAGGATGATACTGCAAAGGACTGTTGTGGTGATTCATCTTTATAAAGTTCTACAGAAATGGTAGGTGTTATTAGCATCCTGTGTGATTACAGTGACAGGATGATATGGTAGTTTGTCTGAATTGGTATTAAGTGGTACTGGAAGTCTCTCAAAAAACCTGTTCCTTCTGTTTTTTCAGACACTAGAGATTTAGAACAGTTTGAATAAACATCTGGTCTGAACTGAGCTCTGCCTTTTATAAAGGTTACCTTAAAGGACAGATGAAGGAACCTTATATTGTGGTAACCTTCTGCCTGAAGGATCTCAAAGTACTACAGGAATCAATATGCAAACTATATATAGATTACAGCAGCTCTTTTGAGGTAGAGCACTGTTTGGCAAAGCACTGAAACAAAATGAAATGTTATAGAAATCTAAATGGGAAAATGCAATATTAAACTCAAAATACTGCAAGAATGTAGTCAGAGAGAAAGTAATCACCAGCTGGGTCCTGGCAGGAGATTGGGAGGTGTAGCTTCTTTTCCCATATGATGTACCATGAGAATTGGGGTCTGAACTCAAAGGCTCAAAAATGCCTTTATGGCTCATATGAAAAATTGCAGCTCCAGGGACAGGCAATTTGCTGGGATGCAGGTTAAATAATGTTTCATATAGAAGAATTGCAACTGCCTGTTTGTCAGCATAACATCACAAAACCCATGCATTTTAAGCTGTTGTGTTGACAAAAGAGTGCTGCTTACCAGACTGTGTGGAGCTCTTGCAGCAGCAATGTCTCTGGAAGAGGCTCCCTTCTTTAACCTTACTCATTTTGGCTGAGCTGAGATTGCAGTAACTGGCTGATATCACTTACATGTAAAGAAACAAAAATAGATGCTTTACAAAGACACTTCATAAAAAAAAATCAAGCATGGAGAGATGACTAGCTTTTAAGAAGCTGCTTTTATTACTTTTGACCTTGTGCATTTGCTTGCTTTTGGCTCTTTATGCTCTATGCATCAGGGTTAAGGTGCAGCTCATCTGAACCAACAAAAACTACTCATCCTGCCTTCCTGCTCTGATAAAGACGCTGGTAGGAGCAGTCTTAACCAGATTATTGCTTTTAATTTTCTCATCTTCTAGCAAACAGTAAATCTTGAGAAATTATGCTTTCTGCTTTTCAACCATAGAAACCTATTAGTGCTCAACAATATGGCAGATGACTTGCTGTAAATCTTAACGAAAATAAATTTCCAGTGTTTAATATTTTGTAAACAGGGAAGCTGCTCAGAGAGAGGGACATGATAGAAGTTCTGTTGGTTTGCATGATTTCTATCTAGCTATCATAGCCAGGCTGTCACCAGGCTGTTTGTATCTTAGTTCTGCCTGTGCCCGGGGCACATGGCTGGCTAGTGAGTTACACTGTGCTAGGCTGAAATTCCTGCAAATGGCAGTTTAGCAATAGCAATCTGGAAGCAGTGGAAGCTGATTGTGCTGAATCAGTCAAAATGTTACACTGTTTCACATTTAATGTATTTGCTGCGATTAATTATTTAAATGTCCAATGATTCTCTTTCCATCTTCAGAATAATCTGTTTTCAAGTGGTCCTAAATGAGTGTAACACATGTTTTCCTCCCTCTATCTTTTAAATATTTCACTAAGTTTTCCTACCACTGTGATAATTAAAGAAATTGATAATGTGTCTTTAGAGGAAGGCCAAAGGGCCCTAAAGGGTAGTTTCTTTTCTTTTCAGTCACTGTGTAACATTTGCCAATAAATAAAGAAGTGCTTCTTAAAGTCAGGAAAAGGTTTAATCTAAATGTGACAGTTGTTGTGCAAGTGCTTATCATCTGGCTCAGGATCTTGTGTCCTTAAGTCCATGGCCCATTTCCAAAAATTTGGAGTTGTTACTGGTTCCTAAAAACTTGAAGATTTTGTTAGTGAGTCAAAAGGCATAATCAGAGGAGTGCTTAATGAAATTAGGTGGTTAAGGAATGCTCAATCGTCTAAGTTTGTAAATGAGTCAATTCAAATACAGAAACAACTCTAGAACTCCAAAGGCAAGTATTAAACCTACAGTGCTCAGTGGAGGGAACCTGGGATGATATTCCTGTAGCTAGTAACCTGAATCTGCATGCCTGACCCACATTTCTGTGTATGCTTCCTCCAGAGCAGACATCAGGGATGTTATGTACAACTTGTCTTTTTGAGAAGAAACCTCCAGTGTAGTGGAACCATTCTTGTTTCATTGCTGTCAGGGTCAAGCATGAGTCTCAAAGGAGACTGAACAGTGCTTTTTCAGGAGATAACAAATGGACAGGTTGATTTCATACGATTTAAAAATAACAACTCTAAGCATGCCTGCTGCTGGTAGTGATGGCTCTGGATCTGATGGCTTGAAGACAGCCGGGAGCCTTTGACATAAGAACTGTAATTGATTATGATTCATCTTACATTAGATGAATAAAAAATGATTTGCAGGCTCACAAGTTAGAGTGTGCTCTAACATAACCTCAAAACAATATTCTGTATGTTCGTTTTCTCTAGGGGTATTATGAAACGGATAAGCTTCACAAAGCTCTATGCTTGAAGAGTGCAACCCTGATCTAAAGAAGTATTTGTATTCAGCCAATCCAAAAAGGAGGTAAGCACAGCCTCATAATCCTGTTTGTATAAAGGTAGTACAAACAAGTACATTTGCTAGAAAAACTGAATAGTGTATTTATTTGGCAAAATTTCCTTTATAGTAATATTTCTTACCGTAGGCTGTAGTCATTGTGTCCCTTTCTTTCACTTCTATATATTGCTTTAACACAAAGCATGCAATACTAGGTTTTCTTCCAAAGAATCAAGATTGTGGGGTGTTTTATGTTTGCTGTACCACTGTGCCATTGCTCATTGCATTCAGGTGATCTCCCTGTGTGGACAGGACTCTCCCAATTATCTGTTTGCATCTGCATGTTGTGAAATTTGGGTGAATAAACTTAGTCAGCTGAGGTGAGGTGTAAATCTGAATATATGAAGAATTCCAGTTGCTGGACTGTACAACAACTTAAGCTGTTGATATGTTTAATAAATATTTATAATTACATGCTAAACAGACTTTTGAAGGAATACAGGTAAAATTGGTTTTTTGTGAATTCAAATATTCTTCTCAAGCAAGCAAGCCTGACTTTCTTTCAGTAACACCATCCTTAACTTTAAAGACTTTCCTAAGAACCAGAGGGTCACTCTCGAGCTGGATCATGCCAGCCCATCACTTGAGTACTCAGTTTCCAGGGTCCAGATGGTGGCAAGCTGCAAATGGATACTGTGCAGCTGAAACATCTATCCCCTTGGCAGACTCAAGAGACACTGGTTCTGGCAGATTTAGACTTGTCTCTGGCTATTTAGCACAGTTGTACTGTTAATGGGCTGTTGGACAATTTTGTCAAACTTGCTATTTTCTGGCGACTTGTTTATAATTCTGGGAAAGGAGTGCACGGCTAGTCATTTGTGAATAATTGGAAATCCTCTTGAGATCTCAAGAAAAGCACTTTCATTGTTAAATAGAGTTGATTTGCCTGTTTATTTAGGTAGCCTAGATAGAATCTCCCTATCGACCCCCGAATGCTCCATATATTTCTCCAAATTGGATTTTGCCCTTGTGTGTGTATCTGATGTGTTTTAAGAGGCCAAAGTCTTAATTACTGTTATTATGCCTAGTTTCCCATATGATTATAATTGATATTAATTAAAATGGGGACTTTGCAAATGTAAAAGGCAGATCTACAGGAACATTTTTGTGTGCATTTACAGGTAAAAAGATATGAAATCTTTGTTGTTAGCTGCCTTTATATTTTACTTCTTACCAGTTTACTGCTCTGCTGATGGATTTCGTAGACATCAAAGTTCTTGACCAGCCTCAAACCAAAGTAAAACCTAACTTAACCTCTAATTACTACCCTAAATAAAAATCCTTCATGAGGAGACTATTTCCAGTAGCTATCAGGTTTGTGGATGGGAGCAGTTTCAGTGTAAAGACATCTGCCCTAGCTTTTCACAGACCTTGCTTTTTTTCACACTGCAATACCTTGCTACAATCCGAGTCATTTCGTATTGACTGTTTGAAGTTGTTTTGGACAGTTCTGCCATGAATTAAAAGCTTAAAACCTTCCACTTTCTCCAATACTTGCATTATGATTGCCCAGATTAACAAATAGAAATGTGTACAAATAGCATTGATAATATTTTCAAGTTGCATGGCCAATGCTCAATGCACAGGATATAACATTTAGGATATCTGTTGTCTCTGGATGAAGATAACATGAATGACTTGCTTCTTTTCCTAAGCCTGTATAATGGAGGTCTGACAATACAGATAACCTCATACAGAGAGACACATGTAATGCATATCCACACAGAAAAACATGTGCTTGAGAGATGTTGTTCAATGGTTGGAAAAAGACAATTTCTGCTTTCCAACGGAATTGTTTTAAAATTCTAGATGATCCTGGGATTGGTATTCTATGCAACACACTGGCATTTTGCTGTATTTTCCTCTCTCAATATAGTTTAATCTGTATTAAAGCACTGTTCTGTCACAACTTTCATAAATTATTACACAGCCAGCCAATAGAAATTACATAAATACTGCAAATATAATTGTCTGTTCTTAGCAGAAAGTCTTAAAGGACTTTTAAACTAGTTACAACAGCAAGAGGTAATCCTTCTATTAAAACTTTCTTACCACGTTATAAGTTTGCTGTTATGCAACATTTTTCACTTTGTCAGCTGAAAACTGTTTTTCTGAAAGTAATCTAGACCTTGCTTTGCTGAGATGAAAATACAGGGAGGTTTGTCTTGACTAAGTGCTCTGTTTTCCTATGACTCTGAGCAAGTAGTAGTTAGAATGAAACATTGGAAACAACAGTAATTTACTAATCAGGAGAAAAATGGTTGTTATTGAAACAAACCCCATGTTTACTGCAAAATTGATTTAAAGTGCATTTTAAAATAACAGCTCAAGAAAAATAGGCTCACAGTGGGTTCCAAATTCTAAATGCAACATTTACATATATATGATTAAGTGCTGCAGAATGGACTTTGCTCATTGAGGTCTCGTAAGGGCAGAGAAGATAGAAAAGAACGTGTTGTTGAATTAAACTGCCTTTGGAAGTTTGAGGAGCACTGGGCTTCTGACCAGGCTTTTCATTGCTCTTGTGGAAAGCACTGAAGCAAAGAAAATGCAGAGAATAAAGATAAATTCTATGATACCTTCACCCAAGCCCTAGACTGCTTTTACTGGATTTTTAATGACCACAGTGCTAAAATGTAATTAGCTTAAGTTACCACTTGTACCCTCAAAAAAAGAAAAGACAAGGGGAGAATTATCCAGTGCTGTTCTTGTAGCAGAATGGATTAATCATGGCTGTTAATCAGAAGTAAACTAAGGAACACAGTCCACTCTCCAGGAGGATGAATAGCTGAAGAAATGAACTTAGTCTAAAGACTAAGCAAAGAGTTCAGTATATGCTCCTCTGCAAAGCTTGCAAAGAAGGGAGCAGGGGCAGCATGAAACAACATAGGAGTGCAGCCTAAAGCAGTGTGCCATGCTGGGGCCCTGGGTGGGGAGTCAGGGACAGAGCCTGAGGGATTCTTAGCATGAATTATCCACCCTGAGATGAACAATCATTGACAAAAATTGTGCACACGAGTAGCAGAAAGAGGAGATACATTGAGTTGAATGTGTCAGCTGTGACATAAGTAATTTATATAAGGGGAGCTTCGCCCTGGTAGATCTGGTGGAAGAGAAACAAGAACTGAAAGTTGTTACCAGCAGCCAGTTTTGAAAGAAAATTAATTTCAAACACTTGTGTTGCAAACAGCAAAATTTATCAGGAGTAGTCTTCTCCCTTTTTGCATTTGTGTACATACTGCTTTTATAGCTCTGTGTACTTCATGTGGTAATAAATATTCAAAGATTGCTTTACAGTGGTTGCAGCCAAGTTGATGCTGGTTATTCCAGATGGAAAGATCATTGCTTCTCAAGGTAGTGTAACAAAAGACTTGGCAGTTCATAAGTAGTGTTCCTGCTGGGAGCAGGTGTCTTCAGTTTGACAAGATTGCACTTTATCCATGAGTGCTTGAAATGCACTGTAGCTGGTAGCAGGTCAAACAGGTCTGAATTTTTAAAGAGTGTTGTAAGACTTCAGTAATGAGCTTGAGGTGGTGAACAATGACACCCAACGCTAATTACCTGTTTACTAACGTCACAATAATTCAGCCATTTGTCTTGACTTGGAGCCATGCTGAGCCTTGGCTCCTCCTGCCAAGCCCACTTTCCAGCCATTGAATGATTGTATGTGAACTGTTTTGCTAGAAAGTGCCAAAAATAGAAGAAAAAAATGAGGGGAAAAAAGGAATTCATTTAACTGCTACAAACCTAGATTTTAATTTACTGACCACATAAGAGATTTAGGAATTAGATGTGCTTATATGCAGGGCATGTCTCTGTGGGAGCAGTGTTTTCAGGGAAGAGCATAAACTGGACACTCAGAAGAGTTAATTATCTGAGAGCTAATGTTCTCAGACAAATATGTAATGCATCATGAGTACTAGCAATGAAGTGCTGGCTGGCAGCGTAAAATCAAATTACCCCTACAAGTTTTATTGTGGAAATATGATTGCTACACTGCAAAGATGCAAGTTATAGACACCCAAGAGCAGGGGTCCTGTGAAGCTGCTCTGAATTGCTCACTAACAGCTTTCAGTTGCAGAAATTTTGATATTTATGGCTGTGGGCTGCGGTATATGGGGTTAAATTGGCAACTTCATGTACTTCTCTGATCTGCTGAACTCAATGTAAACCAACAAAAAGTCATTTTGAAAAAGTTAAAAGAGAATGTAAAAGGGTGGCATTTTTTCTTCAGTCAGGAAACTTTGTCCATACTAGTTTATAGTTCATAAATCTGAGCTTGGGTTATTTTGTTGATCTAGATATGCTGCCTTTCTGTGATTGTGTCAACAATTTAACCTTCTATAATTCAGTATAAAATTAACCCCTGAAGTAAACTGTATGTATTTCTGCTGCTAAGATTTCATTAAAAATAGCTGCATACCCCTTTTCTGTTTGTTTCCCTACCCAGTGAAATCAGAGGATTTCCTTCTTGTGTGTTCAGTAGGCATTAGGTCAGATCTTAATTTTACCGAGTGGGAATGCTCTGTTGCAACTGATGAAAAGAAAATGATGGACTGCACTTATGGCTAGCAACTGGGCAAAAATTGCCTACTAAAATCAAGGAAAATGGTTAATAGGTAGGAAAACATGCATTTGTTTGCCTAATGGTGTACTATGGGTGTGTGTGCATGTGTCCAAGGGATGTGTTCTGAAAGATTAGTACCTGTCTTAGAAATGAAAATCCTTGAATAGTAATAACTAAAAGCACTTGAGGCTCAACAGCAGAGCTGCGGTACTCTGAAGTGTTTTCCAGAAATTCTATTTACTGCCTTCTGTAAAGCCTTCATCTTTTACAAATCAGTCTCCTGAATTATTTAGTATCTATTGTATGCAAATAGCTTAAGAATACTGAACAAGGAAGTGTTTCTGTTAACTTAGATGAGGCAGATAAGGTGTGCAGTTTGGAACTAGACTTCATAACACATGACGGTTCCTAAAATCGGATTTAAATTAAAGTAAGAAATTCTGATCTAGCTCAGTTGCTACCTGGCCCTAGAGTTGCCCCAGTTTCATGAATGTTTTTAGTAAGGACATTCCTGAGCTGCTTGAAATGTGCTGTGAACACCTAGAAAGCTCCAAATCAGAGCAGCCTATTGCCCAGGATGTATCCAAACGTGATCTGAAGTGGACAGTGGGATTCCTGCTTCTGTCTCCCCTGAGAAGCCTGCTTTGGCTGATGTTTGTAGCTTGTGCAGTGAGAATGCTGGTCTCTGTGCTCCCTGTGCACTAGGGAAAACAGCAGAGATCCTGATCAGGGTAGAAGAGTGTGAATATTTTCTAATTGGTCTCAGGCATCACCTGTGCTGTAAGCTGCACCAAAGTGGTGATGGTGAGGAGGTCAGTAACCTCTCCTAGGAGGCAGCTAGATCCAGAAAAAAATGTCTCTGTGTTCTGATTTGTCAGGCAAAGTAAGAGTATGTGGGAATGGATAGTATGTTGGTGTTAGGATTAGGGAAACTCTAGTTGTGGTTACTACTTGGGGTTTTTATGCAATGACCCATTTCAATGTTGGCGGTAAATTTTTTCTTTTTAGGTAGGTTTTGTTGAGATGGAAGATGACATTCCGGTGTTGCAACAGCATTCTAAGCTGTAGATCATAATCAGACAGATATTTAACTTTGGTTTCAGTCCTGAGGAAATGTTTCCTGGATTTCAGAGGCCTTCCTGTCACCTTCCTTTCTCTTTTTGCTAGTACTACAGTTTCTCATTGAATATGCTGAAGTGTTCCCTCTTCAGTGTGGTGGCCCTTCAGAGACCCTTGTCTCCATACACATTCTCAGGAGATTTGCTTTCCTCTTAGAATAGCAGCTAATTAGGTTAATAGCATTGCTAAAGAAATGTTTGTGGAATCACAGACTTGGGCCCAAGCAGAACAACCAGTTTCTGTTACACCCACAAAAACCTGGGTCTTAAAACCAAGAAAATAAGGGAAGGAGAAACAGTGCAGGTTTGTCATCCTCTAATTTTCTTAAATTCCAAGCAAGCTATCTGCAGCCCTCTGTGAAACTTAAATTCACTATTTTTGATTAAGTTTTGATTATGACTGTGCTACTCAGTCTGGAAATGATGTTTCCACATCCCAGTGAGGTCTGAGAAATGACACTATTAAGAGCAGCTTTCAGGAAGTGATCACTGTTGCTCTTCGAGATATCGCAGGTATTGTGTCCCCAGTTTGGAGAAATTTACTTGTATGTCTCGAGTCCAAAGAATTTTCCTGGAAATAAACCAGCAACAGAATTTCTCGTGAGATTTCTCTTATATCCTGGCAAGCTTCTTTCCTGGAGTGTGTTTACAGGCCCCACAGGAAGAAGCAGTAGGAAAATCTCAAGAAAAATAGACATGTAAACTCAGATGAGTTCTGGGGAAGACGTGGGTTGAGGTTAGTTTTTTTAACCCAATTCAGTATTTCATAGACTTATAATTCTATATAGAAAAGGGTAAAATAGGACTTGGTTATTTGAAGCTGCATAGGGTATTCTGTGTGGGTTCAATGGACTTTAGATCTGTTTAGTCTACAGAGTCATAGCTTTTGCAAAAAGATAAGCTTTTTGCAAATTCTAAATGGTTTGCCTGTACCAGCTGTACTCCTCATCTTGGGCTTTGCAAAGACATTTGAAATTTTCCATGTGTTGCAAATCTGGTAAAAAATAGTTTCTAATGTTTCTGATTTGAGTGGGAGAGAGGAATTGAATGATACTCTAAAACACAATACATAATTTTCATCAGTGAAAAGCAGCGAGTCGTTCAGTTCTAGTGGATCATTAATAAGAGACTTAAGGAAGTAAGGTATATGGATTGCTAGAATGGATGACTAAATAAATATTCATAGAAGTGTAACATGAAACACATGCATGATTCTGTGCCTAGAGACATGCAAAGCACAAATTTCCTTTTGTTCTGAATCAAAATGCTTCAAAGGAAACAAAGCTATAGGAACTGAGCTATAACATTTAAGACAGACAGGACAGGTAGGGGAAATGAGTGGCAGAAAGGTGGTCTTAAGGTGAGAAGCTGCTTGAAAAAATAGAGTCAGTGAGGAGACTGCAAAAAGTAACATCAATTATGCTATTTTTGCTTTAGCTCCTGTGGAAGATACCCCAAGAACAAGAGTACAGAGATGAGATTCAGCAGTTAGCATTCAGCACATTGACAAGGTGGCGACCACTGACTGTGGGATCAGCCCAACAGAGGCCAATGCCAAGCTGGTCAGGTAGGGAAAAGCACCCAGGCTGGAACCACCTGTAAATCTAAACCAAAAGATGGCATGTGAGAGCACAGAGCAGTCACTGTGATGGTGCTCAGTCCCATTAATGGGAATTTATTCACGTGTGGCTCAGCCATATGGGGAAAACACAGAGAAACAGCGGGGAAACTGCAGGGGTACTGCAGATCCTGTGATCATGTATAGTGAGGGAGCTATGGAAATCCAACATGGATAATAAATGATGGATGTGGTTTAGTAGCACTTGGGAGCTGCAGAATGCCATGCTGAGAGGCAGCAATGTGATTGTTTGATGATAATCTCAGCCTATGAAAACAGCTGCTGCAGAACACCTAGAAAAGGGGTAAGGGAAGAAGGGCTTACCTGAATTGATTGAATCTTGGTGAGGCTGATTCTTATGAATAATGTAGAATTAGGAGGGTAAAATATTCACCAAAAGGAGCTTATGGAGAGGTGTTCTCACAACGTGGGAGTATTTACAATACCTTGGCAATGCAGTCCAGAGGTGAGGTGTATGATAAATTGTACCACAGAAATGGCTGTTTTTATAGCAAAACAAAAAGCAACCTGAAGAAAGGTTCAGGTCCAGGTGTGCTGCAGTTAAGCTGTATCTCTTCAGGCAGTAATGCCATGTCTGCTTCACTGTTGTTGAATGTCAGGCTCCCAGTTTGCATGGGGAATTATTTCCTGAAACTTCCTCTTAGGTCATCTGCACCAAGGTTCAGGTATGACACAAAAGGAAAAATAACTAGATCTTGATACTGTTTTGGAACGAAATCAAGTAAAAATTGTACGTCTTTCCATTGTTGTATTTCTGGGTTTGGGTCAGACCAAGGAAATTGAGAGCATGAAACAAAACCAGCATGATAATTTGGCTCCCTTCTGCAGGCTGCTACAAGTTAAAGAAAATTTTGTTCAGCTGAAGATGTTTGTAACTTGATCCTGAAGGATACCTGTGAAAAATGACTTTTTTTTTTTTCTCAAGTGAATGAAAACCAAGTCTTTAACTTTGGAATGTTTAAAACATAGACTAAAATCAAGGTGAGTGTAGCCCCATCAACAATTCTTGACCTTGCAGGAGTTTTCACTAATTTGTGTAATCCAGTGTTAGATACTCTGTGCCTGTGCCCACTGTTTACATAGTGTTTGGTAGGTGGGATGTAGGTATGGAATTGATTTGGGTTTGGTGGAAGAATCTTATCACCACCTCTTGTGTATCAAAGGAAGCACTACAAGGCAATAGAAGAATCATTTTTAGCTGCTCCGGTTTCTTTTTTTTCCTGGTTTTATTCCTAATGTTTATTAAAATTATATCAGATCTGAGGAATGGAAATGATAGAGTATGATTTGAATGCTAATAGAATTTTAGTTTTCTCTGCCCTATTCTTTCATAACTATTCTTTGCAAGGATTGCAGATGAGGAAAGTGTTACCCTGCTATTTGTTGTGCATGTATATTTTAGGACTTCTAACACATAGCTAAACAAAAGAAGGTAGCTTGACTTTAGGTGTGAAGATGAAATGTATTTACTAAATATTCCAAAAAGACAAGTTCAAACAGGAGAAAAAGGCATAAGGACACCAGAGATGTTCTGATCAAGAATGATAGGCTTAAGCAGAGATTTACCCTTGTACTCAGAGAACAGTGAGAAAGCAGTCTTGATTTTTCTTAGCATCACAATATGTCAAGGGCAGTGAGCACATTTTGCCTCTTGACTTTAACAGGCAATGCTGACATGAGCAGAATATTATTAGAGAGAACTGGAATATTATTAGCATATATAGATATATTTTTCCCCCAAACCTTGTTTGATTTCTGTTTGGAAATCCAGTGCAGAATGCTATGTGTTTTTAGCAGCACAAGCTTGTTGAGAGCTGGTCAGATCCAGCTTCTCAGAGGTTTTGAGCACTAGAGGCAGAGACAATCCTTCATAAGTGAGAAAAGATGATACAAAGCTGTCAGCTGTACATAAAAATTACCCCCAAATTGCAGAGAGCAGATGGCTGTTAATGGCAAGTGTTTTTAACATAGCTTTATTGTCCCATATTGGGACATTAACTTGTCTCTCTGTTTTGTTTTTGTTTTTTTTTTAAAAGTCACTTTGTAAAAATGACACCTTGCCGTGGCTTGTATTTTACTATTTAGTTTCTATGTCATGGTTGCCCAATTTCCTGCAGTCAATGTGCTCAACAAGCTATTGGAGTATATTTCTGTTTCATATATTCTCAGTGATTAGTAAGGGAAAAAACCCTATTTTTTTTTTAAGGAATACAGTAAGTGTTTTTTTAATTGCACTGATTCTTACTGCAAAATGAGAATAAATGTTCTTGTTTCCATGTGCTAGGCTGATATTTACATGCCTAAATACACAACATCAAACTTGCTTGGACTAGCAAATGTGATAACAGAAGAAATAGAAAAATGCATATGGAACACCCTTAGCTTTTCTGTTTTCTTAACTGCAGGTTGAAAGCTAGCTTTTGGGTGATTAAACTTTTCATTTGGTTATTAAGTGATAGACATCTTGCTGAACCCAAGCATGCTGCAACAAGCACAGGAAGAGTGTTTATTTAAGGCAGACACAAAAGATTGCACAAAAAGACCCTTAAACAAAACACAAATGTCAGCAAAACTAAACAAAGTAATCATGCACAATTTAAGACTGATAGAGGCAAGCAGTAAATTGGTGACAGTTCCTGAATAATCCTTTAGAAAAGAATCTCCCTGGTGTGTTGGGAAATCTGTTTGTTTGTTGCAGTTCTTATCTTTTCCCTACAGGAAATGTAGGAAACTTCCACATTAAAGCTGGTGGCCTGAAATTGGTAGGTTGACATGTGGGCAGCAGTGTCACCCAGCAGCACAGGTGTTGGTTCCTGGAGATTTCAGAGTAAAGAGGTGCAGCCCAGCTGCAGGGCTGAGCTGTGCCATGAGGAGCCTGGCTGGCTTTGCCTTCTCTGCTGCTTTGTGCTGCTGGTGCCTGAGCTGGCTGGGGCATTCCAGAACTGTGCTGCAGGCTGCCTCTGGGGCCACTGTGGCCTGTCTCAGTGGGGTGATGGCTGAGACAGCTTGTGCTGGAGCTTTGTGCTACCCTGATTATGCTGCAGAGATCTTTGTTCTGGACTGTCATGAGCAGAGGAGACTTGCAGGGACCTTGTGGAGTCACTGCAGGAGTGGGAACCAGATCTTAGCCAGGACGCTCTGCCTTCCTTACTGTATAGGAAAATGACCCAACCTTTCTGTGACTTGGGCTTTGTCCTAGGTGAAGGGATGATGACATTCATTACGAGTGATTAGAAGCACTATGCAAATATCCATTTTATTTTGGGGGGGAGGGGGGGCAGGGGTTGGGCCAGGGGAAAAAAAACCCCACATAGCTGATGATTACTCTGAAATCAATTATTCTCTGTTCTGAACAAAATGGTAGTCATCTTCTTGAATATTATCCAGCTTCCCTCTTCCTGCCAGTCTCAGCGTCTATTCTTCTCTCCAGAGCCCTTGGCACAGCATTTAACCACATCAGAGTTTTGCCCGTTGCAACACGCAGCTCCTCTTGAGCTGGAGTGAGAGAAGCTCCAAGGATGTGGCAGGAAGCGAGAGAGTAGTCACTGCACAGGACAGAAAACTAGAAAAAAAAATCCATAAAACATCTTTATTTCTATTTTTTTTAATTTAAAAAATGGAGGAAAATGGATGGAAGGAGGTGAAGGAATTTGAGATTGAGAGAGATATTTCTGGCAGTTGTTCCAAGACCTGATGTAGAACAATTAATGAGAAACAGGAAAGAGGCTTCAAAGACTATTTTTGGTCAAATAGTCTTTGAAGGGTCATCACCACTAATCAGCTGGAAATCAGAAAATTGATTGGAACATTAAGATCACTGAGAAATCTGCTGGGCTGTCATCACATCAGCCTCATTTCTAGAAAAACATCTCGAGTTCATTCTGTCTGGATGGAAAAAATAAGTCTTTCAGATGATTATCAAGACTTTTTCTTGTGTGTTAACCTAAGGCCTGTCTTCTGTGTTTTCATTGCCAAATTGCAGTTCCAGAAAGCAGCTGACGTGGAAGAATAGCAGCTATGTTGTATTTTACTGACACTGAATTTCATAAAGCATGGCAATAATTGGTGTGTTTTCTTGTTCTGCTCTAGAAATAATTGTACAGCTGTCAAATTCTCAGCCAGGAAAACAGATCCAGGACACTGCAGCAGTGAGCATGTTTTGGCCAGTACAACAGCTGTCAAATTCTCAGAAAACAAACCCACACAGTGCAGCAGTAGATCTCAGTAGACTAAGATAACTCAATTTCCATGTGCACCTTTGTATTTGCTGCTGCCTTCAAATCATCTGCTCCTGTTTCATCGATCAGTAAAAGTAGCTGATTAGTGTTTTTCAGGTATAGGCACAAAGTTGCTCCATGTAACCTGTTTAACAACAGGAAAGCGTCTGTAATGGCACCAATGACCCATATAATCTAACTTTCATTGGACTCTTCTTGTACTCTTTTAATATTGGCATTTTTAATTAAATGTCTTCTTTTTACAAGTCAGTGACTAAATTGCAATTGTGAAGTAGGTACTGTTGTAACAAGTGCTGAAAACTGATTAAAAGGTAGGAAATAGTTGCACACACAAATGCTTTGGTTCCAGAGCTTTAAATCAAATTAAATGGAGAATCAAATTTTTCAGTCACTAAATTCAGTGAAAATCTCTGAGTGACCTGTGCTGCTGTATAGATTTTAGAATCATTAAGAAGTCTAATTCTTCTAACACAGTATCTTTGCTTTCATTATGCAGTACCACAGTTGGCAGTGTTTTTCTTGACTTGACCTACAGTGACTGGAGTTTTATTTATTGTTTCTATAACACTGTAGCTGCATGTTTTGTCTTACTCTTTGGAATACTCAGTCTGAGTATTTGAAACTATGACTTTGAAGCAGTGAAGTGTTTACTTGCATTATGATCATGATCTTTATGTACTTTACAAACTTTATTTTGATATAGCTCAGAATAATGTGAGGTTTGCTTTTATGGCTCAGCTTGAAGGTTCCCCTTACGTGTAGCAATAAAAGTATTCCAAGCCTGATTCCATGTGGGATTCTGGGGTTTTTAATAAGTAGCCAGCTCTGTGTTTCATCGAGCTGCTTCCTAAGAAAAGTTTGCATTTGACAAAAATCCTACCAAGCGGTTTAAAATGAAAGTAGAAACAAACTGTAAATTCATTTCCATATAAAGATGCTTGCCCATCAATCTGACATTATGCATTTAATTTTTTTGGAGGCTAGCAGTATCCAAGACCCCTGGTTGTTGACTAGAGGCCTCCATGTCAGGTGGTGTACAGGCTCAAGTGAGGATGTGACAAAAGGCAGGCACAAGCTACAGGTGGGGAATGGAAGGACTTGGGAAAACTGTGTCAGGCTATGCAGCAAGTAGTGATGGCAGCTTGTCAGCTCTTTAACCATGGTTAAAACCGCACATCTTTCAATACTAAGGTGGTAAGGATGAGAACTAGTTAGTTCTTAAATATATGGGTTATGATATACCATTGTGTGTAATACATGGGTATTAGTAATCTTTCAAATATACTTAAGTCAGGGATTTAAATATAAAGTAGAAACAAAATTCATTACCAGACTAGAAGACAAAAAATACAGGGATGGGAGGTTTCTGCAGATGCCAATTGCCAGTCATTTACCATGAACTCTGAACCAGCTCTTGGTACGTTGTAAAGTCACAGTGCATGCAATTTAATGAACATCTGTTAGTGTGCTGTCAGTTCTTTATAGTACATAATATAGAGCCTATTCTGAACTGCAAAACAAGGAACAACACTTGTAGGTGTACAGCAAGCTAGAAGTTTCTGTCAGATGGTGGCAAGAATGTGGCTTTTCAGGTCTTGCTGGAGACTTCAGCTAAATTCAGGCCAAGGAGTATCTGAAGCTATTGGGATCCTGTTATGCCAGACCCAGTCAGATTCCCTGTTTGCTTTTGTGTCTCAGTGGAATGAAAAAAGTTTGTACCAGAATAAACCTTGTGAAACTATGCAGCTGCTAATGAGAAATTAAAAAAGCATAGGAAGCTGTGATACTGTGATCACTATCTTCACTAGGTCATTTACTGAGTCCACACCTGAAATTCTGAGAGTCAAATTAATTTTTTGTAGCTCATTTCCTTGGATTTTAGCTCAGACTCTGCACTAGGTTTCAAACTCTGTCTGCTTCTATTATGTTAGGTTCTTCCTGCCTATAAAGTATTTAAAAGAAGTTACTGAGGCTATAAAATGCTAACTAATCTAACTTTTTGAACTATGAATATTTTAGCATAACAAATTATGCTTTCCAGTTCAATTTAGAAGAAAGTTGGAAGCAGAAGTCAAATTTCAGGTAATATGCATGAACAAGTTGCATAAAAATAAATCAGTAATTCTGTCTACACATGGACTTGAATTGATGGCAAATATTTGTTGTGCACAATTTAGGTAAAGCACAACAAGATTTTCTGAAGTTATAAAGTAAAATGGTAATAAAATTCTAAAAATGTAGTTGTTCTGTTTTTAAATTCTACGCATTTTAAATATGTGGGCACAATTAATTATTGCTGCAGTTGGTATTGCATGTTGGATCACTTGAGACTGAAGTGATACTGGTTAGTGCAGCTCTTTTGTCAACGAAGAATTGCCCAACTCCTTTCAGTTGTAACACCTGAGTATGCTTGATCTAACTCAATTATCTCTTCAGACAAATTAAAAGCTTTACAGCTTGTTTATGTAGCTTGGGCTTGTGATGTAAGTTTTGCAGTAATACCTATGATGTTACTTAATGCATTAGATGTTTTTATATGGAAAATCAGGGCTTAGAAAATATTGCTTAGACCTTTTATAAGATTTTCATTTGAACAAAAAGATCATGTCCTTCCCTATTTGTCCTTAAACATTTCAGAGGGGAGCTTTCCTACATGGTGGTGATTCAACCTCTGTGTCTTTTATTGAAAAGATGCAAATCTAGTCAGTGACAGTACAACAGTTAGACCAAGAAACCATCAATTTCTTGTTTAATAAGCAACACCTTACTTTAGGGAGAAATATTATATTAGTAAAATTTATTTTATATACTTCATTCTGTTCCAGGAGTATTTTCAAAGACCCCAGATCCTTACATGTGTGAATTTTCTGTGTGAACCTTAAAAGAGAGTATTTTCTATGTAAAATGCTCTTAGATTTATGGTCAGTATTATGCTCTTGCAACTGCTTTGTTCTGAAGGACAAAGTCACTCTGGAAATGCATTGCTGAGGTCACTCTTCTGATACAGAAGATGCCAGGGTTGTTACTGATACGAACTTGTTGCTTACAAGATTGCACATGCTGCTTGTCAGGAGAAGGGCCCTGCCTCAAAGAACTTGTAGTCAAAGAAAAGGAAAATGCTAGAGTGCAAGGGATAAAACAGAAATGTGACCATGGATAAGGAAGTGCAGGTCCAGTTTGCTTCCTCTTTTACAGGGATGTCGTGTCTGTTGGGTGTTTCAGTAGAAGTCTGATATTTGTGCACAAGTTTAAATTAAGTCTCTAAATAATTTTAGACAAGACCTTTGGACTTCAGTGGAGCAGTTCCTCTAATTTTTAACCTGCCTAAGGGACATACTGAAGCTAGCTGGAAACTTTCTGCCAAAACAATTTTTCATCAGAAAAGGCAGATTCATTGATACCAAAATATTTTGCTGAAACATCATTTTTTAGTGACTTTCTACAAAGACATGGGATGGGTTCTGACAGCCTTCATGCCTGATTTCATGGCTCCTGGCGAGCTGTGAGTCTGTGGCTCTGGGATAGCCTCGATGTGCTGGCTGCCTCTGGAGATCCTTGAAGACCTGGCATATACCATGGGTATTTTGAGGGCTTCTGGGCAGCATGCCATGCAACTGGAAGTGTAGGAGACATGATTCCCAAGCGCTGTGATTTCCTGCTCTCTTATGGCTCACAGGGCTTTGAACCCATTGTCAGTTCATTTGGGCTGATGGAACAGGGGGAACCCAGGAGCATTTGGTGACATTGCTTAGCCAGGAGTCTTGGAGCTGGAGAGCTGTACTTTCAGGCTTAACTGTGCGCTGAAATGATGTAAATGAAGTGTTGATGATTTCTAACAAATTGTTTAAAAAGTTTTCTTCTGTGAGAAATGTTAATATCTGTATTGCACAGGGGAATGCACTGTCTATTTTCTCTGCCACCTGCTTGGGAAAATACCTGTGGACAGGATGGCAGCCACCCTGTGACTCCCAGAGCTTGGGTAGCTCGGGGCTCTACTGTAGGTATTTGAGGCAAAATCTGCTCAGGGCAGCTGCAGGCAGTGTCTTGGACTAGTGGATATCGCTCCACTGACAGTGAAATGGCAATTATAATGTTTTGGTTTCACAAGGAAGTCTTTATGTGGGAGTGGAGTGCATATATACCTGTGTGTGTACAAACAAGCAAAATTTATACACATATTTATCTATATAAATGTCACTTTTGGAGCAATATAGGGTGTGCAGATCCTTCAGGCAGATGTCAACATCAGACGAGTTGTGATGGTTTCTTTGTTATGTATGGCAAGTGTTCCTGATGCACTCAGCTTGTCAAGAGGAGTGGTTATGATGTGGATTCTGATGTGGTCTTTCTAAAAACCTCAGGATGTGCAGGAACATAAATAGTTGTGTTGTCTTAGATGATGTGGAATGCTGTAAAGCCATAGGCTCGAGTGCACTGAAGGACAGGGGTTAATTTCAGTAGCTGAGGGCCCTTGAGACTCCTGGAGGGCAAAACAAGCATTTGATCTGTGTTGTGAGTCTGTGTGTGTGTCTCTGTATGGGTGGATGCTTTAGAATGGCATTTGGTTTTACAATGCACAATTGTAGATACATGTAAGTGGCCATAGGGGTGAGACTTCCAAAAATAAAAAATTCCAGCAAAGTTACCCCATGCTTGCTGACTTCTGGATCACAGTTCAAGTTAAATTCCTAGCTGCCATTTGGCGCCTATGGGAGTCTCCCTATAGATTTCTAGCAGTTCACATTTTGATATTTGCTGAGAGTGCTCAAGGGTTAGCTTATTTCTCTTGAAGTGAAATCACTGAAGTTGGAGATGCAGAGAAAATATAGGGAAAGAGTCAAATGAATGCTGATTGCTTCTGAGAATTAATTCCACAGTGCCTTTCTGAAGGTTCAGTGTGTATTAGATGCAGTGCAGTGGCATGACGGACTGGTAACTATCAGTTACCGAGCCCATCATTCATTGCAGAAGAGGACCTGGACCATGCAAATTGGATGATGTTGTGTTTGAGAACCAGACAGCCCATAATTTTAATCTGTTAAAAAGGATTATGACTGACATCAATGAAATACACTGTCAATTTTTTGCAAGATGCCTTTTCTCTGCAACAGCATCTGGAAGCACAGCCCAGCAGCAGCACTGAACACCCACTCAGAGGCTTTCACCAACTTTGATCTTTCAGGACTAAGCCTAAAACAATGTCCCATTGGAAACCAAAGAGGTAGAACTACTTTGCCACGCAGAGAGTTGAACCTTCCCACACATGTGTTTATTAATGTGAACAAGATAATGCAGCTGTATTAACATCATAATGGTCAGCAGCCTTTCAGCTGCCAGCAAACTTGTTTGAAGACAGTCCAGCGCTCCCTGGACACACTTGACTTGCTGTTCCTTTTTGTAGCAAAGTCACTGCTATGATGTTAGAAGAGTAGTTTCTACTTTAATTGTTGGATTTTTTTCATAATTAACAAGTGATTTCTTTATAAACTGGGAGGGAGAAAATTCTATTCAAAGTCACCACTTTCTCCTGACCAAAGAGTCCACTGCTCAGGAATATGGAAGGATCACTCGGTTTTTTCAATAAGCAGTCTTGATAAAATACTTTAAAGGCTGCTTCCAAGGTGTGTAGGGTTAGATTTGCTTCCTTTTGGAAAAAGCCAAAGCAAAGTTGTGCACTTCCATGTGACTAGATTAACCAAAATCTGTCTTGCAGAAGTTAAGGAAATGCTTGAAACATAAGTATTGAGTGCATCTGGCAATGATGCTCCTTTCTCAGTTTCTTGTTATCTGTTCCTTTAAAAATATTGGATACTTCTGTTTCAAGGCAGATTAAAAAATAAATACATATTTGAATAAGAAGCAGAGTCCCAGTTCCCTACTTTTCCCTTAATATTTTTTCTATTCCCTAAACTGCACTCTGGGCTTGCAGGCTCACCATCTGAAAGTGGAGTGTTTCTAATGCCAGCAGTACCCAGGTCAGTGTCAGAGAAATTGATGTGAGCTCTGTATCATTGTGATACTCTCCTGTCCCTTGCAGGGATTTGGGGATAGACAGTTATTAAGTGTGACTAGGAATTGAAATTTAAGGAGTGATCAGTTCAATGGCTACTGCTTGCTCAAGGCATGGTATGTAGTTGGTTGACCTAGGCAAAGAAAAAGCAGAAAACCACCCTGACAGCAGGAGATATATCAAAGTACAGAATTTCTATGATTACTATATCCTATCCAAAAGCTCTTTGATGATTAAAATATATGCTTCCATTGCCAATCTGTTGTATTAGTAGTCTAAATACACCTTTTCAAATTAATTTAATTTGCTATGAATATAGTGACTGCTCCATCACTAATCAAGATTCTTTCTTGCAAATCCTAACTCATGTACATATGTTGTTCTAATCTGTGTGACTACTGAACATGAGTAAGCCTTATGTGCATAAGGAAAATTTTTCTGGGTAAGACCTGTAGCTGTGTTTGACTGGGAGGTATTGCCAAGATTTCAAAGTGTGGAGTACTAGTAGAACACCAAATACATACAGATAGCTTGTTTCCAAAAATAACTGTTGTGGGTGTTTTACTTGAAGTATTTACACTAGTAAATATGACCTCAGGGAACTGGTATCTATTTTTACAGGGATGACTGTAGCAGAAATCAAGCACTTGTTATATGGCACACAGAAACAGCTACAGCTAGCTGCTTCTTTGATGCATAGTGGTTCATTCATGTGTAGATCTGAGCTTTTTATGCCTTTTTTTTTTTTTTTTTACAATCGCATGATTTTCAACTTTTTTGTAATTTCTGGGTCGTGTTACTCTAACCATACTCGGACTAAGAGATCCTCATGCAGCCTCTTCCAGCTGACAGTCTTGAGGCTGGGATGTGGCACACTTAACCAGTCCAGTGAACCTTCTCTGAAGGTACTTCAGACCTAAACTGGCAAGGCACAAGTAAAGGAGTGAGAAGATCTGTTCATATGACTGGGTTTTGTGGAACAGAGGAACAGCTACATTGTGCAATAGTGGTGAAGACTGGTTAGCCATGCCCAGGCAGGAGCACCATGTTAACATGACTGTTGATTTTAGAATCTAAGATAGCTGTGAAGAGCTATGGAGACTGAGTCGCGTTTCCCTGCTTGGCCCCACCTTGTGCTGTGCAGACATGCCTGGTAGAGGAAGAGCTGCCTACCACATGTCACACAGCTCTACCTGCAACAGCTCCTGGCTGTCCTGCTCAGCCAGGTGCTATCCTTGCTCAACCTCTCTTCTCCATCAATACCTCACTGCAGTTTGTCACAACCAACATGGGCCAAGCCCTCCATTGAACTTCTTGCCTTCTTTTGGAACTGAGATTATATAAACTGGTGTTTAAATATGTGACTATTTTTTGTGTGCAAGACAAGCTGTTGAAACAACTTGTTAAGGGGATTATCCAGGTTGTTCCTGTTTCTCTGGTGTACCTTGCTGTGCTCTTTGTGCATAACTCCCAAGATCAATGAGAAAACCCAGCAAAATGCATCTTCAAACACAAGCTGCATTATTTCTGGATTTGACAAAGCAGAGGCTTATCCTTCAATCACTTGGTAAAGTTAAGTGAGCATACAGATATAAAAGCAGAGAACAAATAGCATGGTGGCAAACATCTCAGTAAGAGTCATAGAAGTTTATGTATTATTGCTACTGCCTTGTCTGCAGCACGGTGTGCTAGCAACCCAATTGCTAGGTTATTTCTGATGGGTACATGTCATGTATTGCATCATTTTAATTGCTAGTACTCAGGTGTCTGCCCTTGCTTCCAAGAGGCCAATACCAGAGCCAGCTCTGAGCCTTGCAAGAACAGGCCTAGCTCATCAACCTGTAGCTTCTTGTCAAGTCTACCTGGGGATAGGGAGCCGATAGTTGGCTGTTTTGGCTTGTGTAGCTCTTCCTGCCTGTATGGGGAGGGGGTGGAAGCAGTGGTGAGGTGAAGAGCAGTTTTACTGCACCAAGAACTGCTCCTTTCTGTAGCAGTAGCCATCACCTTGCACTCAGCTTCCTTTCGGGGCTGTTCTGCAGCCCATTGTCCTTCCTCTTCCACTTTTCTCCCCAGGAAGGTGAGGGGTCTCATTGCTTCCCCTCATCCCCAGTGAGATGAGTGACCCGAAGAAGGTGGGGGAGATATGGAAGTCCTGCCTGTCTGAGAACCCTTATCAAGACAGTGTCTTCTGAACAAGAATGATTTTCATGGTTTAGCTGTTCCTTTCAAAGGTGTTTTCTGCTGGCTCATTTCTAGCAGTTAACTTTGACTTGTAATTGTAAATAAATGTACAGTGTCCAAGTCACTCTGAGAAAAATTTCTTTCTGGGGCAGCCTTCTGTCATTAGATCAGGGCTGATACTGTATTTGAAACAACTAGATAGACTGGTGAAAAAGCACACTATTGACAATTAAAATTTAGAATAAGAAGAATTGACTTCATTTTAGGAGCCATAATAGCAAAACAAGGGGATTTTTTTGCATTTGTATCTTCTCACAATTTTTAGTTGAACTCTCTGCTTAAATAGTTCGTTTTGTTTTCTTTCATCTGAATATTTTACTTTTAGCAACAAGTATACAGAGGTAGGGAGGTCATGTTTGCTGTAACACCACTGACGGAACTGGGTTTTCCAGAAATAAAAGCTTAGAATTAATTTGATTTCTGAGTGGGAATAATGACACCCTCACATTTTGCTCTTGGCAATATATTAACTATCTCCCCTGGAAGTACTGAACGTGGTGTGGTGGGTTAGCTGTCCAGTTGCCAGCTGTGTACACCTGCCTTTCCCTCCTCAATAATATGTAAAATCTTGTAGGTGTGATAAACCCAGGTCACTTCCAGTTACCCTCACAGGCAGAACTTGTTTGACTTGGGGAAAATTAATTTAATCCATTGCCAGTTAAAACAGAGTTAGTTGATGAGAAACTAATCCCCATGGGCTGCAGTCTCTCAGGGTACACATGCCTGCTCCTCTATGGGCTCCTCAGGGGTGCAGGGGAATCCCTGCTCCTGTACCTGGAGCATTTCCCTCCTGCCCTATTTCCCCTTGGCCCCAGAGCAGGCAGGGCTGTTCCTCACACCCACTGCCTGTGGGGCTCTGCTCTTAAACACATTCCACAGGGACTGCACCAGCTGCTCTGGGGACATGGCTGTATCCCAGGGTGAGAACAGGCTGGTGCTGGTTGTGCCCAGCCAGGGCAGCCCCACCCTTCCCTCAGGGGGGTCACTGCAGTCCCTCTCCTCTTGGAACCTGGAGAAGGAGCCTGAGAGTGCTGGAGAAATGTGCTCAGAATTGCTGAATGCCAAACTCTAGAGGTACAAGGTTGGTATTAACTTGGTTAGGTCTGGGGGTTCCTGCTCACATCTGCTCCTATGACTTGCCTCCCAGTACACGTACTGGTAGCCAGCTCATGCAGTGCTGGGAGCTAAGGGAAGGATAGGCTGACCAAAGGGTGGTAGGGCAGCTGCAGAGACTCCATGTATGACATGCCCAGCCTCTGGGGGAATATCCTTTTGGCAGAGAGGTTCTCACTGTGCAGGCTTTTAGCAAGTCTCCTTGTCTCTGTGAGTGTGAACACACTGATGGGAGAATATATGACCCAGGTTTTTCATCTTACTAAAGGCTCTTAAACACACTCTGTAGAAAATAAGGTGGCACAATGTCAGTGACCTTCATGCTGAAAGACAGGATTTTCCAATTTTGAGGTAATTACCTTCTTCTGGAAGCTCCTGAGGTGTTTTTGCGTTTTCAGAAAGGTTCTGTACAGGTGCTGCAGTTAATTTCTATAAGATTTGAAGCAATACCTGGAGTGATCTGAACATACCCTTTCCTTTGCTGTATAGGTTCTTTCAAGTAAATATCTACATCTTATTCCAGACTGTTCAGTGTTAGGTCCTACTCCTGGGCTCTCTTTTACAGATTTCAACCCCACTGCTGATTGCAGGGCAGCTGTGATAGCAGATTTTATACTTTTCCTCTGCACTTTGTGAACCCCTTCTTGCTATAGACCCACAACTGAGAAGCCAGAGGAAGAACACCAAAGAGAACTTTGGGAATTTCTGCCTTTTTATTAAAAACTTGCAGGTTGGGATGCAGCAAAATCATCAGTCAGAAGCAGAGGGTTTGAGTGAGCAGCAGGCAGCTTTCTGTCAAATGTGGGATGTTAGTCCAGCAATCAGATGTCACCACTGACACTGGTGAAACATCCCTCTTGGCAGCAAGTCCAGCTTGACTTTGTTGAGCTTATGAGTGGGACCTCAAACTCCTGCCCAAGCCAGCAATAAATGTGTCAGTAGGTATAGAGCTTGCTTTGGGTGGACTGATGGTCCCTCCCTGGCTGGAGGAGAGGCACACTGATGTGTTCTCATTGCCCAGTATTGCTTTTATTTGTTATTGGAGAAAACAGCTACAAAGCAGCACAGTTATGAATGCTGCAAGGTGGTTATAAACTTCCCGTGTGTGATGACAGTGAAGAATGTCTTAGTTTGCTGGTTTCTGCTCTCATGGGGTTTCTGAAACACTGGCTAAGCAACCCATAGGGTACTGAGGGCATAATGCAGTCATTGCCCTCCTGTTTCTGTGCCTGATTCTTTGATTTTTTTTTTGCTGCATTGCGTTTATCAAAGCCTTGTTTTGTCAAGTGCAGAAGAAGTACACACCTTTATTTCCCCCAGAGTGGTGGGGTTCAGCAGGTAAGACTTCCACAGATCAGGGACCCTACTTTATGCACCAGAACATACAAAACATGTGGCATAGAGAATATTTAAATTGTAAAGTGGCTGAGAAAGGTGCTTTCCTCATCAGGTTACTTACTTGCTCTTTCTTTTGCCTCCCTGTCTTATCAGAATTATATCTTGCTTGCTCAGGTTTAATTCTATTGTGTCATTTTCTTACAATCTCCTATCTCTCCTTTTCCTACCTCATATTTTGTTTTTTGTAAATGGAAGTGTTGCCCTCACCTGAATATGCATGCCCTTGCTTGACATTTTTGAACTTGGAAAAGGAACCTGAGTCCTGCAAAGGTAAAACACTGGGATGCTGTAAATTATTGCTGCTCCCTACCTTACATGAGTTGTAAGCTGAGTTTTAAAGGTGGCACTTTTACTGTTGTGGATGCATGGCCTATTCTCAGTTCTGACACAGACATCCATGAGAACAAGTCATTCACAGTCACATTCTTGAAAGAGCTCTCTGATTTTTGTTTAGCCACTTAAATGTGGTAGCTTTCTCTATCCAACAACCACAATAGAAGCTTTAAATCCTTTGAAAATTTTCTGTTAAGTACTTTACTTTTTCATGGTGACATTATGAAGCAGCTGGAAGTGACTGCTACAATAATTATGAACTAATACAAATAACGCTGTCTTCAAGCTCTGAAATAAATTTATACAGTTTAGCAAGGTTCCTTCTAATAGCTATTCATTGTGAGAGTATTAAAACTTAAATGACTTAAGATGTTACAAAGGCAGAGCAAAAAGCATTTTTCAAAACAGGAAGTGGAGCAGAACAATTACTATTTAATGATCCTGGAATTGGAAAACACATGATGAAGCAAGAATGTCAAGTTTACTGTGCAGATCACTACTAGGGCAGGATGCTTTTTGGCAGAATTTACCCTATTTCTGTTTTTCTGCTTATACATCTATCCTGGCGATATGAAAGGATTCCAGTAAAAGCTAATCCAATTCTTGGAATCCCCCACCTCTCCCCCTTCACCAAGCTGAGGCTCGCTCACGGTGCTGTTTCAAGGCCAGCAGGATGCTCCTCCCGGCGGGTGAGGATGCGCCGCCCTCGGCGGCTCGGCGCTGCTGTGGGATGCTCCTCATCAGGTGAAACCACCCAGAGGTTGTTGCTGCCTTGCAGCCTATCCTCTGACAACACATCCTTTACTTAAGCAAACTTGATTAACAATAGGTTTTACTGCTTTGAAGATCATTATACCAAATATCAGTCAAAGCAATATAAAAATTTCCTAGTACCATTTTTTGACTGGAAAGACAGCGCAGGACCCCAACTTCCCCAAGAGAAAAATATCTTTATGTATTTGTCAATAATCTCATCCAAGCTGACATCAAGAGTAGGTCCATCTGAATAATGCACAATCTCTCTTTTCTTATATTTTCTCTCCCTGTAGCCTAAAAAACCAAATTTAAATTTTGCCAGAAGTGAGGTATGTTATACCAAGTGTTTTATTTAGAGGTTGCTCATTTCTATGGCAGTTTTGAAACCTCAAATCTATTTTAAAATCCTTCTGCACATCCTAGCTTATATGATCTGCGTTTCTCTCTGCTTACTATCCATGTGCTTGGGGCATTTACATGGCAAGAAATTTTCAGTTCCTTAACTGCATCTATATCATTTTCCAATCCCCTACCTAAACTTGTAATCTCTTGCATATGACATTGCAGCTGGGTGTGCAGATGACATCTCCAGCAGAGGCCTGGCTTCAATTGGAGAACCAATGCCATGAGCAGATGAGCTCTTGGAAGACAGTTATTCAGCTTGAATGGGAATTTTTATAATGAAGATTGATGGATGAGAAAATAAAGAGATTTAGGGTATGTGGTATAAGAGCCAAAAAATTCTATTACAGGTGAAGTGTACCATGGTTACTCATTCCATCTTGAAACCTACTGTAGGTTAAAAAATGCTTATCATTCAAACTGAAATGGATTTTGAATATTTTAAGTAAGCTAAGTTGTTCAGGCAGGCACTTAACAGTAATGTTCCTGTAGTGACAACTGCCCTACCTAATTAGCAGCGCAGGTAATATGCCCACTGTGATTTCTCCTTGCTGGATGGGTCAGTACTTTTGGCTCTTTTGCATCCTTATTGCAGCTTTCCTTTACTGGATCTTCTCCCATTTTTGTTTTAATCTGAGTTTTTGTAGCTCTCTGGTTTTCCTGGACAGTAATTTTTAGTCTAGATTTTTACAAAATTATTCTAGAGGTTCAGAATCTTTAAAAATCACAGCCTGCTTAGGTCTGGTGGAAGCCTTGCGGGGAGAAAAAAGTGTTTGTCAGGTTTATTTTCAGGAGAGCAAAGACTTGCTGTGAATATTATTGTGGGATTGAAATGTAAATGTCCATTTCTTCTCTATAATCCCATGTAAGAAAGTGAACTGTCCTTTACATTAAATTTTACCTGAGTATATGCTTGGGAATTTATCAGCTTTCAGGACAGAACTGCCTTTAGCCTCAGTCAGAATATCTCACTGATACTGGATCTTCCATAATTCTGGCAGTGAAATACACCCACCTCCACAAAGAAGCAGATTTTTCTTCATTGTCACCAAGCTCAGTGACTGTCTCTTGTTTACTGAGGAGAGAAGCCAGACTTGCTAAAAATGTTGTGATATTTAGCAACATTAGTTATAGTCACTACATCACCCTGCTGCTTTGCTTTCTGCCTTTGCTCACTGACAAATGACAGAGTAGTACAATATGTAACTTAGCCACATTTGTTTTGATAAGGGTGTGATTTTTGTTTCAGTACAATGCAAACAAAAGTAGGGTCAGTGCAATAAGGTGATCTGGTACAGGCTCACCTGCTTGTTTCTGAACCCAAGTTCAGTTTCACGTTTTAAAGTAGTGATGCAACCTTGTTTTAAAGATCAAGTAGAGATGATTTGTCACTTCAGTAGTGACACCTGCCATCCTGGCTTATGCTGCTCTGCTGTTCCCATTTCAGGAGCATGTGCTATTTGTGAAAATGAACTGAGTCACCATTGTCAGGCATGATCAGGTTTTTATTTACTTATTTTCTGTAGAGCTGGATGCAACAGTATGTTCTAAACATAAAGTATGTTTTGGATATCAGAAGTACAGACAATAAAACAAAGCTCCAAGACATGGTAAGATCCAAGAGACACCTTCACAGTCCCCATCAAGCCTTAATTCACAACAATAACAAGCTATATTAAGTTTTTTCAAAACATTGAGAAGTTATTCATAAGTTTGTTAGTTGAGTAAAAAATTTAGACGTTTATATCTTTACTGGACTGTGTGAAGAACCCTCAGAAAGAGCTTTTGTAGAAGGAGATGATATGCTGGCAGGGATAGTGTTGGTATGCCTGATACTGTCTTTTGTGAAAGCAATGGGTCTGTCACCCATATGAGGAGTTATGCTGAAGCTTAGGCTTAGGGTGGCAGAGATAATTTTATCCATCAGGATACAGGTCACAGAATTCAGCAAAACTGATGTTAGTAGAAACCAATGTCTTCTCTTGACTATTACATGGCCAATCCCACTTCTGAATTGAAAATTTTGGCTTTTTTTTTTTAACATTTCTGGTGGGGGACTTATATATTGAAAGGGTCAAGAATCCAGCTTATTTCTTGCAGTGTTAGAAGAGCTTGTTGTCAACTGGGCTCTAAACCTACCATCTGTTTCTGTACTAGTAGGCTGTTTTGAAGGTTTGGAACTGTGGTGCTGAAGGTGTCTGAAAATAATGAACTTATGTTTTACTCCAAGGATTGATTTTTCTGGCCTGAATTAATGCTTGTGTTGATTTTGGGTCAATTTTTTACCCAAATTGACACAGTTTTGGAAAATTGTGGTTCAAAATTCCATGGTGATGGTTCAAGATTTTTAAACCTTTGTACAAAAGTTGTGAAGATTAAGGTTCAAAATATTTTTCTGGATTCTGGAGACTACACAGAAATGAAAGTCAGCTGGTGCAGGTAAGTGCTGATGAGTTTGGGGAGCAGTTACCGGGAGCTGTCTATTTTTTTTTTATTTTTTTTTTCATCTGTCCTCTCATCTGAGGAGTTGCCTATTTTTTTGATTTTTTTTTTTCACTGAGATGGCTGACTAGGTAAAAATATCAGCTTCTCTGTATCCAATCTAAGGACTCTACTCTGCTCATTCCTATCTGATCGGATGATCTCTAGCCTGAGGAAAGAGCGAGGAACCAAATGACAGCTGCAGCTTTTCAAAGTCATAAAAGAGGGAAATATGTGTGTATGTACTTATTTATTTATTTTCTCTTCTTATTCTGTATTTTATGCTGAGGCTATGAAGACTATTGAACTTTTTTTTTTGAGCCCTTAAGGTATATCCAATGTCACTCAGACATCAAAGCTCCAGACCTGAAATGGAAAGAGAAACAACCAAATTGCATTTAAAGGTTAATAAAATAATGCTTGTGTTTTCTGTTGTCACAGAATACTAAAAAGAAAAACATTACCTTTATGTTTACAAAGGTGAACAAAAAATAGAGAAATGTGAAGTCAGCTGTGATTAGCTTAGCCTTTGTTCTAAAAATGATACATCCTTGTGTTATATCAGAGACAGGATGGGCTCTTGAACCACTGCTTTTTTGTTTTGCCAAGGATGAAATTATCTCAGTGGCCGTTGATAACTCTGTTGTAGTTTTTGCAAGTTTATTATGTCTAATTGAAAACTAAAGTTTTACCCTAATACGAGAATTTCCTGTCTTTAGTCTCTTGCAATATGGATGGCTTTTGCATGGGCAGAGATGAAAATTACCATCCTTACACTGCATATATTGGCTGTGCTTATAATGGGTGCAAGAATAAAATCAGGGAGGTTATTTCTGTAGCAGAAATGCATGAATCTAACCAGCCCTTTGACTTACATGGCTGAGTTTAACTTTGGTATCACTTGGTCTTTGGAGTACAGATGCAATTTTGTGGGTGTAACAGAGGAGGGAGCAGAACTTGTAATTTGGAAACTCCACAGGGCATGAAAACAAGTTAAAACTCCAGAAGACTTAGCAGTTCTTTTAAAATTGTCCCCTTTTTGGATACAGCCAAACATTTCCTTCCTACAACTTGTCACCCTGCAGGACCCCACATTGCTCAGTGGAATCAGAATCCTTTGGGACTTTCAGCACTACTACTCACATTATTCATGAAAGGGAGGTCACTGAAGTTTATGAGAGCAGAAAGTATTCACAGACTGATCAGAGCTTGTGAAGTTCACTGAATTATTTGAAATTCTTCCTGTGGTGAGGTCCCAGTGTCAGTCTGATTGACTCGACAAGCTTCATGTCTTACTTGAAAAAGAAAGAAAAAAGAAGAGAAAGGGAAAAGACCTATCATGGTAGTTTGGAGGTCCAGAAGAATCCAGAAAGGAGGATGCTGGCAAAATTTGCAATGATTCTTTTTTCCCAGGAGTATTATGAAGTGATCTGTTATGTGCATCTGCTCATTCTATTTCTGATTCTTAGCCTGAGATTCCTAACTCAGGAGGCAATAACCCTGCACTGTGTTAGATCATATCATGTCACACTGAATGTTGACCTTGGCTGACATAACGTGACATGCTACAGTTGAAGTAATGTAATGTGAGCCAATGTATCATGTGCTTAATGTTAATCTGAAGTTATTATCAGTGAGCACAGCAAAAGGTTTGGCTCATGTGCTGCGTGGAACTGCCTCAGCTTCCTCGGGCGGTCTGAGCTGTGAGTGTTCAAGCTAAGAGCCAAAACCAACAGAGAGAAGGAAGAGGGGCAAAAGCTGGGCCAGTGTCTCTGTGAGAGTCAGTAATGAAGGTACCAGCCAGTTTAGGATGGGTCTGCAGCTAATCTGCTGAAAGGCATTGCAGCCCCCTTGGCACTGCAGTAAGCACAGAGGTGTGAGCATGTGGTGTGAGCACTGGCCATCAGTGAGTTCACCCATGGGAGTTTGTGTGTAGAGAGCTGTTCATGTACAGTTCAGAGTAGATTTGTGGCTGAAGGTATTGCTCAATATACTTATTGATATAGCTTTTGGCAAAGCAGTTAATGTAAATGCTTGATCTTATGAAGTTAATCAATTTTTTAACATTTCATTTGTTCATCTTCTTGCTTGATCCTTTGACCCACAGGAAAGCTGTGCCCAAAACTATGTGGGTTATCTCTGTTGTTTTCCTAGGAAGATGGAGAAAATTCTTGTTGTCTTGGGAGATATTTTGTAAATTACATGTCATATTAAAACATGCCTGAAAATTAATGGCTTAAATACTTAAAAAAATATTCAGAGCTAGAAATGTCTTGTTCCTTCAATGGTTTACCAGTTCTCAGAGCCTGCTTCTGTTTCTCTTGTCATGTGCTCCTATAACAGGATCATGTTCTTTAATGTGATCACAGGCTGTCTGACTTCTTAGTGCCACCTTCATTCTTAATCAGCGAGCTCTAACTGACAGGGGTTATTATTCTTGACTTTTTGTTAGGCCAATATTTTCAGTCCTTGGTGCTTAAAAATTAGGCTTAGAAAGCTGCAATTGTGTGTCTGCTTTGGTGAAAACCCCAGGCAGCCCAAGCTGGAAACATTTTAAAAACGAGCTAGCAGTATACCTAGTGGCCTAATTTGATGAATGTTGGCATGTGGATTTGCTGCAGATGATAATCAGACATTGGTTTTATTTCAAATAGGTTCAAAAAGAACTCAGATTAAGAAAAGAGAAAAGTATCTGGGTACAAAGGATTTTCAAGTGCTGTAAATCTCAAATGCCATAAATCAAGCTTTGCAGCACCTAGTGAGAAAAATGGAAGCTATATCTTCTTCCTTTGCAGGATGTGCCTTTCCTTACTCTGAACTGCCCTTTTGATCATAGATCAATGCTGCATTCTTGGCTTTACTGAGTTTGATTGTGCTTACATTGAAGATAACTAAGATTTCCCATTCTCTCCAGGAGCACAGGTCTAGGCTGTAGTTAGTTGAGTAGCAGTGTTTGTGGGTAAAACTTTATTCTCTATAATCTGAAAATCCTCAAGACTTTAGTAATTAAATTATTTTGTGAAAGCTACTTTGTCTCTTATGTCTTTTTGGTTGTCTCTATTGCTGTTAAATTAAAACTGTGAGCTGATGATGGAAGTATTTGCAAAAATTTATAGCAGAGAGAGTAGCACTGCCATTACCTAATAAGATGAAGTAAAGGTTGATAATTTGTCCTGGTCATTGCCAATATTATAAAAGTAACTAAAAAGAAAGAAAATTACATGTATTTTCTCTGACACTAGCCTAGACTCAGCTGTGGTGCAGACTTTCCCCCAGGTTTAACTAGCAAGCAGTGGATGTCAGCAACAATCTGATCTGGGTCCTTCACTGTGGATCATTTTGGGGCTGATCTAAAAACAGAAGAGATAAAGCAGCGTAGCAACAGATTTGCAAAGAAAGTAAGGGCTTTTAAAATGCAATTTTCCTACTTTCAGTTTAAAACATTATCAGGAGCATGGGAAAATTAATTTATTTTGCTGGAATTAAGGAGGTTTTGACATTGCCAGTGGCCAAGCTTAAGAGGGTCATCAAAATACACAACTCAGAAAGCTCAGTGTAAAACCTTAATGGTATTTGATGTAACTCAGAACTGGGAAACCATGGAGTAGCCAGGTAATTCTGAACACTAATTTCCAGAGAGGAGCATCAACCCAGATCCGAATGCTGTCAGGAATAAAAAGACATTTTATTCAAATGTCAAGATGAAGCAAGGCACTGGCAGCATTGCAAGGACAGAACTATTATGAATGAATTTTCAACTCTTTAGCACATAAATCAGCAGTTAAACTAATTAAATATATACAGAGAAAAGGGCTCTAGTCCTTTCTAGACAGTGTTGCTCAGCGAAAGGGCTATCAGTTGAATAAAATACTGGAAGAAAGGCCATAAAATGGCATACAGCAGATTGCTGATGACACCTGGAGACAAAGAAGGCTAGAACAAGTATGAGGAAGGAATTGCATTTCTGTGTACAGTAATCTCTGACCAGCCAGATAAATCATGGCTAGTTGGAAGTTATTCCAAGGCCAGAAGCTCTAGAGCAGCATTCAAGGCAGAGCCACTTGAGCTGCTGTGAGATGCTTTGCCTTTGGGGAAAAAGGTACAAAAAGACACAGAACTTCCTGAGAGAAATGTTGTTGCAGTTAAGAGAGCCAAAATAAAAAAATAGGGGGTGGAGGAGGAAAGAAATATTTCTTGTAGCTTTTCCCTCATTACTTTATTCCCTCCTTTCTGCAGTTAGTGATACCATGTACTCAGAGGCTGAGAACAGGAAGTATCAAGAGACTTCAAGAAACTGTCCCTCTAAAAGCAGAGTGTTAAAGGTCTAAAGAAATTAATGTCTCTATAATTGTAAATTCTTTGTGTAACATAATGATTTGCATGATGGATTTAGAAATTACTATATAGAGTGTCACTATAGCAGATAATTCCCTAGAACCTTTGTGCCGCATCAAAGTCTAGCAGCACATCTTCCCCACCTTTGCAATGTCCTGTTGAAGTCAGCACGACCTTGCAGACATGTCATAGAACTGAGTCTAGAAGAGGAATAAATACAAATATTTCTGGAAAAATGTTCCAGAAATAACATGGGACTACGTATGGAAGAGGCACACAGAATGAGGATTTTTCATTATAATTCCAATTATGGTGAGACATGTTCCCTTTCCTTTCCCAAAAATGACAGATTCTCAAAAGACTCATTAAAACCCCTCTTTCCATATAACTGATGATATTTTCATACTTCTTTTCCTTTATTTGCCATTTAAAATGCCTAATATTCATAGGCTGCCCAGAGGTTCATGCCTCTTCACCCTGTAGCTTCCTGAGGTGTTTTTCAAATGCAGGGATCCAGGTGTGATCCCTCCAGGACATTGCTGCCATTCTTCCACATACTGCAAAGGTCTCAAACTATGCTGGTTCCTTTTTCTTGTGCCTTTTGTGCTCAATAATATTAAAAGAAGTACTTCCCAGCCAGAAGATGAAGCTTAACCTCACCCCTCCTGCCCAGGCTGCCTCTTTTACTGTGGTAGGAGGCAGTAGAGTGGACTGAGGAGCAGCTGTGACAAGCTGTACTTCAGAATTGGATATTGCCCTGCCTTAGAGATAAGAGATATTTTCTGTCAGTTTTGTGTTTGTGTGTGCAATGTGCGAATGATAAATGTTGTCCATTTGCAGAGCATTTCCTCTGCTGAAGGATCCCAAAGCTCTTCACAAAATTGTTCACATGTAGGACTGCTGAAATTCAGTTAAACTCTTTTTGAGAAGCTCTGAAGTTGTTCTTTTAAAACTCACATAAAAACAAATTTTCAGTTTTTCAAGTCTGACTTGAAGACGAAGTTGGAATTACAAATCTGCAGGCACAACACTCCCTTCCAAAGAAGGGAAAAAGCAGATGGAGTCATTTTTTGTGTGCTTAAAAACAATGAAAACTTGTCGATATTTTTCATTTAAATTTTCATGAAGAGCTAAGAAAGTCTGCTGGAGGGGGCAGGAAAATGTTGTGACTTTTACTGGCAGAGAACTATTTGAATGGTTATTGACAAAGAGCACAGTGCACAAAATGTGCTTGGGCTAAGCAGAGTGAAGATGTTTGACATATTGGCAATGCAGCACAGGGTCAGGGGGTGACAGATTAATGTTGTGTTTCACAGTCTGAGCTAATACTCACTTCATGCATCTTTGTTATTCCACACATTTGGAAGGACAAACCAGCTCTGGGTTAGTTAAACCTAAGCACTGATTTTAGCACAAAAGTGGTTTATTTTGGTTTAATTGGTCAGGCACAAGAGGAGTAAATCTAAGTAAACTATTCTTAGACTAAATTGAGAGCATCATGCAGGAATTTGCATTATTTTAATTAAAATCAATTAAATTTTTAACTGAATCAGGGCATCAGTGAGTGCAGGAAGGAGGGAGTCATTCCCAGCTCAGTGATTCACAGCAGCCTGTGATCATGACCGTGTGACCTAACCATGAATGTCTATCATGGCTGGGACCAGCAGCTCTGTATATGCTTGGAAAATCTCAAGGCAGGAGGCAAAGATTACAAGAAATTAAAAAACAACCCATGAACCCCTTAAAACTCCACCTCTTGGCTTGGTGCTCTCCCTGGCTGTCGGCTTCTGGCCTGCTCCCTGGAACAAGTAACAAAAACGACTCTGCTTCCAGCAGCAGAGACCAGGATGCCAGCAGATGCTTTTCAGCCCTCCAGATACGTTAAAATAATGGGAGGTAGAAGACTGAAATGGAAAACAGATGATAGACAGAGGCTGGCGAGAGCAGCAGGAATGCAGTGCAGGCAGCCTGTTGCCTCGGAGTAGCTGGTGCCTGCCCGTGGAACTGGCCAAGTCTGTCAGCACTGTCATGAAATGATGGAATAGTAATGCCTCTCTTCTGGAAGGTGCTGAACACTTTGGCTTCATGGCATCACTGTGCTGTGTAGGACACAGACCCCAAAAGTAGCTGTACAACCACAGGCAGTGTGGTCCATTGTGGAAGTTTTTGAGAGGAACCTGCAGATGCAGTATTTCATGCCAGTCCCTGCAATGCTTGGTGAGATGGGCATGTGTGAGAAACAGCTTTGAGGGTTTGCAAAAGCAGAATGCTGCCAAGAAGGCTTCATGAGTTCTGATCCACAAACCTCTCTAGACTCTAGCTGATGGCTAGTTCTAAATGGATTTCATCTGTATTGAAACACGTGCACAGATTTGTGCATATAAATACGTTTTATATCCAGAGATGTTTGTTGTTTCTAAGGCAAAGAGCTCTTCTCCAGAGTAGTTCCCAGTGTTGTGCATATTTCATATATGAAGAGCTGACAATAGCAGATCAATGATGAGAAGTTTCCTTCTCCTGGCCTCAGATCGTGTTCCTTAACAGGCTCTGGAACTACATGTTAAATGGCAGCAAAGGGAGAGCCCACAGTGAGAATAGCCATGGGATTCAGATATCAACACATTCACTGGCACGTTGGAAGTGATGTGACACCTCTGACAGAAATAACATGGGTGGGTATGGATCTGCTCTTTGAGGTCCAGGCAAGTGCAAACGTGAGCAGAACACAGCAAAGAGTTTATCCAAGCTCCTTTTGAGTGCAAAGCAAAATGAGCAGTATTTGATTACAGCCATCTGAGAATGTGAGATGGATGGCTGACTGAGCTAGGAAGGCTTTGCTTTGGAAAGACACCACCTGGTTCTTCAGCAAGAATAGCTGGAGCATATTGCAGTAACTACATAGCTGTAAGTGTGTGAAGAGGCTTGTACCCCCTTAATAACACTGTGTGTTTGTGTAGTGATCCCACCCTTAAGGAGTTCATATGAGGAGAATAAGCTGTGATGACGCTTTAAGGCCATTTTTTCCTGTCAGTATAGCACTGTTTCTGTGTTGGGAAACATCATGCTGCTGCTCCAGACTTGCATACCTAACTGCAATAGCAATACTGGTAGAGAAGCAGTCTGCAGTCCAAGCAAACAGCCAGCATAAAAAGTGGGTCTTTACTGCAGTGGGGGTGAGCATCAGTCAGTGGGGCGGGCTGCTGCTGCTCAGGGAGCTCCATCCTGCTCCACTCCAATGCCGTAATTGCAGTTCCAATTTTTGTGGAAAAATACACATCCCTATCCATCCCCACCCCTCAAAGTCTCTTGGAGAAGCTTGAATTCCCTTGTTATGCTTGCTTGACTCAGAAACCATAATATGTATTATTACATATTATACCTTGTTTGGATGGAGACAATTAAAAAAATGTTAAACAATATAATTGGCTTTTATTAAAAGAAAACCAATGGATTTAAGCAAGGACATTTTCTGTTTACTTTCAGGCTTGAGAGTAGTTGTTGACAGACAATGTGATTTAAAAAGAGAAATGAGCTTCTTCCCAGGACCTTTTATAAAGAGGCCTTGTCCAGCTCAGAATTTGGGAAATGTAGACTATTTTCTGCAGCTTGCAGTTGAGGTCAGTCTGTCTGTGATTGCGAGTATCTCTAGACTTTGGCACTGTGCTGATTTAAGCCCTAGGGCATGCATTTAAATTGTCACATATAGTGTGTCTCATACTGACACATCTTCTTCTGTAGAAGCGAAGGATAATACAGCACTTGTGCTGCAGAATAAGACAGTGCTCTCTCCTCAAGCATGAAAATTGCCTGCAAATTTCAGACGTGTTTTCCTTGATTGTGGCGGCTAATCAAGGGAAAACCCAAAGTTCACTCTAGTAGGGGATGAACAGTGCTTGGCAGTGTAGTGATTGTTAATGCAGTTAATTGTTCCTAATGCTGTGTCTGTCCTTGGAAGAGTTCAATATCTCTAGTCAAGGCTTTAATGATCCACAACCACCCAGTGCTTTCACCCAGGGAATATTGCATTTTCAGACCAGTTTACAGTCTGCTGTCCCTCAGTCTGTGCTCTCCCCTTGCTCTGTGGCATGTCACATCTGTGTGCTTGGGTGGGTGGTTTTTAGCAGGCTTTGTTTTACAGTACTGTTACATTGTGCTTTCTGTTGTTTCTGTTTTCTTCACTCTGCCTACAAGATTTTGATTGGGGAACCTAAAAAAAAAAACAAACCCAAATATTTGCCTACCTGGGGAAATGGAAATAGTGTTTGAGGTCACCGTGGTTTTCAGTGCTGGTGGAGACCCTAGGACATGAAGTAGGAAAGCAAGCCTTTACTGACTTGTACACTGATGAAGAGAAATTATCTTCAATAACACCTGTTTGCTGATACAATTCTATTGTAATTCAGTCATTGTGATATCTTTCTCTAAGTTGTGGCTTTTATTAGATTAGTTTAGTCTAGAACTTAGTGTTTGGGAAATCTTCATTTTAAAGTCATATGTCACTGCATATAAGCAACTTCTCTGATGCTTAAAACAATTGCTGAGAATACGATTTTTAAAAAGTTCTCAAATCAGCTGCATAACTATTTTCTTTACTTGAGAACTGTTTTTTTTTAATTATCTCCTTTATGGGGTAGGTCCTATAAACTGGCAAAATTAGTTTTACCCTGAGTATACTGTCTTTGCTACAAAATTATTGGCAGACCATATTTCTTTATCTGAGAGCCTACAGGGCCACATCCTGTAATCCCTTTCGTGTCATAATTTTACAGCTGTGTTTATTTTTCTTTTTGTTTTGAAAAAACCAGTGATTGGAATTGCCTCCTTTTGGCGAATTGACCCCCTCAATGACTGTGTGGTTTATTGAGAGCTGAGTGCAGTTCTGCCTTCAAGAGCTTCATGCGCATGGAATATCTCCATTTGTTAGTGTTCTGTTAAAAAGTACTAATTTTAAAAAAGATAAATCTCTGGAAGTGTTGGACATCCTAGAGGAGTTTTTATTGAAAGCTCTCATGCAAAACTTGGAAGTAAAAAAATGTTTTCTTTATCAAGAAGCCATAGTTAAAAATTGGCTTCAAGGAATAGAGAATGATTAATGAAGCTCCTCTCTTTAAAGCACTAATCCTTCTTGAGATTTAAATGTCTGCTGTGGAAAATGTCCACAATTTGGAGTGAATGATTTATAAAAGAAATTAGGCAACAAACAAGGCTTGAGGTTTCTGTTCACAGCAGAAGATAAAAAGCTTCTAGAATTAAAAAATATTATTATTTTATTTCTAAGTATTTTTCTTACTGATTTCTTGACATATGTACTGTTAATTAGGCAGTAATGATTTTCTTTCATTTGCACTGCAAATTATACCAATAATTATGCTTTTATTCACAGAATATATTTTTTTAACTGACCTTGGATTTAGAGTGGAATGCAAAATGAGGAAGAATTGTTATGTTCAGTTGATGGTTTGTGATTCCTAGGGAGTTCTGCTTTTGCAGACTTAGAATTTTAATTTTGGAGACACTAACAAAGATATACAACAGAAAGGTTTTAACTAAGTATATTACTTTGACAGAAGTCACTGGGTTCTACAATTAATTCTCACCAGTAGATCAATGCACTTCATAAGCTGCAAGTCATTCTGACAAGATGAAACAAATGCAATCGTTAGTAAAATCCTGATAATTTGGAACAATGGGCTATGAAACTAGGTCAGTTTGTGTCTTTGAAATGCTTTCCCTCTATAGTATTTCATACTTGGCTTAGCTTGATAACGCACTTGACATCTTTGGTGAGTGATCATATGCTAATTTAAAGTCATATTGTATACGTAAAATCAGAACAACATTGAAAGATGTTTCAGCAGAATGGCAAAAACCTTTAACTGTTGAATGTGACTTAAATATTTTTCTGTTGAAATGTATGTTTTTTATCCTGTTCTGAAGAAAATAAGGGGAATCTTATTTTTGTCCTTTGAAGATAGGTATTTTAATGACTCGGAATTTTTTTTTCCGGTCCAACTGAAAAACTGTTGGAATTTTTAGGGCAGGTTATTTGGAGGAATAAGTTCTTTTAGAGTGCTCATCCAGACCACTACAGCCAAGTGCTAGGGCTGCTTCTCTCGGGATCATCCATGGTAATTTATTGGCCCCAGTCTTCCTGGTGATGTCAGTGGTACTTGACCACTTGGTACTTGTTGACTTCAGTAAGAAAGTTTGATTATCTTCAGATATTACTATCTGGATTTTGTGATATTTCTTGGAGCCTATATGCAACTTCAGCTGTTTGCTACTCCGTTCTGTAGGATGTTTTCATTAGGAGAACACATAAAACTGCCCCTTCTTCATATATTGTTTATTGTTCTCCATCCTTACAATTTCTCTGCCATAGGTTTCTTGCAGACTTTCAGAGGTGAAGAAAATGTTTATAAAGGCTTATTGTGCAGGAAGATTTCTGATAATTGCTAGTATGTTGTAAACTTTTTCAGAAAGTAAGAAATCCTTTTTTTGTTTCATGTTAAAAAAGTTTCTCAAGATTAGAGAGCTGTTTTCCTGACCTACTGATGTATTCCATCTGTCTGTGTCTGTCCTCTCCCATTTTTTTTTTAAGGTGTGAATTCAGTGAATATTTGCTGGGCTGGCTGTTGGTGAATAATAATAATGACAGTGCCTGGGATATAATATATATTTAAGTAGACAAATAATAGAAAAATGTAGTATTTTGAAAGTTTTAGACTTCTATTCCTGTATTATGTTTGCCTCTGATTTGCACTAGTTATGTAATTGTTACTTATCACTTTGGGAGAACAGAAAAAAGAAAAAGATAAAGATGTAGATGACAACAATGAAGATTGACACTTCTTTTCTTTGGTAATAAGCCTAAAATATTAAACCTGTAGGACACAAGGTTGTTTCTTAACTTAGCTTTTCTGAGGTGCTGCCCAGTGAGATCTCCTTACCCCACAGATGAATCTACAGAACACTTGGGTGCTTATGTTGAAAAAACCACAAACATGCAAACCCTGTAGGGAGTAAAGTCAAATTACAGACAAGATACTTTATCTCATCATATTTTTCCCTCCTTTTTCACAACAAGTGCTTTTCCATGTGGCATAAAGTGGCACCTAAGAGACATAATGAGGATAAATCTAGGGCCATGTAACAATATTTATTGCCCTTCATACCACAACAGGAAGAGTTGGCAGTTGCTGTGTGACAGCTTTCCAGATCACCTGTTTGTGGGAGACTTACAGCCCAGGGAGACCAGAAGCAACCCAGCCCAGTAGGTTATGGCCTTTCCAGATAATTTCACTAGGCAGAGATTGAATGGTGCAATGTCACTAGTCATGGATGCCCTTGGGTGTACCTTGTTAAGTACAAGGTACTGTTAGTATATTATCAGATTTGGAAAGAATAGTGAATAATAAAGTCAGTTGTAATTTTCTGGTGTTAGGATAATATAGCTGCAACCTGATCTTGTTCCCTTTTGCAGGTTTGCTTGTGTTCATGGCTGAATTTTTGGTGAGTCTCACAGGACTCTGTCTAATTAGAGAAACCCTCTTGCTTATTACCTGCATGGAAGTCTGATTCTCTACTCAATTATAAGTTCCAAATAGCAACTGTCTTTGACTTGTGTTTTCTTGGGATACTGGCATGCCAGTAATAACAGACTACCATTAAAATTCCAAAAACGAAGAGAAAAGCACTTACTTCCATTGCTAGAATGCTAGGGGGATATTTTGTTGTTTCTTTTGGGGTCTTTGTGGCATTTTGTGTGTGTGTGTTTTCTGTATTCTTTTGGGTTTTTTGTTTTGGGTGGTTGGTTTTAATTTTTAATTTGTTTCATTGTCTTTTTTAAAGAAAAACAGACATTTTCATAAGCAGGTGTTTTAAGCCTTCTAAATTGTTCTGATAAATAATTACCTTCTCTCAGTACTCCTTTCCCTTGAGGGTTTTCCACTGTGGTGTGTTTTCCCACATATTCACTGAACATTTGTGTTTCGGCCAAAGATATGTGTGTGCACTGAGTAGAGTGCTGAAGTGTTATTATTACCATTGTTTTGCACAAAAAGTCCAAGTGGTGTGCTGTACTTTCAGATACAGCCCAAGCAACACAAACTCCTCATGTGAAAATGAAAGTCTTTGAAATGTGAATGGGTTTCTTTGGGTATCATTGTCCTGTCTGCAACTGAACTTCATCGAGGCACAGATGTGTGGGGCGGGGGGGCTGAGCTGTGATGACATATCGTGGGGGTTTCTTTTAGCAGGCTAGGAAAATTGCAATGTGAATAAAGGGAACTTGTTTAGTTCAGATGAAGACTCTATTAATGAGACCCATTATTCCTATTTTTGGAGAGTGTTAGGTTTTTAAAAAAATATATACAATGCTGTATTATTTTTG
The DNA here is from genome assembly GCA_013399455.1 of Anthoscopus minutus. Lineage (NCBI taxonomy): Eukaryota > Metazoa > Chordata > Aves > Passeriformes > Paridae > Anthoscopus > Anthoscopus minutus. The sequence continues at coordinate 131,978 of VWYI01028928.1, forward strand.
ATTACAACAGCATTCTCTGGTCACTTTTATCTTTGTGTGAATTTCTAATTATACATGTTAGATAAGTGATTTTTACTGTAAATAGTAATGTGATTTTCTTTCACTTGATCTCTGTGCTGGATTTTGTTTCATTGTTCGCTTTCTTCATCACAGTGTCGTGCTTATTTTATCTTTCAACAGGCATTTCTTTACATACTCTTGCACGGCCCTCCCCTCCCCCTTGTAACTTTTTGAAAAGGGCTTTATCTGAGCCGGCAGTTTCATTTGTCTTTTGATCTATTTTTTGATGGATGTGCATTCACTTCTGATAGTAAGCCCAGTACTGAAGTCTTTATTCAAGGCCAAAGTGTAGGGGCTTGATTGTGGCTTCTGGTTAAGGCTCTTACCTACAATTTCCGGGAGCTAGTGGGGAGCTTAGAGACCAGAGGTGCTGGCTGCTTAACTGCAAGGCTTTCAAAGTTTTCAGGGTGGACATTGGCAATTTCCAAACTTGGAAGTGATTCCTCTTGAGACCTGAACACACAGCATTTGTAGCTGCCAGCCATTTCAGGAAACCTGGTTTTCACCCCTTGTGGGCACTGCGAGATGCAGCATTTGCCTTGCTCCAGTGCTGGATCTGTCTGCCCTTGCAGCTGCACAGTGAGAGCAAAGGGCAGCTGATACCTCCTGATAGTCCCATGGTACCTCATCATTGAGCCTGTCTTTTCATGTCCTTGCTGAGGTCTTCTGAAGAGCCCAAAGCATGAATAAAGAGTGTAGAAGCTGGTGCAGAAAAGTGAAGTGAAAGCTCTGTAGACCCAAGTGGTATGAACACCAGCTTTAGGAGAGAGAACTGAAGTTCTGGAAGCATACATAAGAATCACTTATTACCTGGAGATGATGAATAGGAAAAACAGCAGTCATTCAGCCTAAGTCTCTCCCTGCGTCTCTAAACCAAAATAAAGCTGATTTGCAGAATGACCAATGACTGGAAATTCAGGTACTTGTTTTGTTCTATTTTTTGGATGCAAAATCAAAGTAAAATCCAGTTCTTTAATACAAATTCTGTACAAATGTGACTTAAACCCAGCGTTTGTCTATTAAACAACTTGTTTAATATAGTATTAACATTTGGAGAGTCACAATGAAGCTTTGAGGTTAACATCCCACAAAGATGAATGGGAGATGTTCATACCTCAGGCTGGAGATTCAACAAGACAACAGAGTGCTGATTTACATAGAGAAGGCTGTATCTTGGCAAACCAGAAGGACTGCAGACATCATTTTTCTAAAGGGAAGCTTTGATTCCAGGGAACACATTACAGACTGCAAAAGGCCCCAGATCAGAAAGCCACTGGAGCTGGGTAGCTGCTGGCTGTAACTTTAAACTGAAAGACATCAAATGGGCTTTGCACTATAAAAGTCAAGATCTCAGCCAGGTGCTCCCCACTCCTGTCTCGAGACTTTCTTTGCTTTGTCTTGCCACCTTTCCCTGAACTGATTTTCAGATAGGAAATGTAGGTCAAGGATCTGGTGACCTTTAATGACCTTAATGTTATGCCCATTTTTGTTTCCTTTTAAAACTACTATGTCTCCTTATTTGTGCTTAATCTTCAAGATTGTCCCTTTCTTCCATATGTTTTTTATTCTCTCTTATGTTGATGTATTGTAACATTAATTCTTTTCCTTCCTTAGTGGCACATTTTTCCCCACAGGACCTCTTCTACTTGCCTGTTTTCCTGTTTTTTGTCCTTGCTGTCTGGCATGCCATAATTTTTTATTATGCACTGTCATCCTAAGGAGCTCCTCTTTGCACAACCATATGTGTGGATGCAGATTTTCTTTAGATCTCTCCCATATAAGCTCCCCTGCTGCACAGTAAGGCTCTCCTGTAAATCCCAGGATGCTTCTGCCTTCAGCACACAGAGGAGCAAGACAGTCTGAATTTTGCAGTAAGGTCAAATTGCAGACATTGTGCCTGTGTCTTTTGTAGCTGAAAGCCTTCATACTCTTTCTAGCACACACCGGCTTGATTTGGGCACCAGTCTGAAGTGCAAATGAATGTGGCTGCATTTTAGTTCCAGTTGGTTACATCATAAATTCAAAGCATTTCCAGTTGGCCTGCCTGGGGATTCCACAGTGACTGGGGATGGAATAGCAGGGGCACTAATGCTGAGGTATTTGATGAGGTTTCCCCAGCAGCTTGTACTATGCTGGATATATTGTTTATATCTTTTGTCACTGTAGTCAGTCAGTTCTTCTGAGTAGTTAATACAAGTTCACAGCAAGAGAGGCTAAACTGATTATTTTTTTAAGGACTTCTGCTGGTGAATTTTGCTTTTCAGGGCAATGCATTAATTTTTCACTAGTCCAGCTTGTGTAATTAATTAATCAGCCATAGATGAGACATAGAACTTGAAGATTTTGTTTTTCTGACATATGTTACTACATACCTTGATTTCTCTTTGTAGTACCTCAGTAGAGCAGGAATGAGGGTCATTTTATTATTGACTCCCCATTGCATTGCTTTCAACAGCTCAACCATCACAGTATGTCACACAGCCATGCATTTGAAACTCAATATACTTACTGCCTAATAAGCTTCATTTTCTGTGCCACTAGCTTGTGTTCTATAGTGTTGGTTTCCCAAGCATGGTACTAGGCAATTTTAGGAAATGCTGGTACAACTGTAGCAATTTTCCTCAATTTGTTCCTGACAAAGAACTCGCTTCAAAATTGAGTTGGCTTCCTTTTTGTTTGAAACACTGGTAGACACAATTAGCCTCATTAACCCTGGTTTCTGTTTCATAACAGAAAATTAGCCTACAATCACTGGTTTGCTGGAAAACACTGTTGTAATTAGTCCTCAACAGTCTGATATGAAAATCCACCGCGTTTTTAATTTCTCTGACATACACAGAAAACATGTCTGATTTCTCACTTATCTTGGGGATTGAGATAAAGTCAAGGACCAGGTAGGTCCTTGCCTCGCTTAGAGCACTGTTGAACAGATTGGACAAACATCTGTCAACAGAGTCAGAGGTGCACTGGTCCCACCATGCAGGAGGGCAGGAGGTGGATTCTGGAGGTCCCCTGCAATTCTGTGGGATTCTGACCCTTCAAAGAGCATGAGACCCAAATAAATCCGGGCCCTGCTGACTGGACACTTTTCCTTACCAGTCCTCCCAAAATGCTATATTATTCCAGATTTATTGCAGAGTAGAGTTCAACCTTGTTCCAGCTCTAGGATTGTAGTGGCACCGAATCAAATTTTTTTATCAGCATATAAATGAAACAACTTAAAGGTAAATCAGACTATAATTAAACCTCTGTAGATAATCTGAAATTGATTGATCAAAGAGATTTATCACCATTTATTTAGGACCTGCATCACTCCAATGAGTATGTCAATGAGTATGATTATGTTCTACTGAAATAATTATTTAAAGACTGTTATTCCAATCAGAGAGAAGCAAGAGTTTATATGGGTTGCTGAGCCATTAGCTGGGGCATGACTCAGAACTAGTGCTCTGGTAGGGTGAGATGTACGAGATCAAACTGCTGTGAACTGGTGCCCAGGTTGTTTCAGGCTCTTACCCAGACACTGTGGAGCAGAAATAGAATCTATGTACACATGTGCATGCAGAAATGTACCCAAGGACTTTCCTGGAGACTTGAGCACTTCAGGATAAATTACTTTCCCCTGTGAAATGGCAAAGGTTTGTGTAAATCCAGGCACCTTTGCTTGCCTTAAAAGTGAGAAGACAACCTTACTTATTTTGAATTCAGCATTGAAACTCAAAGAGCAATTCCTAATCTAGGTCTGTCCTTTCCGTGTCCTTTCTGTGTCCTTTGCATGCTCTTTCCATGTCCTTTCCATGCCATCCAGGAAAGAGGGGCGATGAGTGCCAACCTCTGAATGTATCATGAGTGAGTTTAGTGAAGCATTCTGTACAAATGCTTAGCAGTATTCTACTGAAAGATGAGAGAAATTATTTGTACAATTAATAGCATCCTAATTCTAGTATGCAGGAAAGATGGCAAGTTTGCAAAAGCTTCTAGGGCTGCTTGTACAATAAGGAGCTGAAGACTAAACTGCATCATTTGTGGAGGAAAGGGATTATCCCACAAGTCTCTAGTGCCTAGTGAAATTTTTGCCTAAGGGACACCTTTCTCCTGTATTAAATGTTACTCTTGTTTCTCAATTGTTCTTTCTAAATGCATATGACATCCAGGGGGTGTCTCCATTTGAGTGATCTCAATTGCTTCTGTGTTCACCTGGGTGCCAGGCTAGATGACTGTGAAGAGAAGCTGAGCTATTCAATCTTGATAGCTGAACTGCAAATGAGGAATTCTGTAATCCAAGTTCAGGTCACTACCTATGTTTGTATTAAGTTATTAAATAACCAAGCAGTAACTAAATAAATAGTAATTTAATTTATTAGATGCCCTGAGCATTTATAGAAAAATGTTAGGGGAATTAATATGAACTTCTTTCACAAAGAAACATACAAACATTGACAAAAAGCAATGCCTTCAAATGCCACATTTGGCTCATTCATGCATGAGGCACCTTGTGTGCAAAATGTTTGTGTGAGGATGTCAGCCAGTCAAGTAGTCTAATTGGCTGAACTACTGAAGTGCCTCTTCATATAGAAATAGGTTTTAACATTTTTGTGTCACACTTTAGCTCCTCCAGTGTATGCCTGAGCTTTAGTGTGATTCCAGCCTACTGAAGAGTGTCCTAAGGCCTTTGCCTGGAGATCTGCATGATAGGCTGAGCTGTTTCCTAGCATTTCATCGAGCTGAGAGCCCCAAGGCACACATCTCCCTCAGAACCTGATCTTGGGGGAGCTCTGCAAGGAGTCCATGCATAAGACATGGTAATTGCTCCTGTTTCTCCTATTCCAGTGTGGCATGGTTATACCCAACTGGACTTCAGGATACCTGCAATTTCACTTCTTCCTGCAAGAATGCATTTGGAACCCATTTTCACCTGTGCCAGCAGAGCTATGCCTCCGGTCATAGCCTCATCATGTGAACAGTAGGTGAGAAATTCAAGTACCAGAGGTCAGCTATTACAGGTAGCGATGTGAGCATGTGGGGCTTCAGTTCCTGCTAGCAAAGATACATCAGGGAGTGCTCCAAGCAGTGTTCAGGTAGAGGTGTGCTCCTGTGAAGGAAGCACATCCTCCCCAAGTGCACAGTGGGGAGTTCACAGTGTGCAGTGTTGTTGGTCTGCAAGGCTGAAGAGAACAGAGCAAAGATGATAATTAGAGCCTTATGAGTTATTTCCATGTTGTTCTCCAGCTTCTTCAGTGACTTTTTTTTTTTTTGTGATGAAGGAGGATGAATCATCCAAACCATATAAATCAATTCACTCTTCTGTAAAATGATTATTTGTGGTAGTTTCTGATTGCCACACTGTGCTGCATGTGACTGTTTGAAAGATGCCTTGAGATGCTTGCATGAACATTTCTATATAAAGGCAAAGCACTATCAAGTGTCTGCCTCAGAACAGAATCAAACTCTGCAGGGGAGCAGTTTCCTGTGCATGCACACACAGGCTCTATTGCTTGGCATGTATTTGTCAACATGTGTTTGTCCATACTCCCTTTTCTTGTTTACTCATTTGGTTATTTCACACTGCATTCACCCTAACCTGAAAATGAACAGATTAGGTTTGATTATTTCAAAGATCTGCAAATGTAGTAGAATGCACAAGGGGCATTTTTGGCATTATTGTTCTGTGTATTTTGTTCAGATAATTAAGCATGGAAAGGTCACCTTGTGTTCTAACAGAAAGCATAGAGATATGGCAGAGAGAAAAGCCAAGTTTTAGCAAAAGGAGAAAGGATCAGCATCTGGCAATGTTTATTACTTCTTTAGTGTTCCCTAAGATGCTATATTACAGCAACCCTATGGATACACACTTAATTTTCAAAAGCTAAATATAAAGTATGAGATTGAATACAGGTTAAGGGCTAGGCAGCTCAAAGAGTGCACACTGGTGACAGCCATTTGGCAGTGTTTGTCCTTTGGGGCACACATCCAGGTGAGGTTTGTTCAAAGCACATCAGCCACTTTGTAACTCTCAAGAAAAGACCACATGCAGGGGTCCTTCTCTTGCCCTGTGCTTTAGTGCCTTGTCAATATAACGTCCTTAAGCAGATAATAATTTAAAAAAACCCAACAAACGCCAAACAAACTACTTTTTTTTTGTTCTTTAAAGGAATTGGAACAGTTGGATTATGAAGTTACAACAACTTTTTTCCTGAAGCCTTTCCCATCTCAGAGATGCTACTCTGTTTTCACTTTGTACTTGTGGTTTTCTATCTGCAGCTTAACTCTGCTCATTTTCATTTGGTGAATGCTTCCAATACAAGACACTTGGTCCACCTAGCAACATCCAAAAATCCATTCCTGAGTGATGAACATGGAGGAGGGCTTCAGAGGGTTGTTGTTCCCCCAGCAGCTTTGGGGTATGAAGCAGAGCCAGATGTGAGCTGCTGTGTGCACACACAAAACCAGTCTTTCCCTGTCTGACCCCTGCAGCATCAGAGGGACTAAAATAGCATAATTATAGTTTCTTGAGGATGATCTCTGCTCTCAAAGTACCTAAGATTGGAAGGTTGTATAGACTTCTGTTTCATGTTGGACAAATGAGTGCAATGGATGAATATAATAGGAATCCATTTTTCTTCTGTTCTTGGCTTTCACAGAGGATATTTAAAATTCACTCGTAGGAGACCTTCTTGCCTCATCTGTGATTGGCAGGGGGACTGTCTGTACTATGCAGAGATGTAATTTATTTATTCCTTCTATTTGTGACCTGGAGTTCTTTGAGCATTTTCCCCCTCTCATGGAAAAAGTAATTCTCTCTCCTACTTCAGTCCTACATCCTTTCTTATGAACACTTGGTAAAGATTTCATCTTTCTGCAATCTTTTTCATCTCTTACTAAATAACCCTAGCACTCTCTTAGAGCCCTGCTGACATTTTGCTTCTTATATACTTGAAAAATTCTTATTTGTCTTTATTCCTTGAAAATATTTTCTACTCTTCCTTTCAGTCTTTCCTAGCCAGATTTTATTCTTAGTTTTATTCCACCACTTGCTCACTTGTCGGTATCATGTCCCTTGTCTCATATACTTTTCAAATCTTTTAGTTACACATGCATTAATTTTTCTTTTTGTGCCTATTTTTCCTATATTTTACTTCACTGTATGGCCTTTATTCTTCTAAATCTGCTGAATCACACAATGCTCCAGTCCATTTTTGGCTTTTCCAAGACCAGGAAAAAAACCTAAGAGAAAAGAAATAATGAAGGCTTGGTGTGCATTGTGTATCTAAAAGGAACAACTTCAGAAGGATTGGCAGAGTTTCAGCAGGTAGTAGACCCCTGGTGGTGCTTGTCCTCAGTGAAACCATGATCATGTTTAAAGCTGAACTTCAGCACTTGCTTTTAGGGATAAATGGTAGCCCTTGTTCCTAGAGGTTGGATTCCCTATGAATCAGGAGCAATGTAATTATCTGGGTTACTCCCCCAGATTCCTTCATGGCAAACCAACAGTTTGCTTGTGGAATTTTTTTCCCCCCAAAAAGCCTACTTGTTCTCCTTCTTCCTCTCTTTCCTGAGATGCTCTGCTTGAATGCACCTATTGACTGTGGTTAGACAGAGCTTCCAACTGGCCTTGTTTCCCTGTGTTTCAGCCTTAACCCCATCCCTGTGATTTCTGGGTCACCTTCTGCTTGGTATGTGTGCAGTGTCTTGCCTGAAGTTTTTGTGTCTCTCCTGATCAGGCCTCTGTATGTGTTTGCAGAGCTCAATTGCAAAACCAGAAATTCCTGAGTTAAAAATGCCACTATAGCTTATTTTTGTGACTTTTTTTTCTTCAACACTGCCACAGTGGGCCACAGGCAGACTTTCCAACAATGCAGCTAATTGAGCAGGTTTTGAGGACTCTGAAAGTCCTCCTGCTTACCAGACAGGGAAGATTAAAGGAGGATGATGGTACTTCCACAAGCCCTCTGAAAGCTTTTACATGGTCTCAGGTGAGATTATCACCTCTCCTGGTTTTTCAGTTTAACTTTTGGTTGAATATCTGTACTCTTGAAAGAGGGCAGGATGAAACAACAGCCTGAAAATACAGGGAAGCAGAAGAAGCCTCCAGTAAGATGCGCTCCTCACTGAAAAATCTTTTACATCTCAGTCTCTGATGCTGCAAATCCAGAGCAGGAGAGGAGAGGAGGCAGAAATCCAGTGGTTCAGGCTGATAGAATTTAGTCTTGCAGGAGAGGAAAAAAACCATTTTCTGCAACCACATAATCATCTTGCACGGTGTGTAATGTTTATAAAGAACAGGGGGTCACATATGGCTGGCTGTCAGCAAGAAACAGCAAGCTTGAATTAACATTAAAAGAGCTGAGTACTTAAGAAAAATATAAGTACATGTAACAAAAGTAAATGGTTTCAGCTGTGATAAAGGAACAGCCTTTCCTTCCTTCAGACTTGGCCCTGTATTTCCTTCCTTAATTTCTTCTGTCATGTTAAATTATTTACAAAATGCATCCTGGTATTGAAAGGGTAGGACCTAAAGTAGCCAGATTCTTTACTAGCCCTGTGGTAACACTTAACAAATCAACTTAGACCTACAAAAGAAAAATTTCTGCAGACAGGCCTTTTTAAGTACTGCCACATCTAAAGAGATGTTCAGGTTTGGAATACAGAGTGCCGTTGTGCAAACAAATCATTTTGGGACAGTTTTAGTAGCTCATGTTTTTTCCTTACTGGCTTAAACAGCCCCCATGGTCCAGTTGTATGATATTAGGGATGGGAATAAGAACTGGATTTTGATAACTAGGGCTGGCCTTAACTGTGTGGGATAGTTGTATGTAGGAAAGAAAGAGCTAGTCCTCAAGGAAAGAAAATGAGGCCAGTCAGAACTGCAGGCTTCCCTCCTCATCTTCTGGTGCTTCCTGGGGCTTAGGGGTGTCAGTGTACAATGCTGTATTCTAGCATTGACTGCTGATTATTCAAGTGACTATCAAAAAAATTACACTGCTGAAAAGAATATACTGAAGATATAGTGCCCAGAAAATGCCATGCACTTCAATGGGGAAATTTTGGCAGAGGACAAAAGGCCTGGGGGTTGCAAGAAAAGACAGAAGGAAGTGCAGAGCCCATGCTTGCCTGGGGCAAAAAAAACCCCAAGAAACCAACAAAAAAAACCCCCATTAATTTATATTGATTATATCCCTAAAACATTATTTTTTTCCCCCATGTTGTTCAGATCTTGCTGTTTCTAAGCTATGGAGATGAGGGGGAAAATGAAGAGCAAGACAATGGTAACTTTACAAAGGACAGAGGAGATTAAATATGGAGCTTGTCCATCCCTTCCATTCTCTATCCTGCCTCCAGAAGCTTGCCCAAGCTGAGGATGGCAAAGGGAACTGGAGTATGGAGAGGGATGGCTGTGGGGTTGCTTTCTGATGGCTGGGACTGAGCTCCTGAACAGCTTGCTAATGGTGATCAGAGCCCACTCAAAGCACAAACCAACCTTCTCCTCTTGGCTGTATTTTCTTGATCATTCATGATTAACTTTATTGATTAGAATAAACTGTAATTTTAAGGAAAATAGTGAAAACAATATTCTGTTTGCGATAGTAGCTAGAGAAAGCAACAGAAAAAGGTGCTTGCAAGAGCCCAGTCTGACAACTGGAGTGTGGAGGTAGCTCCCACATTGATGAGACTCACAGAAAAAAAGCTGCTCAACATCACTGTTCACAAACCTCTCAAAGTTATTCACTACCTGTGTCCATATCTTTGCCCCTGCTACTCTTTCCCAGAGTCTCTGAGCCTGGAAAAAGTTGAATTTCTGCTGATCCATTGGATCAGGGTGAATTCTGGCACTCCTGGCAGGGAGGATTTTACAGCTTGTACTTTCTGGTAGTTTACTTCATGGCTTTTTCTTCCTAGCAGGGCAGAAAGGTGAGGAAGAGGTACAGAGAGAGGGAGGCTCCTGCAGAGTACCTGGGGCAGCTGATTGCAGCTGTCCCTTGCCATATCAGAGCAGGCAAGTAGGTGACAGGCCTGATCTTCTCTGTTAGCACTGCTTAGCAGAGGGGAATTATGCTATCTTGAACAAGGCAACAACCCTTTGTGTAATTTTAGCATTTTGAAAGTGCTCTCTAGCTATGTTGCAGAGTTTCAGGATGCTACTGTCTGCCTCCTCCAAACGTGTTGATCAGGACACATTATTTGAGTGTGGTGTGATAGCAGATGCTGCATTACTTTCACACAGAAAAACGATTTTTTTTTTGGTAGGGGGAAAGACCATGAAACGGACAGTGTTTTAATCCTACCTTATGTTATCATTGTGGTGACTTCAGTTACACACTTCACTGGAGAAGTAAAAGTTTTCCATCTGTTTAGTGTACTGACTGACCAATGTTCCTCCAGTCCTGGCTCTTCCCCATAGAGAGAGTCTGCAATGGCTTTGTTATATCTGTCTCATCCCTTCTCCTCCCTGCTTTTGTCCCTGGTTTCCGGCAGAGCTCTTCCAGCCCAGCAGTCAGCCTGCCCCACACTGCATCCCCAGCTGCTCTGCTCCCCTCTGTCCACGTTTGGTTCTCTCTGTTGAGACCAGGACCTTGGCATGTGTTTTACCCTGGGGTCTGTGTTTTTCTCCATGGTACTATTTATCACATATTCTTACTTTCCCAGTTAGTTATTTATTCAAGCATACAATTCACATCCTCCCACAGTGGGGATTAGTGAAGGGTCCTGCTTGGTAAATGGGAGGGTTTTTTACCCATTTGCTTTGTATCTGTGGTGGTTCTTTCATTGCTGAAGTCACTGTTTCTGGCACTCCTGTGATATTCATGCTGTGATCCCGTTCAAATGAGCTCCTTCACATTCTTGTGCCTCTTCTCCAAATGATAGGCGTTGTCTGTAGCTTCATGTGTTGTTTTTTCACTCAGCTCCAGCTATGGGTTCCTTGCACCTTTCCACTTCCAGTCTCATTTTTCATGGGAGTTTACATTCTCTTTCCAGCCTGCTACAGAAGAGGACTGTCCTGTCCCCATCAGTTCTGGTCTGAACTGACTTCCTCTTCTTGGCAGGTTCAAGAGGATTTCTCAGAAGCACCCCTTACTGGTGCCCCGTTATTGGATTGGTCCAAACTTTCTCTCTGTTGCCAGAAGCCTTTTTTGCAGACTGTTTCTAAACACAACTCTGAAATGTTTTAATCTTCCACGGCTGCAGCTCTGTTCCTGTCTCTGTTACCTCTCCCCACTCAGCCTCCTTTGCCCAGATTAAATGAGAGCTGTGAAAAATGTCATCTTCTTTATGACTAGCCTTGACCCAAAAAAGTTCCCTGCTCTGACAGCTGCTTTCTTTTTGGCAGCCACATTACTGTTTGCAGCACTTTTAAACCTTCTCCAGTTGTATCACACATTCCCAGAGAAATTCCAGCTCTGATGGCACTTCTAATTGGTTTGTTCTTTCACTATGTCTTATCTTGTGTTACTCCAAGTACTTTGTGTTGTCCTGAAGTTACCCTGAGCCAAAGAAGGCGGCAGGGATTTGCCTCATTCAGTGTCCAAGCTCCATTACCCTGGCATGGTGCAACATGAGAATTGGCATAAATGGAAAATCAGTTTCAAATGGCTCATGCCAGCACACGTAGGAATGTGTTGACTGCAGACAGTGCGTTGTGTGGATTGCACAGATAAGCATATTCCCTGCTATACCATCATCCAGTGCACGACCTGCCACGAGTGTATGTGTCTGCTCCTATACAGATGGACTAGTTCTTAATGCAGATCTGTTTTCTGTAATGATCTCTAATGTGTTCACTGTCTTTTTGAATCGGTCTTTTGTAGCTAAATCTGTCTCAAATATACCATAGGTATGTAGGAAAGTCAGAGGGCTCTATAAGGGCTCCTCCAATTAAAAAATATCCCCTGTGGACCAATACAGTCAAGTGCTGTAGTTTGATCCACCAATACATTTATTTCCTGCAGCACAGCCACTTATTAAAGCTGCTGACCATTAGAGAGGAATGATTCTCTATAGAAATTAAACTACCACCGGTAAGTCCTTTGGTGAGGGACATTCTCCTCTCTCCACAAACAGCCCAAGTGATTGAGGAGAGCTGGAACTCACCTGCAGAAATGAAGAGCAGGTTCTCTGTAGGTGTTGCTCCAATTTGGAGACAGAAAAAATGGCCTCTGGCCTCTGCCCTACATGGAAGGGTAACGTGGGAGTTTTGGACCAACGGATTTGCGTGCATGTGGAGCCAGCCTGGAGAAATACAGAGCATTTGTTAAGTACCTCCTTTTCTTGCCTGCAGCTTGACAGTCTGTACCTGTTTATCACTACAATCTGCATTTGGTGACATCTGCAAGGTGCTGTGCTGTACTGTCAGAAACCCCAAGGCTCTGGGGAGGCTTGAACCTGCACATTGTCAAACTGCACCAGTTCTGGAGTCAGTTCAGAGCTGGCAGAGCTGGGAAGCTCCTCAGCACCCTGCTTTGCAGGGAGGACAAGCCTGCTCTGTGCATCCCCAGGTGCTCTGAAAGTGTAAGCAAATGTCAGTGCATGGCAGTGCCACAGCAGACACTGGTGAACAAGTCAAATGTCACGGAACTAGCAGCGATACTCACAATCTTCTGCCTGGTGGTTCACAATGGGAGCTATTCTCCCTTGGCAACCCTGAAATGAGGACTAATGCCTACTGCTGATTGCCAGGGTTTTCTGACAGCAAAGCAAAGCACTTTTTAAAGACAATGACTTGTTTACTTTTCATTGAAACTTGAAGATATTTCATAATAGAATTTGAGCAAATTTGCCAGATGTTTCATCCTGCTGTGCTTTTCTGGCAGGTGTACAAGACAGAATGCTGACTAAGGCTAATAAATCAGGCTGTGTATGAAAGTCCTGGGGAAGAAATACAATATATATGCCTGAAACCATTGGAAGATCTTATGCCATTGATCCTTGGGAATTCCTGATGCTTCCTGTGCTTTTATTAGACACTGATCTCAGATACAGGAGGGGAAGGGGGTCCTGTTCTGTACTTATGGCCTATGGTGAGACATGGCTTTGTCTAACAGCACTCCTTGTGCTGGCATTGCAGATCATAGACATAAAAATGATTAATATATTTCCAGAGTCAAGCACTTATCTATCCAGCTGGGAGAGAATGGGAATTAGGAGTTTAAGGTACATTCTGACTGGCTGTGACCCAGCAAAGTACTGTACTGCTCTACAAAATAATGTTCCTCCCTCATTTGTATCCTTCTCTTCCACTCCCTCGCCCCCTGTCCTTTTGCTTTGTTCAGTTTCTACTAATCTCTCTGCTTCCATGCTGCCCTGTCCTGATGAGCTCTGCTGGTTCCCTTGGACACTTGTAGAAGATTTTCTTCTTTGGGGGACTTGCATTGCGTGTGTTTACCACACAAAGCTGTTTTAACTCATCTTCTCTCACAGCACCTGCTTCAGTTTACTGACCACTGTCTGTGCAAGTTTGGGGTATTCAGTCTGCTTTTGCTTTCTTTTCTCTAGGCTTGCTTTTATTTCCTCTTACTGCACTTCTGCCAACTCTGTAGATATTCACCTCCTTGTTTTTCTCCCTACATATACAGAAAAAGCAGATGAAGTTTCCACACCATCTTCCAAGCAGAGGAAGTAAGACAGGAAATGCTATTTGTGTTTGACTTACTGCAGCAGGAAAACATATCAAACTTGTCACTGAAGCCCACACAAGCAACACTTGTGCTAGTGGTACCTGGTTCACTAGGGTGTAAGGGGCTTTGGGTGACAGCACAGCATCATGTCATTCTATCCTTGCTTGGAGTGATTGAATTAACAGGCCCCTCAAATCTGTCTGCTGCTGAAGGTTGTGCTAGCTGGAGGCTTGCAGTGCTGCTCTTCCTGCATGGCCATTTTTGAGGTTTCTCCCTCCGAACAGGGTAAGAGTCATACCAGGCAACCCCTCTTTTAATCCAGGAGATGTGAAATTATGATACTCAAGCACAGCAAACTATTCTTTAAATAAAATATGGACAGATATATACTGACAATAAACAGATTGCCTTTGAATAAAGTTTGTCCATCTTAGTAGTAGTGTCAGGGGAAAAGAAGCTGCATTTTTAAATCAAAATAATAATATTTAAACAGATTCTGTTATTCTGTGTGTTGCTTTTATCTGAAGATTGCAGGTATTTGTGATTATCTGTCGTTTTATGTTTATGCAGTTATTTTAATTCTGATAGGTCACAGAATTTTGCCACATGGCAGTAGTGGCAGCCATCTCACTCAGCATGTTACAAAAGAATGGAGAGACAGGGAGTGCTATAGCAAATTGACACACTTAGAAAAATGCTGTAAAGCCATTCCAGTCCATTTTTAATGCTGTGTCACAACAGCCTATGCTCAATCAATTGTGAGATTTTCAAGTTATCTGTCGGTGCAAGACAAAGGGCTGAGCTGGCAGTGCTAGAATTAAACCTGTGCCTCTTGTGGCAGTAGGTATTCCTTGGCCTCTGCAGCAGCTTGAGGGTTAAGGGGCTAGTAAAGGCAGCACTGACTATCTTCCAGCTCCTCAGCTCTTAAAACCATCAATACCCAAAGTTATTGTGATGTTCAGCCTGTGTCTGCTGAGAGAGTCTGCACAGTTTGGGCACCAGTCCAGCTGCAGCTGCTCTTTAAAATTGAAAAAAAAGTTTGGAAGGTGTTTGTGTTTTGTTTTGTTTTGTTTTTAAATTATTATTTTCTCAACTTTGAGAATAGTTTGGTGTCGTGTCCCTTCCCCCTACCCCTTCCTTCAACAGCAGTTTCAGTTTAGCTTGTGTCCCAGCGCTCACACTCTCACTGCAGCCTTAAAGGAGCACAGACCAAACCTCAGCAATTTTCAGCAAGGCCACAGAGATGTTGGAAAGGTTCCCATTGCCTTCTTCAGTGAGCTCTGAAAGGCAGACTGCAGTGCTTCCAGTGCTGCTGTAAATAATGTCTAGAAGAGGCCGGATAAGGAACAGGGGGTACACACAGCCTCACTTCCAGCTCAGCTTTCATTTCCTTTGTCTCTTTTAAGAGAAACCAGGGAGCTAATTTCATGTAACTTGGCACATCATCTGATTGTTGGGCCTTTAGGGGTCTGTTTGGGGCTGTCTCTCCCACCCACAGGATTTCAGGCTCCAGGTTTTACTTGGAGGAGCCAGAGAGGCCTCTCGAGTGCCTGGAGGGGAGAGCGCAAAGTGTTAAGTGCAGAAGCAGCATTGGAAACAAGGGCAATTTTCTGGCTTTGATCTGTCACTTGGCACTTCCAGGAGACAGCCTTGTCTGGGGCCATCTCTGCAGCAGAGTTTGGAGGTGGCTGAGAAGGCACTGCTCAGCCAGGGGGATCAAAGTGCACCAGAGAGCAAAGGAGCATGATGTCCTCTGAAGCAGGAGCTGCAGAATATAAATGCAGTGCTGCTCTCCCTGGGAAGCCAACTGGGAGGATGAGCTCCCCTGCTTTCCCTCTTTCTGTTGGTTTTTCAACAGGTTAAATTGCATTTGGTTGTTAAGGATTGTGAGTAGTGAGAGACAAATGCTGCATCTCCAGCTCAAAAGAAGGCAGTATTGTTAGGGTGGGGTTAGTAGCCAGATGTAGTGGAAGATGTTATTGATAACTTACTGTGTCATTCCCTTCATTCAACAGAAGGTGACAAGGAGATGAATTAAATATAGAAAATAGACATGAAAGAACTCAAAGAATGTCTGTGTTCTTGTTCAATGCCAAAGTACAGAATACATGATTTCATGCAAATCAGACTTCATTTATTTCCTCTTTTGCTTCTTCAGTTAAATATGAAATGAGAACAAGAGCTTTTTTCCAGCATCCTATACCTAGTAAATTCATTCTGGGAATGGAGGAAATAGAGTGAATATGATTCTGGACAATGACATTGCCAATGATCCAAAAATATTTGCACTGGGTGACCTGAATAGTCTCTTGAATATAAATGAACCACAAGGGAAAATTTCTATTAAGAGCAAATGCAGTAGCTGAAAGGGTGATATAACTGAATTGTGAATATGCAGAAGGATTAAAGCTTGCTGAGTTTGTACACAGGATTAAGTGAATTGATGCATATGGAGAAAATAATTTCAATAATTAGCAGGTTTTTGTTCTTTGGGACTGTTTTCTGGCAAACAGTCATAATTGTCATACTATGCACAGTAAGTTACTGCTGTAGTGTAGAATGATGGAATATATCCATGTGGTAAAGGGGTGACCCATAATCATATTGTTCTGCTAGACAGCAAAAACCATAGACATTTGAAACAAAATTCAACTTAGTATGTTAAAATGGGTATGTTACAATGTGTTTCCATCTGTGAAACACCTTCAAAATGAAAGATTGCTCACTGGGTTATCACAAAGCACTTTGGCTTTCAGGTTAGCCCTTGTTTACCAACGAGGGACTAAAACACATGCAGGGCAGAGAATGTTGCTGAGGTCATGTAGAAAAGACCTGAATTTCTTGGTTATCTGTCCTTTACTAACCCTCTGTGCTGTTCCTTTACACAATAATCCTGATGAAACAGGGCCAAGCAAAAGCAATAGCTGCTAATCCTGTTGGGACCTAGGTGGTTGTGGCCATTACTACTCTTCATCTGCAATCTAATATCTGCCTAAGCCATGAGCACTCCTCTCAAAGTCAGTCAACCTGGGCCATCACAAAGGCTTACAGGGGTGGAGTTTAAAAGCCAGGAAGCTGGACCAGGCAGAATGTTAAGGGCTTGTCTGTCTTCTCACAGTTTCAGGCTCCTTGTATTGTTGGTGCTTGGTACTTACTATCAGGTTAAGTCTAACTTGTTAGGATTAATGTGCAGTGAGGGTTACACCTCTGTTTTCACAGCCTTACAGCTTTCCAAGGTGCCTCTCTGCCACTGAATGCTTTCATGCATGGTCTACGGCAAGTGTCACTCACTTGTTCATTAGCCCCTTTGAGTTCTTCATTGAGGCCAAGTGATTGAATCTTTCTGGCTTGCTGGGGCAAGGAGGAGAGCTTATTTCCCTTTGTACCATGACGCAGCATTTGCTTTCAATAAATAATAATAGTGACAGCTTGATCATGAATGGGCTGCTAGGTGTGCCTTTTAAGACCAAAGCTGTACAAATTATGTTTAGTGCATATGCTTAATCTTCCTATGTGGCACTTGAACTTTATTAACCAGCATGTTATCTCTGGTGATGTGGCACCTGTGAGCAAGACAGTCCCTCGCTGAACATTTTAAACAGTAAGAGGTCCAATACTAACAATTTAGTTAAAGCATCCTTTCTGATAGCATTAAGTATAAAAGATTGCCCTGAAGCAGTCGTGACCTGCTTGTTTTGCATGGCTTGGAGGATTAGCAAAGTCTTTATTTGAATTGATAGTGATTTAAAAATGTTCCTTGACAAAATAACTGTTTTTTTGCATGATTAAGAAAACCACTAATTGGGGAGTGGTGAACAGCAGCGAAACAAAAGCTGTTTGACTCCTGCTCTGCAGTTAGTGCCAAAGCATTGATGGACAATATACAACTTTTAGTCACTGCATACAGGGCTGTGGAAGAATGAAGAAAGGCTCTGATCCAGCATTGCCCAGTGTCTTCTTTGAGGCAACTGAGGGTGTAGAGAGGGTTTGGTTGTTGGGATGTCCTTGGTAGTACGGGGCTTCTTCCTTTTTGGTGGAAGAAAGCGTGTGTACCTGGAAATGTTTATGATACTGAATAAGGACTTGATGTGGGCTTAGTTTTATGGCCATTTGCTTCAGTAAAACCTGAGGAATTGATCCTATAAGTGCTAAAGGACAAAGGTGGAACGTTGTGCTAATGATATTGTAGGATATGGCAGTAGTGCTCTGCTGTATAATGTTTTTGCCCTTCCTCCACATACCTCTAAATAGTACGTGAAATCATTGCCTGTTGTGAATAGTGAATTGTATCATCTATTACCTTCCAACAACAGTCACTTGGGCTACAGGGGGCTGTGTGTGGTGTTTATAGTAGGTAGCTGGGATTTTTGTTGCTCTTGTCATCTATGCTGGGATTTGGATTTAACGTTTGGCACAGACAGTGGGGCTCTAAGGCACTGTGGCTCTGGGGAATTCTTTGCACAGTTTTGTCCTGGGCAGTATCCCACAGAGATAAGTTTTGCTGTCATAGCCAAAGGAAAGTGTGAACCTGCTAAAGGAACAGTCAGTGCTTGCAGTTCTCAAACTGCAGAGAGGATGTTCTTGAGCAATTCTATTGCTGTGTTGGAGAGCATCAGGAATGGTCAACAAATGGCCTTGACTTGTGGTGTCAATGTCTGCTGTATACCAGCCTTGAAACCCAACTCACTTGAGCTGAATGGTAACTGAAACTGAAATCACTTGAGTTATAAATTAATAATAAACTAATACTACTGAAAGCTGAGTAGGAAACACTTTCCTTTACATGAAAGGTGAATCAAATGCTGGTTGGTTGCAGCATAGCAGGAGCCCAGGTGAGTGCCTCAAAGTTCAAAAAAATTATGCAGAAGATGGCTGTGTCAGTTTGAGTGTTGAAGCCCTGCTGAAGATTCCTGCAGCTTTGCCCAGGATTTATGCTTCAATAAGGGATGAAGCTTCAAATGTGCATATCTCTGCTCTGGCAGCCTGGTGTATGGGGCTTTGGATCCCCTTCTGACAGGTGCAGCCCTTTTTTGAATTTTGATTACTGTGCCTAGATGGGCTTCTTGGGATGACACAGATGCAATTTATGAATAATTAATAGAATTTCAAAAATTCTGATTGTGCTGTCTGGGGAAATGGACTAACTACAGTTTGCTCCATTTAAAAGCAGGAAGATGGTTTTATGGTAAAACCCCAAACTGTATTTGCATATTCCTGTGCTCTGCTATCTCGCATCTCTTGCTCCCTGTCAATAAGCAAGATCTTTCAGCAGTTTGCTCAGTAAGAAAGTGATTCCTCATTATTTCCTACAGAGATTTCTGTTGAAGTGGGATGGCTGTAAAGAAGCAGCAAATCCTTTACATTCAGTAACCACACCATTTTCTCTATCAGCATGGAGCATTTGACTCATGTGCCCTAGAAAATAACTCCTCACTCCCACTATGTGCTCATATACTGAGCTGAGATCTAAACTTGACCTGCAGTTCTGGGATGCAAACTCATGATCAAAATCCCTGGATGCAGGAGGTCAGTGTTTCAGCATCCTTGGTCTCTGGGGTGAGAGTCCTCTATTTAAGGAATGGTGTTGTGAATTCAAAACAGGTTAATACTTTCTAAGGTCTAGTGAAGTTACAAAAACACAGTACAAAAGAGCCTGTCTGCCTTAAATAAAAGCTTATTATAGAGCTGAATCTTGTTTCTATACGGGGATCGTGCTTCTAAATTTCACCCAGTCCAAGTTGGAAGCTTTTATAAGGGGGAAAAAACTTCATGTGAAAAATTGAGTTCCTTGTTTTCCAGCAAAAGCTGTGCACCATTCTTGCAGTAATGTGAGGCAAGGATACTCTTCAGGGAGCCTATTTCATAAAAAATACAGAAATAGTGGTTCTTTCTACAGTCTTCTCTCCCACACAGCACCTTGCACTGTACTCAGTACTGGGCCTTATGAAGCAGAAGGCAAACCCTTCACAGGACTTTTCATTCTCCGTGGCTGAGGGACTGGGTTTTCATGACACTTAACAGCAGAGGGGGTAACTAACAGATTAAGCCAGATCTGGGGCTGTAAATGTGTAGCAAAGTTTTGTGTGATATAAGTTTCTTAATTTGATACTCTCAGCAAGTGCACAATCCAGAGGTGATTTGGTTGTAAAGCTTGCAAATAGGCTCACCTCCTCCTGTAATTATCAGAAAATCTTCTCATCTGTCATCTTGCATAAACTGTGTACATGGGCATGTATATACTGTATGTACACAGGCATCCACCAGGCATAAAACTTTTGAGAATTTTGGCTCCATTTATTAATAACTTTTTGTTTCATGGTTCTTGCTCTGGCTTTCTTGTTAGTTATTCTCTGTTTTCCATACTGGAAGCTGTTGCTGAACTCACCTAGTAAAGGAGTAGTAAAGGAGGAGTGTCTCCTAGCAGTTGCTCTTCAGGGGAAGATTGTGATGAGGAAGCTAGGATTTCAGATTTCTGCAGGAACTTATCTCTGAAACCCATTTCTGACAGTGCCTTACTGTCATGTAGCAGCACCCTTGGCTGTAGTGAACTCTACTCATTCAGACTGCCCTGACTTGTGAGTAATTTTCTCGTTCACCTTAGCTACCTAGGGGTTTGTTCATTGCTGAGGAGCATCTATTGAACATACCCTAGAGAGTTGTTAGCCATATGGATTCTCCACTGCTTTTCATGGTGGCTCTCTGTTAGATCTCTGTATGTTGCTGTGGAAAAATTCAGTGCCCTCTGAGTTTTAGTTCAGGGATCATAAAGACCTAACATCAATTGCCATAAAGGAGAGTGCAGCAAATGATTCCTGGCTGCATTTTGCCTTTCTTTTGCAGTGTATGAAGACAGGGAGGTTTATGAGTTTGTTGTCATTTCAAATTACTTGGTTAGTTCTGTATGACATTGTTTATGGGTATTTCACAACGTTTTTGGACACTCTCAGAGGCAGAAATGAGTATCAGGGTATGACCAAGTAAAGAAAGTGCTTGTTCCCAAGTTCCTTTCTATAGCAATTAATGAAGTATTTTTGGGAACGAATTCTGAACGTGTTAATTTGCTGATCATCTTCACTAATAACCAGAGATTAACAGAGAAGTGTCAAGTGTAGTAATCCCAAAACAAAAAGGAAAGATTGAGAACTCAGCCAGTGCTGCTTTTCTCAGCTCTTTTCTTCTTTGGAAAGGCTCTCTTCAGGCATTGACTTTACTTGTCTGATCAGTAGTGCTAGTCAATCCAGAGGGGCTGTGTACTCATGTCCCATGGTTCCTCTGTGCACACATGCAGAGTAGTATTCCTGCCCTAGGTGCCTCTTAAAATGTTAGGTGTTACCTTCAGAAGATTGTTTCCCTCCTACATAGTCTCATCTTTACAAAGGTTGGATCTCCTTCAAAGAGAGCAGCCTTCACAGTCCAAACAGGCTTTCATCCATGTGGCTTCTTGCTTTCCCCCTCCTCCTTCTGCTTTAACTTTCTCTTGTTCACCTCTCTGCTCTGCAGCTTGCTTGGATGCCTTCCTGCCTTGAGAGCTCAAGACCAAGGATTCTTTCAAGCTTATTGTCCTAGAATGAAACTGAATGCATTCAAAGACTCCAAAATGTGACTGGCTGTGAGTGTGTTGCATGGGATGGGCTGGGGGCTGTACTTAAGCCACTTTCAACTCTCTCCTAGTTTTTCCCGTCCCTACTGGCCAAGGAAACCATATATCCTTTTCCTGCTAAGTAAGAAAAGAGCTCAAAGACTTGCCCTGTGGTTTCATTCCTGCCATTAAACAGATCCATCTCCATACATCTAATATAATTTTCTTCTGCAGCAAGTCAACTCTCTTGATTGTGCTCTTTGCTGATCTGGTGGTTATTTTTGTTGCCTCTGTGGAGAGCTGCTCTCAGCACACCCAGAGCCAACACTCCTGACAGGCAGCACAATCCTGGAGTGCCTTGGCAGGCTGCCTGAGTCTGTCCTGCAGGCCCTGGGGGACTCTCACACATTTTGCTGCTTACTTTCCTCTTTCCTAGAGATCTAACGCAATTTTGCAAGTAGTCACTTGGAGCCATATTTCCCTTTGCCCTGGAATATTTTTTATTTATTTTTAGTAAACGTTTGTCAGTATTTCTAACATTGTGCCTCCAGCAACGTGGCCTGGACTGAAGCCACGCAGCAGTCTGACAACCTGTTAGGCGAGTCTCCTATCAATTAGGCTGCAGCTGTCATTGGATCTATTCTCAGCCTCCTTGCTACGTGTTTGCAAATAACAGGGGCTGCTGTTTTGCAGCTCTTGATTTTTTTTTTTTCTCTGCAGCCAGTCAAGAACATTTTGTCCCTAGAATTCCTCCTGTCTCCTTTGTTTTTGCTTTCTAATCCTCCTTGCTTTATTCTCCTATGAATATATGCTTATCGAGGATATTATTATAAGTAAAGTGTCCTCACTTTCTTTTATATAATGCACAAAACAAGGAAACCCCCAAAGGTACAAAAAAAAGAATATCTTACTCAAGGCTATACCTTGATCCTTAAAATGTTTTCAGACTTGCTCCAAAGCCTCCAGACTGCTTCTTACCTGTGGGGAGCTGCCATTTTGAAAGCCCATATTGCATGGAAGCTCTCCATGGGGGCTGCCTTGTTTCTGCTGATGGCTGAGCTTTGAGGTGGTAGCGTGCTTTATTACCAGGTTTGCCACAGCTGGAAATTGAGTGCCCGACAATGTACAATCTGTTAGAATTTCCTCTTATACCTTTTGCAATTTACAGTTTTCTCTCCATCTCTATAATTTTTTTCCAGATGTTACACACTGCGTGCTGGTACTTGATGCTAATTTTTCATCCAGCAATCTATGGAATACAGCCCAGTTTGTATTAGATAGAGGAGCCATGCTTAGGTATATAATTTCTTTCATTTTGTTCCATGGGAAATGGGAAATCAGAATTGGGTTGTTCAAGCAAGGCATTTCATCCTTGGGTTGATTGAAAGACACACATTGATATAATTTCTTTCATAAGCCCAGCTCCATCTTTGCACAAACCCAGTAGAAACTGTTCCTCCTTCCTCTCAATCCATAGGGTCCTAACAACAGGTCTCCAGCCAGCTTGCAGCTCTTGGAGATAGAACCAGCCCATCCTAGGCAAACTGAAACAGCTGAGTCTAGATCAGCTCATGCTGAATTGGTTGAAACCTCCTTGCTTGGTGGGAAGCTAAGGACAGACAGGGCTTTTTTCCTGTCCCCACAAAATAGCACACAATAATGCAAGAACCTTCCCCTGATGTTACTCAATATTTGTTCTGCAAGAATATCCATGAGGAGCTTAGTGCTGTGCCTGAGCTGGCATTCAGAGCCATCTTGAAGCTCTAGTGTATAAAATTATTCCTAAGTAGCTGGAAGTGAAGCTCATAGGCACTGTAAGTGTTTATTACAGCCCTGCCTGGCAGTGCTGTACCCAGGACAGGAAGGCTTCACCAGGATCCCAGCTGCTTTGGTGTTAGTGCATCAAGGCATGGGGCAGCTGACTCCTTGAAGGGAACCTGCAGAGCTATGGGTGGCCACTCAGTACACGAGGAAGAGGGGCTTCTCTGGGAAAAATTAGAGAAGCCAGAGCACACAGAAGGAGTAGGCACTGCTGGATTGTCTAGTAGTGCATTGGCACCTCTGAAAGACCTGAGGGCTTTTGTGATCCTATTCCTAGGAAAGGTGGCTCTAAATCCCTTAGGAAGCCTCTATTTAGGCTCCCATTCCAGGTGTTTCATGAAATACTTGCTGGAGACAGATCCTGATGAGCAGTGCAGACCTCTGGGCAGTCTCTGGCTGAGACATTTAAGGTTTCTCAAGTACTTATTTAATGAAGAATGCATTTCACATGTATATAGCATTTCACATTGTTCTTGTTCAGCTACTGAGCTTTCAACTCTTTGAAAGTGTAAGCATAGTTAGAACAAGCTGCCATCCTACAGACAAAGCTTAGTTGGCAAGATGATGTAGTTTATGCAGTATTTATATTCTCCTGGTAAACAAAGACAAGTAAAATGCTTTACTTGTTAACATCAATTCAAAGGAAAAGCAAATGATAGCACTTGCTGTAATCATGTTCAGTGTTCTGAAGGTGTCTGTATTTTTCACCTTTATTCTAAGCTCTTGTTTATAATTTGCTTCTTCTGTTCTAATAGTGTGTGACTGTTTCTGAGAATGCAGCCTATGACTTTGTTCCCAGACTGTATTTAAGGAGAAGGGTTCTCTCTGGCTTTTACAGTGATAATATTAAGTGCAGCGGGAACATTGGTTAAATAAGCAGGAGAGGCCAGAGCTGACTAGTTTGGTGTTCATTTCATTGTCAGCTGCCATTGGAATAGTGTTCAGATTAATGTGATTACTCTTTGCAATGGCTACAAGTTCACAGACCAACTGTGCACTTATATCAAAGTCATTAGAATGATTTTAGTCCAGGTTTCCTACCAGAATCATTTATATAAAATGCAGTTGTAATTCTATACTGGCCATTTACACGTGAGGATTTCTATTTCAGGAAGCTTTGAAATAGCCAGGATCTTCAACTGCACCCTTTCCAAAAGATACAAGATCCTTTTAACATTTAATGATGACTGAGAAGTTGCTTAAAAATAGCTTAGAAGCACAAAGCACATTAGTGTGGTCCCCAGCAATTATAGGACCAGAGTAACAGTTAAATTTTGGATTCTGTTTGCTTTTCTTGTCCTTTCTTGCTTCATGACCTGAGGTGAATTGCCTAGTTTCCCTTGACAAATGAGCTTAATACTTATCTATTGTCTATATTTACACTATTACATTTAGGAGGTGATAGGATCTGAATTCATCTTCTCTGAGGAAAGAACTGTAAAACTCTGTGGTTGTCAGGTAGTGTAAAAGATATCCTTCTACTTGACTGCACATGGTATTATCTGCTGTATAATTTGCTGGGTATCAAGTCCATTTCACATGCACAAGGTCCCTGGTGATGATGGTATAAGTTCTTCTGGGAGGGATTATGCTTACATATAGATTTGTAAAATAGTCAATGTAATAGCAAGCTAATCTTGACTGTATCATTTATGGTTTTCTAAAATTTTTACAATATAGATAATCAATTAGTCTGATTCTCCTGGTTGCTGCTAAATGGAACATGAACAGGCCATAATGGGCAGCAGTAAATAGACATTTGTATTTACACAGGCACCCTGTGCAGTGAAAGGTGCATGCAGGAAAGAAGGTACTGAACAAAACAGCCCTGCATAAAACCAGGCTTTCATTTAAAGCAAGAAAAATGTTGCTGAAAGCTGCAAGATTATTAGCATTACTATGCATGAGCAGTAGTCAAAAAAGTGTTACAAGAGGAAGAGAGACATTATTCAAGTGTCTAAGAAGATGGACCATCATCAGCAGAGGAGAGAGAAAAGGCTTCCAAAGGAATAGCATAGCATTTCAAACATTAAATTATAAGGGACTGAGGCTTTAAAAGGTATGTCAGAGTTTCTGCATTATTTATAATTTGAGATTGCCTTTCCCCATATATGCTTAAGTTTTGTTCCTTTCATACAGAACAGAGAGTTCCTTCTCATACTTCTCAGCTTCTGGACACTAAACCAGCTCTAAGTTTTAGGATATAACTTACTCTAAGATGGTATTGATTACCTGCAGTGCTGCACTGGGCTGAAGCTGCTTCTTGGAAAGGTTGGGAAGTGAGGAAAATTTGGCTACCGTTACTCTGGAGCTTGGGAATGGTGGGCTTGTAATTCTGTATTATTTTGTATTTTTATTACATCCATACTTATGAGCTCCAGGCACTGACAGGATTTCACACAGCTGGGTGCTGTCCTTTCCCCAACACAATTTAAGGTCTTGTGGACACCTTTTTTGAATCTAGTGCACAACTGTACTGACAGTGCAATCATTCAGAGTGCAGAAGCTTACACTAGGAAAAAAATCTCCAAAAAGATACCTTGTTTCAGTTGCCTGAGCAAAAGAAGCTGTATTGGCAAAAAGAATGTTTTTCTCCCCTTTTTCTCATATTATATCTATGTCTACATTAGGGCTTTTGCTGGCATAGCTGTAAAAAAAATCACACTGCTAGCTGACAGGGATATGCTGACAATTTTTTAAAATAGGTGATGGATCAGTATGTGTTTCTGTATGTGGGGAAGGGGGAGGGTGAACCCAATTTAAAATAGAAGTTTCTAAAATTGGTTTGCAGAGATACCCTTTAAATGGCAAGTACTACTACCCTTGCCAATAACTTCCTGCTTCCTGGCCCTCCTGTCCTCACTCAGGCTCAGACTCCAGCCCTGTATTCCCCTTCCCTTGCACCTTGTCTGCTCCACACCCTGGTGTGCCCAGCTGGGGACTCTTGCCTGCTGTCCTCAGTTGTCCTGCCTGGTTTCTGCCCTGGATTCCTCCCTCCTCCTCTGCCTCCCCTTCCCTGCAGGCAAACACGTGAGGCTCCAGCCCAGCACCTCTGCCACCACGAGCTGCCCTTGCTCCCTGCAGTAGGAGATTCTTGTCTTCCTCCCAAGGCCTCTGTTGGGTTTGAGGGCTCAGGCTTTGCACAGAAACAGAAGTGCTCCATACACACTGTGCCATTGCAAAATGCTTAATTTCCTTCAGCCAAACTGCGTATTTATTCAGAGAGCAGAGAGATTTCCATTTCTAACATGAAGACAAAACATTTCCAGAACATCTAGAGAATATTTGGAGGAAGAGATGGAGCTGTGGTAGGATCCCAGGTCTAGAGGCATGAATGTTGGTTCTGTTGCTACTTCTCCTGACCAATTATTATACCTACCTTGTTCCTTGTTCCAACTCGGGTTGGTTGGTCCAAATGACATATAAAGGTATTTTATGTACTAGCTTCTGGGGAAGGAATTGATCTCAGAATGATGGAGGTCTTTCTATGTCATCTTTGGACAGAAATTACTGCTTTGGGGCTTCAGATTTTCTATGTATAAAATGGGATGTCACAGACACGAGGTATGAAGCTTAATTTGATTGAACTAGGATGAGGTCCTGTGGTGGCTGAGTCTGAAGTGCAAGGAGTAGGGATTAGCTGTTTGTCAGATTATTAACACTCCTTTGGAAGCACAATTTTGTGAAAACAAGTTGCTAAATAACCTTCATATGGTTTTAGAGAGTGAGGGGTGAAACGCAAGCGTGCTCCTGAGCAGAAAGCAGTCTGGGCAAATAGGTCCTTGAACCACTCACCTGTCAGTATTTATAGCCAGCACACCCAGTGTCCTTACTGATGGTTATTGCAGATAATTCACAGGTTATGCACCTGCAAATGAGACATGTGTAACATTTTTTTAATAAGAGCAGTTTTTAATTATTTTTTTTTAAAATATGAAAGTTTAAGCATTTAAATAGGTTTTAAGTAAGTAACTCAAGTCCATTGGTATCAATTATTTGTTCAAAGTGACATTTCATAAGTATGTTAATTGATACTGCAATAACTTGCTATAGGTATCTTCCTAAGTGCCAATTATCTGCCTCAGCATTCCCCACAATTTAAGTTTGTTAGTAAGAAGCTAATTATACTAGTTTATTGCTGATGGAATTACATGAAGAGTAGATTTCACTCTTACATACTTATTAGACCTCAGTAAGTGATCCTTAGCAGTCTGTTGCTATTCAATTAACAAGTAATAACTTACTTAATGAATCTAATTGAAATGCTTATTTCAGTCAGGCACCTCATATAAAGTGCTTTACTTTGAGCACTTTCCTGAGTGCTAGTTGTGTTTACTTAACAAGAACTAAATGGGGCCACTGAGGAGAACTCAGACTGTGATGAGAACTGCACCACTGTTAGTAAATTTCTGCCAAACATCACCAGGAGTATTTGCCAGGTGATTTCTGTTTTACTGAAATATCACAGAAATAAACTAAGACTTCTGTGTCTCTGAGGATTTAATCCACAGAGAGGATTCTGCAGGATGAAATTCTTGGAACACATCCTCTGCAGTGGATGTAAACACACTGACTGCTCTGTTGGGAGCTTCATAGCCAAGTTCTGCTGCTCTGCATGGGTGCTGTCATTGAGTTCTGTTCAACTCTCCCAAAAATTCACTCCTTTTCCTGGGAGCCTGCATGCTTGGCTTGAGATCAATATAAGTATGGTAGTGGATAAATTTAATGATCTAAAGCTATTGGTGTAATTACAGGCCAAAAGAGGATACAGCTGAAGGGTTTTATACTGTTCCATGTCCTTCAGTGAGACTGGCACTAAATCATGGTGAATTTAATCTTAGCTCACAAGGATGCCCTGCACTGAACTGTCTTGAGTGACCCCTCCTGGGGTGAGCAAACCCTGGTTCCTAGGCAGAGTCAGGTCTAAGAGAAGGGTCAAGGGGGTGTGTTCAGGGTGTTGGGCTGCACACACCATGCCTGGTGAGCTGTTAGGTGGGAATCTCCTTCATTGGAAGGGCAGAATTCATCTGGGATTTTACAGTCTAGGAAAGGATAACCTGCTCTGCCCATTTATGGCATGGGAAAAGCCAACAATGGTTGGCTTCTGAAGCTATTTTTTGCTTTAGAATGAAAGGTGTGCTTTCTTCTGTAACGAGGATTTAACAGAGAAGACTTGTGTTTGCAGATAAATGCCAGGAAATCTTCCCAAGCAGTGCTAACAAATTATGCCATTTGGCAATATTAGTGTATGGGCAGTAACCTTTTCTCAAGAATTTTTAGCAGATAGATTTAGTGTCAAAAAAACCCATAAAAGCTGAAATATCTTCTCCAGTATATCAGGTCTGTTATCAACCTTTTAATGTATGCCTTCCACTCATTGCATTGAAAGACCTTATTGATCTCTTTGCAGCTGAACTGATTATTGGGGTAAGAGAGAGACTTCCTGAAAGAAGCCAAGAGAAATTATTCATTTAACATATTCTCAGTTTAGTAAACTTCCATTTAACCTCCAGGGTTAATTAAAAAAAAATTGCTGGTTGGCTGGCATAAATTTATTAAATCAGACAGAAACTGAGTTCAGGCTAGTACATTTAATGTCAACGCTTGTAATAATCTTAGGAGAAAAAGAATTCACATCGACTTATTAGTATTCCAGAACTGCTTTATTTTAAAACAAGAGCCATAACAGCAGAACAACCAGTGAGGAAAGTAGCCTCCAAAATGGAAACAGATTCTGTAACCTTGGATGGTAGAGAAATTCTTAAAAATGGTATTAGGAACTTTGTACTCTGTGGTTAATGGTGGAAATTCTGTTGTCATCAGGAGGCATTAGCTAGTCAGTCTGCAGGGCTGGGATCAGGGCATTTGCTGTGCTGTCCAGTGATCCCATGAGTCTTCCCCATGTCTGCAGGGTGAGTGTTGCACATCAGAGCTGGCGTCTTTGCCAGTGTCTGCACAGCAAGGATTAAATAGGCCTAACAGCTGAGGGGATTTTCAAAGGCACGAGTGGCATTTAGGCATGAATCCTCTGCTGGTCTCTGGTGGTTTTCCAAACTTGCTTTCAGACCCCTGGTTTGGGTCTGTTGCCTCACTGCTCTCCCTAACCCTGTTATGGACAAGCTGCTTATGGGTGTTTGATGGAGATTTGGGGAAATTTTCAGAGACAAATGTCATTACTTGGGTTACACTCATGAGATGGAGGAGCCTGTGCTTGATAGGAAGGACTTAATAGGGAACCATCCAGGAGAAGGTTCTGCCTTGTCATCCATGCTGTGACAAGCTTGGAGGTGAGACTGGGTGGCATAACAAGGGTGCAATCTGCCATTTTGAAGCTGGGCTCCTCTGATCCTGACTTCACTTTGCATCTGAAGCAGAGGCGAGTGGGACTGGAATATCCTGTGAAGCAGTAGTTCAGGAGAGAAGCCTTCATTTGGAAGGACTTTATGAAAAAACAAATGACTACTAAAATACTAAAGCACGGCTTCATGACAGGTTATTTATTGTTTTGTGAAGAACAAGTTAGACTATGTTTCAGAGAACACAAGAGGGAGTGTAAAAGATCCAGTACTTAGATTTAGATAGAAACTGCTGACATTGTTAGCTGGGTGGCATTTGTGCAAGATTTTATTAGAAGCCAACATCATAAAGCTGTCTATTCTGTCAACCAGTTTCAGGGCAAACATTTTCTCCTCCCTCCTGCCATCAAATTGAGATGACAGGTTTCTAAATGGTTTTTATCTGAAATGTGACAAAAAGTGTATTTTTGACAACTGATCTTGCTTTGTGTCCTGTGTGATATTTTGTCCCTCCTGGTCCAGAACACCTTTTGTAGCTAGAGTCTTTTGAGGCATATCCTTTCCCTCAGAGTATGGGGAGCAATTCTACCTGGAGTTTTGTTCTTGTGGAGGAGCAAATCCAGTATTTTACCAAGTACTGCAGTTTAACTGAAGCAGCAGGAACTAGCAAGGAATGCTTGTAATATGGAACACATAATGTATAGTAAAATGTCATTTTCAAGTACTTTCTGAACTTTTGTCCTAGTAATGAAGCAGCTCTGAAATAGCACATGATTTTCTCAGTGTGCTGCACTCTGTACAACCTTGCCTTTGATGGTGATGTCATTTCAGATGAAAGACTTGTATGGAGAATGGTGTGCTGTGCATTAGGATCGGCAGATATCCTCTGGGATCTGAACAGAGAAGGACTGTTTGAGATGTGTGCTCTATACCTGTCACAGAGAAATAAGTGCTGCAATAAAAAGAGTAGTTGGATATCTAAACTCCCCTCAGTCTGGGTAGAAGAAAGACTTCACCTGTCTGCAAGATCTACCTAATCTGAAAGTTCTTCTAGGAAGGGTTTTAAGGATGAATAATAATTTTTACTGTCATTCAGTCCAGGGTTCTAGCTCAGGTCAGTGATTTTCTGAATGTTTGAGTAGCTCTAAGTGGCCCTGCTTAAGCAGGGGGGGTTGAAACAGATAATCTCCAGAGGTCCCATCCAACCTCACTCAGTCTGTTATTTTGTGATTTTGATATTTAGATGTGCCTGAGTGTTACCAGTAGAAGTGAAACAAACTCAAGGCACCTTCTTCTGCTTCTGTTAGCACCAGAAGCGCCCTCTCAGCAGTGTCAATGAGCTCTCTGTGTGCCTTCACCTAGATTTTCTCTTATGCCTAGGAGCTCAGCATTTGGCACCTTATGTCCCAGTTGAGCCCAATATGTGACAGGATTTGCTAATGAATTTAGAAGCAGACTTGCAGCCACACACACTGTGGTCCAGGGATGGCAAGAGGGCTCCATACACAAAATGTCAGCTGCCCCAAGCAAGCCTGTTCAGTTCCAATGGCAGTACCTGCTGGAAAACTCCCCAATGGCCAGAAAAAGCAGGTCATTCTTACTGAGCCATTTTTCTTACCCTGAAGCCTTGATCCCCCTTATCAAACACTTGTGCCAGAGATGATGTTGGGAGCTGCATCCTGTTACAGCAAATGCTTTCCTGCAGATGTGAATCCCATTTTGCTGGCTTTGCTCACTCCTCCTTAGCACTTGCCTTCTGGGGATGTCTGAGTGATTGAGGGTGAAGGCCTGGCCCCATGCAGCTCTGCCACCTCCCTCGATGGAGCCAGTTTTTCACCCGTGCTAGCAGTGACAGAGACAGACTGAATGTTAGAGCTGTGTGCACAGACTTTCACAGAAATCAATTCTCGCACGCGGCATTAATATTGGAAGTGCCTCTCTCTCTCTCCTAATTGTTGGCCAGGCACAATAACCTGTGACTAATGGCCATTCATAGTTATACAGCATGGCCTGATCATAAAATTTTGCCATTAGTCTATAACAAAAAAAACATCTCAGGCTGTTAATTGACCAACATGTATTCCTGAGAAAATCGAGTAATCACATGGATATTCAGTGCACAGAAAAGGTGCAGCTAGATTGTGCATTGCTTTTATGATTCATCAGCTCTGATCTGCTTTTGATTATTTTTTCCTCATGTGAGGCCAGTACTGTAAATCAAAGATTTGAGAAATAACTCTGTGCTTGAAGTGACCCAAATTAAAAGCCAGTCGCCACCTTTCTTCTCTTGCTAGGCAGCCGTCCATTTCTGTGCAGGAGCAGACATATATTAGAGGCTGTCAGTACTGCTGCAGAAGCAAACCAGTGAGCTCATGGACTGCCTCTGCCAATGGCTAAGGTCAGCTACTGGAAAAAGTTACAAAACAGCTATTACAGCCAGGTATGATCCTGCAGAAGGGCCTTCATTGAGAACTGTGAGAGTGTTTTTTGTGCAGTTCAGTGAGACTCTGCCCTGGAAAACAGCTTCTCATTCTCCACACAAGGACAGCATGATGTGTGCAGGTTGGTTTGGGGGTTGGGATTTATTTTTTTGGCCATTAAGTTTTTCTGTCATGAAATTTCCTTTATGTTGACAAATGGGGATAATTCCTGAAAATGGTCAGGACAGCTTGTCTGTGTGGTAGATTTTCTTCTCCTCCCTTACCCTTAAAGCATTACAGGAGCTTGAGCAACACTTTTCTGGCTGATGTGAAGGGCAGAGGCACTAGCTGGGTAGGGAGAATGCAGTGCCACCATTGCAACCCAAGGAATTCTCAACCCTTACCTGAACATGAGTACCCTCTGGCACCTCTGCTCTGGTCAGCAGACTTCACTGTAGGACACAGACTAGGATCTAGTTACAATTTTAAAGAGAAGAGCTCAGAAAAGTTGTTGGTGACTATAGGAGAAAAGCAAGTGAGGAGACCATAAATCAGGCCCTCAGATGAATTCAGAATGCACTAATAAAATCAGAGCTTCCAATAAATTTCTTTTTAGGCAGAGTAAAAAGAGTTTCTCAGTTGAGAGTTTGGGACAGATTATATATTAATTTCAGATGTGTGTCAGGCCAATGCAACATGCCTATGAAGATGTTTGCAGGCAGGCAGCAATGGCTGGACCACAGTCAGGCATTCACACCAGCTGAACTTCAGTAGAGTTGAATAAAAAGTCGAGAATCTCTACTTCTCTGAGCAAAGCTGAGTCTAATTAAATATTTAATGTGTTTTTTTCTCCTCCTAAATCCTTTGCTTTCTTGCTCTTTCATACTGTGATATGATGACATTTGAACAACAAATGCAGTCTTGGTACGTTAGTCTCCTGGTAGTGCTTTTTATATGAAAAGCTTGCACATCCCAGCTGAAGTCCAGATGCTGCATTTATGAGCTATTTTGTTGTGATCAATTTTTAAAAAATATTATTCCATGCCATAAAATTAATAGGCACCTGGGGAAATACCAACCAACTCTTCCCTACTCTTGCAAATACTAACCTTTCCCAGATGGGAAGGTATTTCTCTTTACCTTTATTTACCTGCAAGATGTCCTTGCTAGTGCTCAGAATCACAGAGAGAGAAGGAAGCATTGAGAAGAAAATGCTACAGAACACACCAACTACACTAAACCCCCACTGCATTCTGAGGAGCCATTTACTGCATAAACCCTGCATAATCTTCCCAGGGTCACAGAGCGAGTCATTAGCAAGACAGCACTAAGACAGAGGCATCCTGATTTTTTTAACTACTGTGATTACTTTAAGACCCCAATTTAAAAGGCCATAGGTTTGTTCTGGCAGTGCAGTCATAGAGATAACTACTCACAGCTTTACAAATTGGTTTTCTTGCAATCATCTCACTAGAACAGGCCTGCAGCCCTCTGGTGTTTTGTCTGTGTTCTGTTCAAATCTATTCTTTTTCTACAAAACCCAAAGCAAGCCAGAGCTGAGTAGGAGCCTCTCCTCTGGCCTCCCATGCCCACAGCTGCCCTGCCCCACATCCCACAGTGCTGGGACCTCCCCTTGCTGGGGTGACCCTGGGCACATCAAACACCCTTCACGTGCTCCTTTATCAGCTGTGGCTTTGGATTGCTCTTCAAGAGAGACCTTAGGATGCTTAAAACCAACTGGCTGACCCAGGAAAGCATTGGAGAAAAACTCTGTTGTTGATAAGCTTGTCCTTATTGCTGAAATTCCCTTTCAGAATGGGGCTTCTGTATGTGCCTGCTTTGGCATCGTCATTGGATACAAGCCATCTCAGTTAGTAAAGGGAGAGTTTTCTTGTATTTATTTTCCTAACAAATTATTAATATTTATTTGCACAGACTTCTGTGGTGTTTGCAGGCACCATGTAGCCCAGCAGCTTGTTGGGAGATGAAGGTCTGGCTACACCCATGCAGCCACATCACTGGTTAAGGGAAGGCTGGTTCAATACAGACCAAACCATGGTCACTTGACATGTTTTAGATAAAATTTAGAAGTTTTAAAGTGGGAAAGCATGAGAGTTGTATGTATTTGATGCTTCATGTCATATATGAAGACGTCCAATGAAGAAAGCCCTATACTAATAAAAAAAAAATAGAGAATTTCTTTGGTACTAGGAAAATACATATTGAGCTATTATAGCTTTGGAACTTTTTAAGCACCATTTCTTTATCCTTCAGAATTTTTCTTTTGTAAGATGCAACTAGGTGTCATTGTAGTGTTACAACATGCACAGCAATTTAAAATGATTAATATATTGACAGCATAATGTAAAAAATTGTTTTTATCCACTATCTAAAATCAACTTTTGTTTTCTGATACTAAATTACCTTGATTATTTTAAAATTATATGGGATGTTGGCACATACTAAACATACAGCATCTATTTTGCTGTTGGGCTTTAACTGTCTGCCTAAAAGGTGAGTTTCAATTATTAAGCATTAATAAATATTTAGGGATGTCCTGCTAGGTGAGTCAGCAATTAATTTGGCCAGGAATTAGCTCTGTCTTTTGTAATCTACATTGTAGAATGAACATACTACCTTCTTTCAAAACTGTACTGTATTTGCACAAAATTGGTATTTTTTTGACCTGAATAAGAAAGGTTTGCAGGAACTAGAGCCCAGCTGAAACCTGGCTGGAGCTCCAGGGATCAACTTCAGTGCATGGTGTGGGGCATGGGCAGCTCTGCCTGCACCGAGCTCTGCCGCTGCGTTCTGGTTCCTCTGATGTTCTGAGTTTGCCTCAGGAGGCACAAAGTCACTGACAGACCCTGCCCCTGGCCCAGGGACACAGCTCAGTGTGGCTGAGGAGGACACACAGACCCTGGTGTGTGTCACCCCAGCTCACCAGGCTGAGCTGCTGAAGGTGAGCAGAGATTTTCCTCTCCGGTAATCCCACAGTACATCTGCACTAATAATGAAATTCCACACCCAGTACATGGGAATATTTTATTTTGACTTTACATGCGGTGTTAAAAACCCAAAGAACGTATTATTTACACATCCACAATACAAGTTTACAAGATATCTATACATGTTAAAGTACTCTATAGTAATAGAGCAGCTTCATTTAAGGGTTACTTTTTTTTATGCCGTACCATTAAAAAAGATACAATCTGCGTTTACCTTTGCACAAATGGATAAAGCATCTTTTATTATTAAATTAACAGAATAAGGACTAGGTTGAATGTTAGAAATTTCAACATAAATACTGAGAGAACTCACATTACCATCTACAAGGCAGCACAATGTTACAGGAGGTTATCAGGGTTCACATACATTTATCTTCCGGGTCACACAAGTCTGTATTAATATTTGTAAAGTGAATTCAGATCAGTTTGTGTCTTCTGACAACTGAGTACATTTTAATAGTTATTAATCTGTAGTGTTTTAGTTGCAAGACAGAAGTGTTTAGGAAGAAAGATCATTGATTTTTTGGATCCAGAGGTCTCAGGAAATAAATGTCCCTTACAGCCTTATAAGAAAAAAATTACTACTTCTATCCTTTATTCTTTGTTCTGTAACAGAGATCCAGTTTTTAGTGACTAACATTTTCTCCCCTTTGAACACATAATATAAATCTCCACCGTCTCTGAAACCATTTGCAGTTATTTGTCCTACTAATTCATGAATATTCCTCTGCCATGGTTATTTCTATAGTTATGTTCAATAAACAATGTGGTAGTGTGTAGTTTGCAAGCTAAAATAGCCATCTGTGTTGAACATCAGCTGCAAGTGGATACTGTAAACCCTACTAAATAGCTTACACAACTTTAGCAGGTGTTCCATTACCCTAGAAACCTCATTTGATTTCACATTATAACTGTTTGATCCTTCAGAGAGCTGGAGTGGAATGTTTATCATGGTAAGGTGATTTAATGCTGCTGTCTTCTTGGATTGTAGGCTGCCTTTAGTTACCATTAATTATTCTTGCGTTTTATCTTTTTTTTTTTTTGGGTGGTGTTGAGAGGTTTTACAACTGGCACTCGGGAGATATGTGCTATTGTGAGAACACTTGACAGATTTAATTTTTTTTTTTTAGTACTTTTATCATTTGCATGAATAAGGCACAAAATGCACAGATTCAGGTAAACTCACACATAATATTTACAGAATATTGTCATTACCTGCATGACTTTGGAAAAAAACAAACCTTACTTTACACAACAAAAACAAATTGATTGCACTACTGTTGAGTTTTCACAGACTGCTTCTGCCAGGCCAATTAATGTTTCTCCTTTTTTATTGACAAGAGTCTATCAGTGTGTAGGGTGTTATTAAATGCAACAAAAACGTGACCTTCTCCAGTTACACAGGCATTTGCCAAGTGAACTGACTATTAGCTGCCCTCAGCGAGGAGTACAGGGGCTCAAGTTCACAGTGGCCAGGTATTGGATGGAGGCACTGTGGAAACACAGTAAAACTCCCCCGTTCCAGCCCAAAACACCAGATTTGAAATGCACAGCTCTGAGTCAATAGCAGCATAACAGAGTTATGAAGAATTAAACATATCTGCACTCTTTGACTGGGTGACTCTTTGATCTGGGCGTTCCCCTCAGAAGGCTGTCAGAGATGCGCAGTTCATCCTCAGCTGGCTCTGAGCTGAACCCAGCGGGCTGCAGAAGGCAGAGTCATCTGTTTGTTCAGTCATGCTCAATGTAAACAATTCCATAGCATAAAAGATGCAATGGGAACCTAAGTACATCCTAGTGTGTACAGTACACACACACATCCACGCACACGCACAGCT
Organism: Anthoscopus minutus; assembly: GCA_013399455.1. NCBI lineage: Eukaryota > Metazoa > Chordata > Aves > Passeriformes > Paridae > Anthoscopus > Anthoscopus minutus. The sequence continues at coordinate 168,610 of VWYI01028928.1, forward strand.
TTATCTGTGGCAAAAACAAAATGCCACACACATGGAGAGAAAAAAATAATGCTACAGTTGGGCCAGAGACTTAATTCCAGCAAATTGATTATTAACCCAGCTACTCATTGAGACATTACCATTTTCTGACATTTGTGCAAGAGGCAAGGTGAATGCATACATAGTAAAATGTTCACATTTAATGGGAATGACCACACTTAATGGCAGTCTAAAATGGAACCCATTTTTCAAGTATTTGCTTACTGATTTTTTCCCAACAACTGTTGTTTAGCTATTTAGAACAGTAACGTAGCCCCCACCCCATTGTGCTACATGTCTCCTTAGCTCCAAACAAAAGAAATGTAATGACCAGCACTTTCCTTTGTTTTTTTTGTGTTTGCTTGCAGCAAGTACACGAAGTCTTGCTACAGCTACATGTGGCAAGACACAGATGTTACTCAAGTAAAGACAGTTTCTTTGGCCACTTTGTTCTCCTTAGTAACAAGCAAGTCTCTGCCTTATGTGTCTACCACAACATCATTTCACAACCTGTACAGGTCAATGCCACACTCGTTTTAGCACAGACATGTCCTAGTAGCTGTATTTGTTCAGTGGTCTGACTGATGTCGTCTGAGGGACGAATGAGGGTTTTGGTGGCACGTCGGGTTTTAGGGAGGGTGTCCTCTTTATTCCTGTACGAGGCAGGGTGCCATTGCTCGTGTAGCTGCTTTGCCTGGACAAGGAAGGCTGGAGGTGAACGCTGACAGGCGTCCCTTGCATGTAGTCCATCTTTGTGCCTGCCGTGGGAGCCATGTACCCCCCACGATTAATACTTGGCTGTCTGGATAACAAAACACCATTTGGTGAGTTCAAGTTTTTAGGAAGGGCAGATATTGAGTGCCTCTGTGAAGAATTTTTGTGATAACCCCTCTGCCTTTCCAAAGAGGTCATTGGTACTGCAGGAGTGGTGGGAACGTCCACTCGTTTTGTGGGACTGTTTCTCGGCAGAGTCGATGGAGGAGAGTACAAAGACGCCTCCCTGTTGGGAACCTTAGGTGGGATCTCAGACATATTGCCCATTGGATCCAGCATTAAAGTCTGGTGGGCCACTTGAATATCTCCCATAATTGCTTTGGGATTATTAGTAGTTTCATTTAAGTGTTTCAGAAAATCATTCAGGGTGTTCCTGGAATCAACAGATCTCCTGTGGTCTCTCTTGCTGGATGATTTTGTAAGCGGATGATCAATATGTTGCATCTTTTTGTCTGCCTTGTGCGCATTAGAATTTGAGAAAGATGTGTTGTAGTCATGGGTAGCATTGGGAAGAACAATAGCACTGGGAATATGTCCATGACTTAGAGGAGAGTGGGGTGGAGGACTAGAAGGAAAAAACTGAGGGCTTTTTAGTGGGGTTTCCTTCCGTGAAGCATTGAGGTTACCATGCGCTTTGTCCGACTGACTTTTCATGGCCTGCAGAGTCTTTTGTTGAAGAACTGGTGTAGACTCAGGAGTTGGGAGTGCAGCTAATTCTGGAGGCTGTCCCCTGTGGTCCATCATCATGGACTTGGTATCACCGTTTGGAGGCAACTCCTTTCTGCTGGTCAGCAGGTTTGTGTACAGTTTGGGTGAATCAATGTTCTGTTGATACTCCTTGACAGGACTGTCAAACAGCCCATTCAGTTTGGCAAAGCTCCCGCTGGAGTCAGTGCAGGACTGAGCTGATTCTGCATCTTTGTGTATTTTCCTGGATTTCCGTACAAAAATATCCCGGTAACAGTACACGGCCACTCCCGCGATAAAGGCTCCCAGGACAAAAGCGGCAAAGACACAAGTGATTAGGACATTCATATGTACCATTTGGCTGGACTCTCCTGATTGTACTTCCCACCTCACACCTGCAAAAGACAGGCAGGATATCATAAATCTACAGGCGTTTCACACTGACACATTTCAGAAGGCAGCAGCCTTCCTCATGGAAGTGCCTGTTACATGTTTTTAAGTGCTCTGGCTGTGGTGTTGGTGTAACTCAGTAGGATCCTGCAATCTACTCCACTAGTGAGTGCAAATAATTTTATAAAAATTATAAAATGACTGTGTGTGCACTGACAAGGCTAAATGAAAACTGTCCATTTTGTTTGATAATGAGGAATGCTTGCTGCAGTTCCTCTCCTTATGTTTTGTTTAGCCTGTCCCCAAATTGTCTTTAAGGCTCACAAATAGGGGCCTTACATTATTAACATTAATGATTTCTGCTGGAAAATTGAGGTTAGAAGGTCCTACTGGGCCAGACAGCAATTAATAACTCATGGATGGATTTCTCTCTCACTTTCCTGCCCAACTCATAAATCAGTATCAAAGGAGAGACAGGATTATGCAAATGTTGTGTAAAAATGTATAACATATATGCTGCATTGTTGCAGCCACAATAATAGAATACAGTAAAAACTTGTAAACAGCTCCTCTCCCTGGAGTGGCACACCTGCACTCATTATCAATGTCCAAGTTTGAAAATAATGTGATTCTGTGAGAGCACTGATTCTTAGTTTTTGCCGATAACGAACATAAATACTTGCATAAATTTATAAAAACAACTTAGGTTAAGTTATTAGAGAATGTTAAAATTTAGAAACTTTTAGCTTAGACCAGCTTAGAAATTGAATATTTGATTAATTTTTATTTGGGTATTAACAAGCTTTCTTTGATTTTTTTTTAGCTTTTTTTTAAAGCAACCACAGACATCTTGCAGCTAAGACAATGTTAGTTTTTAATGAAAGTAATTCTGTTGCAATCCCAAGAGATGTTAAAATGAAAGAGCAAGAGGGAAGGAACAGAGCCACTTTTTGTTAGAGGCAAGGCCTTTGAATATTGTTAATGTTCAGGGTTACAGGTTTTAATGGCATTGTGCAGAAGCAGAAGGAAAACATGAGTAAAGTTCACTAATAGCTATGACACAAAATGTGATTCAAAACCAAGAGCAGATGATAATAAAACTTAAAGCAAAACAGAAAATAACTGCAACAACTTAAAATGACAAATGCACGGCCATAATGGCTGATAGGAAACCTGATATGTTTTGGTGAATGGTAATAAAACAGAAATGGTTTTTGGCTGGTGAGATTTTTCAGTAAATACAGAATTGTGCAAACATGTCTGTCACCTTGCTGTGCTATGCACTGAGAGAGACTTGTGTTAAATATTGGTTATGGGATTGGAAGCTGCTTGATTCTGTGGCTGACTGCAATAGTCCTATTGAATTAAAATCTCAGCTGCCTTAAGAGCCTAATCAAAGGTTCACTTAGCTGAAAAAATGGCTAGAGAAAGATGAACTACAGGTAGAAGAGGTTTCTTGTGTTCAGCTTAAAACCTCTGCATGTCTCAGTATGTACTGAGATCATCTCTAAGCTGATGCTCATATCCAGATGATAAAAATTTAGCATTTTATTACTCTAACCCTTATCAAGAACATGTTCCAGGCAAGCAGAGGTTGGGATATGCCCCATTAAACACATGGATCTCTCATGGAGCTCTGCTTTGTGTTCTGTTTTGCCACCACCCCCAACCCAAATGACAAAAACCTAAAACATAAGCAACCATTCATGAGGACTAACAGTCTAAGCCAAACTAGACTGGATTGAAAATAATAAATAGAGGTACAGATAGGTCTTGAAGGTATTTTTTAAAAGTATCCAGAACTGCCATTGATTTCAATGGGAGTTTTGGACTACTCCAGGATTATTACCTGTATTTCCCACTAGAAGCTCTAAGCAGCACTTTGTCCATGGAATAAGTAGGTATGAAAAACATGATTGCACTGTCTGCATACTCACAGGAAATGGGTGTAAAATACAGCCCAACAATCATGGCTGTTACTTTTAAGCCTTAGACAATGCTGAGACTATCAGGTTTCCATTCAGCTGCAATGTATTCCCTGGTAAGGCCTTACCCTTTGGGACACCTGATAATGGATCAGAATAATCAGAAGTGTTTGGGTCATCTTGAACTACAAATTTCCGAGAGCCAGTCACTTTAGGTTTCCAGGAACCAATCACTTTAGGTGATATAACTGGGATACTTGCCATTGTGGTAATGGAAGCTGAGGAGAACTCCATGTCTGTGGTGGCAAACAGATTTTTATTAATGTGTTTCATGGCACATCTAAGCTATAGCTGGACACAGTATTTTACGGGAGTTACATGTCAGAGCAAAATGTGACCCCCCCTACACTCTGTACAGATGGCTGATTAAAATCAGTTACTTCAAAACTGGAAATAAGAAAATAGTACATTTACACTTCAACAGCTGCTAGCCAAAAAGCCAGCAAAGTCAACCGTGAAAGCAGTGCAAAAGTTAAAGCAAGCAACTGTGGGGGTGAAAAGCACAACTTAGTCTACTTAATTGCTATATTCTTCACTGGAGACAACATACTTGGCTGCCTTTTAAACATCTTCAAAAAAAAAGTTACTTGGAATGATACACACTCATGACAGGTTATGCCTGAGAAACCAGATCAGCTCCATTACTGCTATTATGGTATACCAGGAACTGCTGAATGAGCCATTTCTGCAGGTGGGGATAAAAGGAATGTTTTTTAACCCCTATTTTGTAATGGTTCCTAAGGAACAATCCTGCAGAGATCCTGGCTCCTCTGTAATATGTTTGCTGAACAGACCCACCACAGCCTACATGAAAAGGCACAGAGGAGGAAACTCATCAAAATCAGGTTTACAGTTCAGTCTCACTTGCACCCTTGCATATTTTGTGTTCACTGTCCCAGGAGGTTTAGGCAGGAAGGTCTGTGGCTTGAGATCAAACTTGAGTCACACTCATTCTGGACTTGAAAATAAGATTGGATTGTACTTGCATCATAAAATATCCCTTTGAAAATTCAGTTGATAAATACTCATAGAGCCAGGCAGCATTTCTGTGTGACAGTTTTGTTTTGTTTCCTTAAGTGAGTCTCTAACTTGCATTGTGGGTAAACAGATCTGGAAAGTATTTGTCTCAAATGTTACTTCTTGTCAAGTTACAGAAGTGAAAATGTCAGAAACCAAACCACAAATAATGTTCTTGCACTCTTACAAATTTAACATACAAATAGATTATAGTCCTATTTGTCAGTCAGAAATGTGCCCTTGGTTTGGAAGCAAAGACCCAAGTTCCAAAAGCAAGGACTGCAGAATACAGACTGAGTCTTGCTCCTGTTGAAGTCAACACTGGTTCTGCTCTTGAGTTCAACAGAGGAGCACTGGGTGTCCTTGAACACCAGGGGCTGGTGGTGAACACATTATTAGAAAAATAAGGAGGAGAAAAGGACGCAAAAGTCCATCTGACAACAATGCACAACATTTTTTCTAAGCCACTTTTGTCCATACAATTTCTCATTCAGCTACACAGTTCGTGATGTTAAATTTTTTCCCATTAGCATAAACTACTTAAAGCATTTCAAAAATAAAGAAATACACATTTTAGAAAATGTGTATTTGTGCAAAAAGCTTGCTGGGAAAGAAGGAAAAGAGAAAAGGAGAGGTAAGGAGGAAGATGATGAAGTTCTGCCATTCATCTACTAGAGATGACCAAGAGGGGCATTCACAAACGCATGGCTGAGGATCAAGAGTAAAGCTTAGTGGACTTCGTGCAGTGAAGATGTCATCTATGTTAATCAGGCTCTTTAATAAAAGATGTCTCAATAAATAATGAGCTGTTAACATGCGGCTACACAGGGTGAAGTGCTGAGTGAGAAGAGTCTGACTATCTTTACCATCAGTGGGAACATGAGTAAAAGCACAAAAATGGAGGATTGCCAACTGTGCAAAAGGAAGGAAAAAAGGGCTGAAAATGCTGAACTGAAGGAAAGTAAAGGTCATTAATTCAAAAAAATTAAAAAAAACTAACCAGATGTTGGGTCGCCAAATATTTTGTAATCTGGTGTAGCTGTAGTAGGCAAAATTTCTAAAAGAATTAAAGGAACAAGTAATCAGTAAAAAGTAACAAAAAGAAAGCAAAAGATCTCAAACCTGAGTAATGGAAAATAAAAACTAAAATATCACTGGTTACAAAAAATAAATTCTTCAATACTTTGCTGTAGACCCCAAATAGTGGTAAACTGGTGAAGGAAAGAGAAAAACTCTGCCACCCAGGACTAAAAAGCTCAGCTTTGTGAACATTCACAGTAACACCAGGTGATGTGTTCATCATGTTACTGAAAAGCTCATCAGAAATTTAACATCCACAGTGAGGTGTGGTCACAGACTATGGTGAGACATTCCAAAGGAGCAGCAGTGACTGTGCCTTACCATGGCAGTCCCCAAGCTGTGCTGTGTTGCCATTTTCGACATCTTGTACGTATCCTCCAGTGCTGTGGTTGTATGAAACAAACAAAGAGAACCTGCAATTAACAGTATTAGTAAGGATACAAATGGAGATTTTTTTTTTTCTGGAAGCAGCAGATGGAAACATACACAACAGCCAGTGTGTGGCCCAAAGGATTGTACAAAATGTACAGGATAGTTCGGCTTTAAAACTATCTGTGTGTGCTTGTGCCAGGAAATAGAAGAAAAACAATCCCTTTTTTTTAGCAGCTACATCATGTCTTCTCCATTGGGCATGCTCTTGGGTTTAGATACAACCATCCAATTATACCAGTTAAAGTTTGCACTGGCCTGCTACAAAGGCCTCTTTTTAAGATACAGCTGCTAGTGAACCATATATTACAGACTTGATTTGTGCAAAATGCCTTTGGTATGCATATATAACACCCCAGGCTCCAGCGTGGAGGCACAACCTTGCCCTTCCCACTGTGAATCCTGTGCTTTCATATTTGCAATTGCCTGTGCCCTGACCATGAGCATGCCTGGAAGGGGATACTGCATCCTGTCCTCTTGGAGCTGCTCAGGTTTGCATGCTGCAATTGTTTGCCTTCCTGCTTCCAACTGCTCTTCCTACAGGTCTGCCTGTCCTCCTACGTATGCAAAACTCCCACTGAAATCAAGTCTTCACCCAGAAGTTGCAGAATTAGGCCAGACTTTAGCATTCTGCTCTCTTACATATAGAGTGCACTGGAAAAAAAAAATCTTTAAAATATAGAGATTTAGTAACTGTGCAAGGGAAGAGGCACAGGACATGAGCTTGTGGGGTCTGTACAGCATATCCAGAGATGCTGGGCTAACTTGAGGAGTACTTACAGCATGCCTGGTGTCACTCTTCCACACGCCTCATGGTCTAGCCACCCACAGTACGGGTCCCGTGAAGCAATACATGCCCTTGCAAGAAAAAAAAACACAAAACCCCATGCATTTTTACTTCCTTCCTAAGAAATGCTGGTGCCCTTGCTTTTTGGGGAGTTCAGGGATGGAGCCGTACTTTTTGCATGACCCGTGACGCTCACAGCGACTCAGGGGAATTCTAACGACGCAGCTGGAGAATGCCACAAACAGAGCATGGTGCTCTCTGTCCAGCTGGAGGGAAATGACTCTTCTGTCCTCCTCACTTTCTGCATTACACCTGGTCAGCAAAAACAAGGCAGGCCACTGCTTTAGTGACTGTAGTACTTTGTGCAGTAAACATTTTATTTATTGTCCGTGTAGCTACAGAACAGAAGCTTTTCACATACATGAATGTAACCTACTACTCTTTGCTGAGGCAAACCTCTGAGTTACCAAATGCTGGCTTCTGGCTCCTGCTAATAGCTAGGTGAGAAATTCACTGAACTATGTAGGAAAAAAAAAATCCACATCCATTTTCTTTGTAATATTGTGAGAGAGCAGAAGAGGATTCCTGTATTGGAGGCCTGTAGAGTCTAATTGGAATACTTCCACTCCCAAATTCTTTGTGCCAAAAAATAAACAAGTTTAAAATGATCAGATATAGGTTATACGCTATCGACCATTCTTGAGCAACCCTCAAGATTAGCACAGATCATTTCTTTTTAACATCACCAAATACTTCTGACATTTCAGAAGAATTTGTGGGACAGTTAGACTGTGTCACTGACGTCACTGGAATGGAATTAGGTTGTTCATTCAACCCATGCAAAATGGCAAGTGACCAAATACTTTCAGGTTATTCAACATGAAATGACAAACAAGTGGTGATGTTGGTGATAATGAGCTGGTTTACCATAATCTTTTTTAGCTAGGTACCAAGGTCTAGATGAAGAGCTTAGATGTTCTGGTAATACTTACCTTGCATGATTATATGCTTCAATCTCTTCCAGTAATATGCTGTCATTCAAAGAAAAAGGCCTGGTCTTTGCCAAGATTTTAAGTACTACTCCTGCTTCAGAGCCAACAAATATGACTGTGTAGTTCTGGTAGGGTCCAGCAGCATGGTCTACAGCAATTGCTGTCAATCTGTATCTAGCAAGACCAAAAGGCACATCATTAACAGTAAGTTTTCTTGTTTTCCTTTTCACAGATGTTACTCCTGAACTGTCATACCTGACACGTGTTTTGGTAAACCAGGGCTCCTCAGTGACTGAGGGAACAGCTGAGTCCATCAAAGGATGAGATTTGATGAAGGAGAGTGTTTCGTCTGGGAAATCAATGGAGGTTTTGTAAGCCTCTGCTAGGCCATGTTTTGCACAGCAGCCAGGTCTGAAATGAGAACAATATTGTTTTCCTCTTGATATTTTAGTTAATGAGAGAAGGCAGCCAGTTAATGAGCATCCTTATGGCTGAAGTGTCAAGCGTGGCTTTGGGTTTTACCCAACAAGGCACTCAGGAGTGCAGCTGATTTAAGGTAGCTCTTTACAGGGACAATGTTATGACATCATGGGTGAGAACCTTTTACCTTGGCTTTGGTACTTTGTCTTCAGGTACAGCTGTCCAAACAGAGTCAGGAGTCTTTTGTTCTTTAAATCTCCCTTTGAAGACTTTCTCAATGTCATCCATGCTGAAAGCACACACTGCTGAACCAGGGATGCTGTAAAATTCAAAAAATAGTTTCAAGAACTCAGATTACAATGGCACCAATCTCAGGGTAAAAAGAACTCAAGATCTGCCTTTGATGAAAGGCTGCTCATCTCTTACCTGTTGAGCTGTGTGGTGAATACACCCACAACGGTGGGCACTCCATTGATTTCTATTATGTCTGTGATAGACTGCAGAACATCAAAGTAGAAGAATGAGTCCCCAGGAACGGAGCAGTTGAGCCGAGCTTTCAGAAAGGATGTCCAGTGCTTTTCCAGGACCCTTTGGGAGCCCCCCATGTCATTTTTGCAGATGCGTGCCACACGGGAATACACAGCCTGTGAAAGGCAAAAAGAAAGAAAAAGGGAGAGAAGCTTGAGAGGTGCAAGGGAAACAGTGCTTGTTTCTGAGCCCTTAATAAAACACCAAGATAATGCTGTTAACAGGAAGTTGCCATTTATCTGCACAGAGAAGATGAAAGCAAATGGTGTTCAGCTCGTAGTGCACAGGCAACATGTCACCAAGCAAATGCATCTCCACAGTTTGCTCCCACCCTTTTTGCCTTCAAAATCATATTGTTAGTGAGATTTAAAGACTTTAATTAACCACGTGTAAGGGATTTAAAAATTTATTGTAGAATATCCTTCCATGGTGAGACATGAGTATTATACTCTCTACTGCCATGACTGAATTATTCAATATCCAGGGACATTAGAGAAACTTCTTTGAAACTCTCCTTTTGTGTTGTTTTCTTTTGTTTCTTTAATAAGCATGAAAACACCCTCAGCTTTTCCATTACTTGGCACAAGAGTTAAGGCAACAGCAGAACTAAGGCAACAGCACACTGAAAGACACCTGTAGCGAGCTCACTTAACAGCAAGGCCTGGAGAACAGAAACAGCTTTTTGGTTAAAGAATGCACTGCTCTAGTTCTCTTTTTCTCCCCTCCCTGTAAATTATAACTGTGGTAAAACTGTGCAAGCTTTGTCCTAGTTCCTCCTTCATATTATGAACGGTGCTCGTTCCTGATGCTGTTTTAGGATGAGCTCTTTCTGCTGTGACTCAGTGGTGACGATACCGACCTTGCCTAAAGTGTTGTGCTCGACAGCAATTTCTCGGAAGAAGAAATAAACATAGTTCCCATATTCTATGGCATGGAGGAAGTGTGGTTCTGTAAGAAAGAGCAAGGAGAAGTGACTTCAAGGAACTGCTCAATGGACACACGACAGTGACACTGTGAGATTTGGCGCATCCTCCCCAGGTCCACAGCAGCCAACGTGAGCTCCAGTCTTCCATATACTTTGTCCAAAACCAGGTGCATTGGAGTTTAAATGAAGTCTTTGGCTAATGGACTGTAAAAAGGCCCCACAGAAACTGTATTTCAACTAAGGTATTTTGTTACTGCAAATTCATTCAATGAACCATTTAACAAAGATTTGGTCTGGCTTTTAAATTTTTTTTTCATTATGCAGCTTTTTAGTACTCTAAAAGCCTCACACATGCTGACATTGTAGCATATGTGTAAACCAGTCTGGCTGAGAATAACCTGACTTTCTGTGCCACTGCAATTACATTTGCCATGTGTATGGGAAAATACTCCCCAAATTACCTTTTATCCATTTGGAGTCATACTTTATTGTTCTTAAGGCAGATCCATCCCCCATGCTGCGATAAATAACAGCATCACTTGCCAGGAAATCTGCTACTGTTGCTGAATACAATTTTCCATCTAAAATGGAAATTGAAAACATGGTAATAAGAGGTCTTTAATAATCTGGAGAATTCTGACTAGCCTGTATTTTTCCCCATTTCTTTACTGTCACACTTCCCCAGACTGCTGTAACCTATTTATTAACAGGTCAGCTTCTAATCCATTGGAGGCCCTTTAAAAAATTTAAGAGCAGGGGCAGCATGACACCTTTAGCTTTCCTGTGCTTGCTTTAAAAGCTCTCTGTCTCCTTTGGTGTCATTAATCATTTAGACTCATTACAAGCAGAAGTTCTTACCAGCAAAGAGGGCGACATTGGTTTGTCTGGCATCAAATGGGCATCTTGCCAAACCACTAATTTCCTCTCCATCATACTCTAATGTATTCAACTAGAGAAGAAAAATAAATGGGTGATAGTGTCATTTCTATTTTGTGAACTGGCACAAAAGCAAAACATTGTCTTTCCACAAAACTTAATTCAGCACATTGGCTTCTGTCTGTTTTTATTTCACCTTGAAGCACTCTCCAGGCACACTGGATGTATTTGCTATGGCACAACCAGTGCAAGCAAACCCAGTAACAAATTAATGACATCTTCAGTACTCTTACCCGATAGTATCTGCACATGGGGTTAAATGCATTTGTTCCACAGACAAACACCATCTCATCATTTCTTGGAACAAAGACTTTAATGAAGTTATGGCATTCATCCTGAAAAGAGAGTAAGATATATTAATCACAAACTCCATGTATATAATAAATACTAGTGTCATTTTTCTATAATGTGCTAAACTTACTTTATGTTTGCCTTTCATAGCACAGTTCTCTCTGTCCTGCTGCTTTGATCTCCATGTTAATTTCTGTTAAAGCAGACCAGAAAGGAACATTTGAATTCCTTGCCACAGCAAATTCTTAAAAAAACCCATTAAAACTAAAGAAAATATCGCTCCCTTTCCAGCATGCATCTGCTCACCTTGCTTGGGATAACTTCTGATTTTGGAACTTCATTTAAGTTCACAGTGTAAACCTGGTCCCTATTTACAGAGTAAAAAGACAGCAGTAAATTCATTAATTCTGTGCTTCTTCATCTGATAAGCTACATCTATTTTCAGAATGTTATGTTAGACCAGCAACTCCTATGAAATGCTTATGGATATTCTGTGTTTGATGCAAATGGGAGCAGGATGTTCATGGGTAACACGGGGTGGCTTTGATTTTTATTGCTGTGGTCCTGAGATAGCACCTGCAGTGTCCAGCTGCCCATCCCTGTCTGCCCATTCTGCTGAAGACTAACATGGGCTGTATGCAAGTGTGTTATCCTCACTTTCTACACCCCTGATGTGTCAGCCCAAGTTTAAAATGATCAGGAGATGTTTTTATCAGGCAGGGCAGTAATATAAAAGAGGGAAAAGAGCATTTGATCATTGGTTTAAGCTTAACTACAGTAACTGCAGCCTTCAAATCCAATTTTCATGCACTGGCCATAGATATGGTGTATTTCTCTGAGAAATTCTGCCCCAATTCTAATTTTTATCATATTCTGCACATTTTTCTAAATGAATTTTACACATAAATGCAAAACCAGAAGAGAAAAGAATTTTAATCTAATGAACTGAGTGAAGGAAAATTACCTGCCAGTGATATAAAGTGTGTCTCGAATTTTCAGCATTAGTTGGAAGTCCAGTCTGTGCTGAGATTCATTGCCTGAAGGGCGTCCTCTAAATACTGGATATTGCCTTGAATCTGCAAGTAAAAATGGGCTACACCATCACTCAGGATTATAGAGCTAAAGAATCAATATATAGCATTGATTAGCTGTATATACTAGGTGTAGAAGGGTTTAAACTAAATTCCTTGAGTAATGTCTTGAATATAAATGAGGAAAAGATGGCTAATGTCAGCAAATGTTCTTTTTCCTGAAGTTATTGCCGTATTTCTGATTGCTTTTTTAAGAAAATGATTAAGTGTTCTATTAAAGATACAAAACCAGTAAACACATTTCAATTTGAAAGGAATCAGATTTTTTTTTTTAAATTTCCTGTGGTGGGGGGAAGGAAAAAAATAATCAACATTAGAACTTTTTCCCTGGTGTTTAGCAGCACTTGCAGATTACTTACAGTGGTAATCCACAACATTAATGGGGTCCTCGTCTTCGGGGAAGCTGACGGCGCGGCAGCGGGACAGGCTCAGCAGCGTCACCAAGGCACAGAGCACGGGGAGCCTCATGGCTGGGGACAGGTGACAACTCTGCTCAACTACCTGCAAAACAGGGACACAGCAGTGAGGCTGAGCAGCACGGGACACACACACCACTGCCTGCTGCTCAAGGGAGGTTTTTGTTTGGATTTGAGCCCTGGCAGCACGGGACATTGATGGGAAAGTGCTGCGTGACACAGCCCTGCTAGAGGCTGCCCTGACACATATTGATGTTTGCTAATTTCTAGCTGGATTTATGGGCATTTCCAAAGAAGATGATGACTGTCAGCCCATTTAATTCACAGAATCAGAAATAGAAAATACAAGCTGCTGACCTGGTAAGAAAAATTGTCAAACTTGGGATTAGAATTTTAATTAAACCGCAATCTCTTTCCATCCCCTCAATCACCGAATGTCGTCCAACACAAACCCTTTTCCCATAGTGTACCTAAATCTCATCCACAAAACATGACACACACAATGTGCCTGAACATCCACACTGTGTTTTAATGCCATTGCTTGTTTGCAGGCTGTGCCATCAATACTCAGTCCAATGTGCCCATTGTCACAGAACTGCTGCCCAGGAGCAGGCACCTGACGCTTTTCCTTGTGCAGTGACTTACACATGTGCAAAGTAAATGCAAAATGCTGCCCCTGCAGTGTGACAGTGCTGTCACACTTCACAAGGGTGGCAAGAGACTCAAATGGGGATGCAATGTTGAACCACCTTCCCAAGAGGCTACTTTCCCCCTCCATCTATTTCCTCCTGTCGAAGGCTTCAGAGGCTTTCACCTGGGGGTTGTGTGTGTGCTCTGTAGATCAGACAGCACAGATCATGATAGCACCACAACATTATACAACAAAGCTTTTAAGAAGGGAAGGGAAACAACTTCTTCAATTTAACCACAGGGATATTTTAGTGAGCAGAATGTAACTACTCAAGTTGCAATTTGGGTAGGATGCGAGAAAACACATTTCAAAGTGAAATGTGATCCTTAATGACTGCAAGTGGACTGGGCAGGGGTCATATTTCTCATTAGAAACCTGGCAAATGTAGTATTATTCCCTCCTCCAAGCTTTTGGAGGCATTCATTCAGCCCCGAATCACAGGTCAGAGCTCTGAGTCATCAGCTCAGTGCCTTGCAGTTGCTGAAATTGGTTATTAAATGCTTTGTCTAAACAGAAAACACAAAGAGAAACCTTTCCATTTTAATGTTTCAAGATTTTCAGTGAGAAGAACATGTTGCCAGCACAAAGTGCCAGACCTTATCCAGCAAAGCACAAAAGTATTAATCATTTAATAATTTGAAAAGCAATTAAAAACCCCCTTCATAACAACACTTAACCTTTCAGTAATGCTTATGGGGGACGAAAATGCTGTATTTGTTAATTGATAATATGGCTGGCTAGGGGAAGAGCTTCCTCCTTCCAGAGGCTGCTGAGCTGTCAGTTCAGGCTGGACTGTGAGAAGACCAGCTGAAAAGCTGGGAACATTTGGGGATGGGGGTGTTGTCTGGATGCCAGCCCATTACAGACTGACCTGGAAAGAAGCATTTTCCACTGTTAATGATATTTCTGTATCTCAGTCCACCAGTCCAGAACGAATGGGCTGTGCTCTTAGTCAAGATTGATGAGTGCAGTGGTTAATAAACACTAATGATTCCTGGCACTTTCCCTCTGCTCTTCCTTGTCCTGACATGGCCTCTTCAGCTGAAGCATCTTGCGTTAAATTACTAATGAGCAAACTTAAAACAAACTGGAATTAATAAAGTTAGTCAAATTAGTTCTTTCTTGTGAAAGCACCATTACAGCAAAGTCCTGCAGCACTGTTGCTTCCAGACACAATAATAAATCATTAATGCTTACACAATCCGGGTTTTTTTGGGCTTTTTGTAAGGAAATGCAGGTTCCAAATGTCCAGCCCACTCCTTTTCCAGTGAAAGAGAAAATGCACATAAATTGCATGTTGAGTTGGTGCGTAGTAACATCTATAAGGTGCTTAGTAAAATGCTTAGTAAAAGTCCTCCCTGAAGCCTTGTTTCCTTGGAGAACAAATGAATAAAAATTGCCAAAGAGCAAGATGCTCTCCCGGACATGGAGGCTGCAGTCAGCATGGAGGATGAGGCTGCTTGTGGCCCATATCATGACTCAAAGAGACCCTGGTCTGCCTTTGAATTGCACACAACTTGCAAACTGTACAAGTTCCACCTGTACAAAGCAGGGGCATGTAATCAGAAGTTTCTTTTTCCTTCCAGTGTTCCATCTGGGAAGAACTGACTGGGGTGAGAATTACAAAACTTCCATGTAACCTCCCTTACAGAGGCAGATACTGATTTCTAGACTCCAGGCAATGGCTGCAGAAAAAAGGGCAATTTGTTTTTGTTTTTAGGTCACAATTGTCAAAGGGCAACTTGTTTTTATGTCATGATTATCATGCCCAATATGCAACAAACTGTCAGAAAAGCAAACAGGAAACAACTGAAATGCCAGGTAAACAAAGTATCAGTTCTCTCAGATTCATATTTCAGGCAGAGTATCAAACTCCCTAAAAGAATGTGAAGTTTTGTACATGTACAAAACATGTACATGTAGATCTAGAGGATGTGTCTCCCCAGAGGCTGCATCCAGAGCACAAGCAAACTCACATTTTTGTCTTCCCCAAAAAACCCTCAAACAACTCAGCACACTCCAGAGATGAACCCTGAGAACATACAGGACAGGAATAATTATGTTCAGGAATCTTTTCTAACTAAACATCATCTGTCACAAATCTCTATCAAAGAAATTACCGACATGAAGCACAGACCTTTGTCACGACAAAAGAAGACAGAGAGCTGCACTGGATCAGTAAACTACAGCTAATCACTTCTCACCAGTGAGGCAAGTATGGATTTCTTTATTATTTTGCATGTAAAATTATTAAAAGAATATTAACAGTAGCTCTGCTTTCCAGCTACATATGAAAAGAAAATGCACCTGCTTCAAGAGGCTCTTAAATGCAGCTTTTATCTGGCTGGACACAGGCTTGAGATCAGAACCACTGAAGAGAGAATAAACTGGGAAGAACAGCTGTTTCCTGGATAATCAGAAAAATGGGCTCCATCTAGCCCTTGGAGCAGAGGTTTATGACAGCCAGGTGTAGCCTTTTGGTACACAGATAGACTGGTGTGAAAGACGTAATTCCTGCCACATTCAAACCTTTTAGTGGAGGCCGCTACTGGGGACTACAAATAACAATACTGAAATATCTGTTAGGCCTGGAATAGCTGATTACAAAATGCTGGCAATGTCTACCTTCAAGAAAATGCAGAAAACATTCATACTCTGGGTTTGATTATTTTACCCTGCCAGGATTCAGCCCAGTCTTTGATTAATTTCTCTTACAAATTGCATTCCTAGCATTTCTGCTAGAAAACAATCCATGGCAAATGCAATGTTTGGAAATTACCATATTGCTATCCTTGTTTTGCAGCTGGGGAATTGAGGCAGAGATCAAGGCTGAATTTGTGACCAAGGAAACCACAAAAAAGCTTTTTCAAAGGTTCTGAGCTGCTTGGGGTCAGATGTGCTTCTTCCCTGCAGCACGGTCACACTGACCAGTGTCCCTCAGGTGAAAAGCTGGTTACAGATCAGAGCTCCTCTGGCCACGTGGCCTATGCCATAATGAGTTGTGTCTGCAAGGAGAAAGAGCTAGAGGTGTAAATGTTAACTGGTGGCAAAAATCCACCTTGTTAAGGAGGTGAGCAACCTGCCTGAAACAGGCCTCAGGGAGATGCTGTTGGTCAAATGGGAGGCAGGCAGTTGTTCCAAGTAATAAACTGGCTCTTAGTGGCTGCCACCTTTCAATCTCAGATAGAAATCCCATCCTTCAATTCCTGATTGGGGGAATCCAGAGAAGCAGGATATAATTTCTGTTAAAATATGAGCCTGCCTTCAAACAATCACACATGAAGGGGAACAGGCTGGTGTTTCTTGCCCATTAATCTACTGCAGCCTTTGACAACGTGCTGGTGACGCTCCATCAATCATCTTTCCGTGCACTGCCACGTAAAAGAGAAGGGGGAAGGGAAAGGGCATTCTGCCAGCTGGGGGGAAGCAACATACAAAATGGCTTCAAACCAGACTGATGCAATATCTTCTGCTTACTGAAAAAGAAATTCTTAAAAATCTCCTTAACATGATAAACGCTTCTCAAAATGCTACGCACAGACAGGAGTGCAGCACAGCAAATCCAGGCTCAAGTTCAAGACAGGTCAGAACAAAAGATACATCCTAAATGTTAGCTCAATTGAGGAGAGTTTGGCAAGGAATGGAGGAAAGAGTTGCAATAATAAAAGCTGAGTAAATGACTACATCACTTTCGTCCTCCATCAGACTCAGGCTGTTAGGTGAGACCAAGGATCCCCTCTGTGTTTGGAAGCACAAGTTGGCCATAATGTTCAGGGGGGACAGGCAGAATTGATTAGCAATATGCTGAGCCTAGTCAATTTATGTTGATGTGGTTTCCCACAATCCCAGCTGACTCCACTTGGACAAATCAGGAAATCCCTGCTGTCCTCTGCTCCTTCCTGCATGCAAATGACTCCCTGAGGTCACTAATAAGTGCAAGGGCACTGACTAGTGTCTTTCTCAGATGGTACCTTCTGAAATTTTGAGCATGAAACCACTCAAAAATAAAAGTTAATCCAAAACAAAACAATCTTTTACTGTTGTTTGTTCATAAAGTTCAGCAAGTTTCTCAGGGCCTACAGCTGAGATTTCAGTTCCTGACGCAGAGCAAAGCTGACCCTGTGCAAAACCCAGCAAGTTCCACTGAGCCCCTGGCCAGAGCAGTGCCTTGAAGCTCTTTAACCAGAAGAACACTCAAGCAACAGAGATCTCTTGGCCAGGCTAGAGCAAGTCACAGATTCCACCTGCACCCTCTCCCCCCCCTCCGCCCCCTTTTTTATGGATGTAAAGGACTAGCATAGAAAAGTTAAAAATCTTGTTTACTGCAGCCTCAAGGATTACCTCTTGCTGTACAAATCACTTATGGTCTACTAAAAGCAGTTAAAAAACACTACCTGAAAAAGGTATGGTTCATGTTCTGGGCTTCATGAAGTTAAAATTCTCCTGGCAGCGACTCTGCTTTGGGGGGCTAAGGATTTGCACCTGAGTTTACTTGCTGATGGTAACTGCTGCCAGGTGGGACAAAATCAACTTCTTGAGCCACCTGCAGAGAAAACACAGCTGGCCAGTGAGTGCAGAGTACAGAAAGGGAGAATGCTGCTCAATTTGGTTTGTTGACCAGGTCAACAATCTTTTCAGAAAATGAAACATTCAGAAGCAAATATATGAAGGTGATATAGGGTGACTTCAGGGGCACCATAGACTTGTAGAAATGTTCACTGTGGCAACCACAGATGCACCAGAACATAGCCACACACTAGGGGAACCAGATCAAAGTGTGTTTTGGGAATCAAAATATGAAAATGGAGCCTTTTTGTGCCATCTGAGTCAAAATACGAGACCATCATGGCCCAGGGTCTGATACTTCAAACTCAAGATGGGGAGCCAACAATTATTTTTCCTATCTCTATTTTTTGGTCTTGGTCTCTTTTTCCTATGTCTTACTGTGTGAAATGTGTATGATGAGTCATTTGCTTACAAGCCAGAAAGTATTCCACAAAGGATGTAACATTTGCATTAAAAATCTGTATCAGTATTTATGATATGAAAGGCAGGGGATTAGATTCCCATTTTAGATCATATCTATACATAGGTTTTCCAATGGTACAATTGCATTATAGCATGGTAAGTCCTCCCGAAGCAGGGATACAACAACCAGCATCACTGCAAGTGTGATTTTCTTTATAATTCTTTTTAATGTCATTCCAGTATGTGATTTTTCTAATGAAGGCTGACTTCAATGAAGTTCCTGAAGGCAATGCCAGAGGTTTACTGTACATTCAAATTTTAGAGATGCTCTATGATGTGATAAATCCATGTTTTGGAATTTGGTGACAGATTGTTTCAGCTAATTATCAAATAACATAGGAAAATATTTGTAGCTATAATGAAAGAAAGGTACTTAATTCTTGTAGTCCCTTTTTAGGAACACGAAGCATGATTTTCTATGAATGAATAGGTAATAGAAACTCTTCCTATCCTATAAATGTACACCCAAATGTAAATTTGCAGTATGCAGCTATCCTTACTTTTTATAAAAACTTTAAAGTTTACAGCTCTGAAGAAAAAAGTTAGGATATTTAGAGCTGAGATATTAATTGAGCATGAAAGTGCAAATAACAGGTCTGTTATTTTAAGATAATACTTGACTTCTTTTAAGGATTCTGCATTAACACCTCTTGATCTATGCCTAAGTAAAAAAAGATAGTTTAATATTAAAGTGATGAAACCCTACCAGTGAGTATCACAGCTTTCATCTTAATTGGCTTATGGCACTGCCAGCTACACTTCAGTTGTTTGCAGGCTTTGAACATTGCAGCAAGCGCACCCCTCTTGCTCTAGAACAAGCTGACAGAACTTGCAAAATAGATGGGGTGACTTTTAATGATGTAAGTGTTTAGTGGTTGATTAGAAGCACTTTGAGGTCTAAATTCTCCTGTGATCAGAAATTTACTTGAACACCAGATAGTTTCAGCAGGAAAGGAAATAAAATGCTGAGCAAACGATAAGTGATTGCCTCAATTATGGTTATTTTAAGTTAATTTTTGAGACTGAATGTTAACTACCTTCCCTTATAAGGGTGACATGAAAGTCCTGCACCTGAAATCAACCTTGATTTCAGCTCAGATCTATGGTCAAATCTGCTCCGTTTTGCCAGGCTCCTGCAGGACATGCTTTCCTTGCAAGTTTACCAGGGCTGGGCTATCAGTGATGGAGTGCAAGGTGCTTTACCTTAAACAGTGCTCTGGATTCACCATTTTAGCAGACCTGTATTTCATTAATTCAAACTGCTCATGCCCAGCTGGGACTGCCCTAGGATATACTCAGTCCATGGACTGGTGCAGGGAACGTTTGTTCCATACTCTGGGCACTGATCCTCCATTAATTCCTGGCCATGGGAAACTCTGGTAGCAGGAACTACTCCTGCCCTGACCCCAGCCTGAGGAAAGCAAAGCCATCCTGCTGGGGAGAGCAGCTGTGGCTCATCAGGGTGAAGTCCTGAGCATCTCCAGCTCCCAGCTGTGTCAGGTGTCTGATGCTTTTGATGAATATGTTTTAGACCAAAACACTTTTATCCTGAAAACTAGGGAGCGCCCTTAAACCATAATGGCAAAGACCTAATTATCTCTCAAAGTACATACAGGCTTGGATGTAGGTTCAGTAACACCCAAACTGCCCCTCTTGGCCTGAAACAAAAGCCTAGAACCTAGACCAAGGTATCACTTTTCCTCCCTCTAGGAGGGCTGGCTGTAAGTGTGGGTCAGTGCAGTAAGCGAAGGAAGTCAGTGCTCTTCCTGGAAGCCTACAGAACATGATTTACATAGAAAAAACTGCCACTCATTTCAGCATGATTAGGCATCATCTGATAAGGTAACTCTGAGACAGGTATGAACCAGTACTTGCAGGTGAGGACATAATGAAGGTCTCAGGCACAACTTGCACAAGTCCAGCTGACGCCAGAGCCAAGGGAGGTGCTGGCAGCACCCTGGGCCTGCTGTCTGCCAGCCCTGCAGAAAGCACTCTAAGCTGCCTTCCCCCTGAGCAGGGCTGCAGCCCTGATCCTGAGATAAGTGCTGCCCATTTGAGTCCTGGCTGGAGCCCAGGAGGTCAGGGTTTGCCTGCTGGATGAAGTGAATGGGATGTTTTGAAATGGAAGGGAGGTTTGAGGGGAAGGAATATGCCCCAACAAGCAGGGCAGATGGAGAAAAAAGGGATTTGCACCGTGGAAAGGGCACATCTGCTGTTCAACAGGCTGTGCCTCAGACAATGGTGCTGTCAACCTCACTCCAGAAAGCATCACTTCTTTCCTCCCACTGCTCTCCCCTGCTACAAACATCCCTCCAGCATCTCATCCCTATGTCTTGCAGGAGCATTGCTGGCTTGACTTGCTGCTGCTGGGGAGAAAGGCTGCTTGTCACTGCTCCCACTCCAGAGAGAAAGTAAATGGCTGCAGAAAATGCAAAGGGAGAGACAGGAGAGGACTCAACTGGCAAGAAGCACATGAGAGATCTTGAACACTGTGCTGGTATTCTCTGTATGCCGTTCTCAGGGCTGGAATGGTCAGCCAGCCTTGCCTGCAGGAATACTGCCTACAGAGACTGGGGAAAAGGTGTTTTTAAGTAGTCTTGGTTTTTCTGCATGGACTAATCTGGTAGCTGGACACCCAGTTACCTATTTGTATATGCAAAGCATGTGCTCTGTCCCTTTCCTAGGCACCATCAATTACATGTACAAAACATGGGCATGAAAACCTGGAGGAACCTTGAGCTCTAAGTTAACAATTACTATTATCTTGTTATGATTAAAGATTAACTAGGCCAGTAAAAGGATGTGTTATGAAATGTCTTTCCCAGGCTGACAGTAAATAGAGAGTTTTGTTTTCTTGGTTTTAGTTTGGCTTTTTTTTTTTTAATCCCAAAGTCTTCTCAAGATTTTGAGTAATTGTTTAAACTGCTGCTTTTATTTTCCACAATACCAAAATGTTGTCACTTGCCACGTGACTGCTCATACTTTCATTTGAGATGTCGTGCAGAAACACATGGAAATCTGGTGAAGGCAAACCAATTTTAGAACATGTTCCGAGCAATTGTTTTGCAGCACTGCCCTACAGTATGAAGTCTCTTCCATTTCTTAAATTGCCTAATCAAATGCAGACTCTGTTCCAGTCACGCTAAATTTTCACATAATGGCAGAAAAATACTTCTTTCTAGCCTAGCACTGAACAGTTGGATAACATTATCACATTTGCTGCCTTTGTAGTCTCCAAGTGTGTATTTGTAAAAGTATGTACATACATATTCACAGGGGAGAGGGGGGAACACCAGCGCTCATGCTGTGAGACCCTGGGGATGGTCAGAGGGACAGGGATATTCCTTGAAAGGTGCCTGTGCTGAAGGTCTTTTGGGGGGATCTGGCTTACCAGAAATGCAGAGTAGCAGTATTTTATTTATTTAGAAATCAGACCTATTAGTGCAGGAATCTGACTGATTCCTGGCCCTGCTGAAGTTATTAAACTGACATAAATGCAGCAAGGTGAGCTACACCTATTTGTTGCCAGTTTGGGGCTGGAGCCAAGGCTGGTGAAACAGGCAGCCATGGCTCTCCCTGCCCTGGGTCCGAAGCTTGGGCACATCCCTGTGTTGATTTGGGGAACTCTGCACTGCAGAACTGCCCACTGTCACAGAGCAAACACAACCTGCAGAGCCCAGCCACGGCAGTGTTTGCACCTGGATGCAGCCATGCTGAGCACCAGCTCTCCCTCCTCTGTCTCTTACTTGGGCTCCATTGCCTCATGATAACATTAACTCTGCAATACAGGGAAATATTTCCATCACAACGCTTTGGCATTTTGACTAGTGAGCCACAGAGAAGTCACAGATCAGAGTAAAATTAAAGGAAAAAAAAAATTCAAATCAGTAACATATGGACTGCAAGTGCTTGAATCAAGGTCAGAAGGAAATCTGTGCCAAATCAGGGAACGAGACTTAGGGCTTTAGAGCTTTCTATTACAGCCTGTCCCATTCTCTCTCGCACACCGGCTTCCCCAGATCCTCAGTATAATTACAATGTTTCCTTAAATCCTCAGGTTGTCACTAGTAATATTGACTGTGTAACAACACAACAAGATAATCATACCTACCCCCCACACTATTTACGTCTGCAGGTCTGTTTTTCTTAAGCATCTGTACCAAACATTTAGGTTTGTGCTGGCACAGTCTGCTGCTTAAGACCACTGTTTAGCCATGAACAGTGTTACATTTTTGGTGAAGATAAAAATGTGATGCTTGAGGGGGAGGAAAAGCCATAATCCACTCTCACAGTAAAACCTGTCTAGTAGTATGCAAGACAAAAAAAATTTCTATCCATATACCCTTGCAGGAAATCAGATTAATCCCCAAAGCATGAGATGTGATTATTTTTGTCTGAGGTTATAATCAAGGAAAAAAACCTATATAATGCTAAAAATATCCACACAACATTTACTTTATAAAGAAAATATGATTTACTGAGCAAAAACAAATTACTGGCTTTTTGGTGTTAATCTTTGATAAACACATGCTGGGTTAAAGAAACTGTCACAGAGAGAAGTTTGCAAATTGAAAGAAACCATTCAACTCTGCAAGATTATTTCCCCCCTCCCTTATTACTCCTTTCATGAGACACCTGGGGACATTGTTCACACACTGTTGACAGCTTTCCCACTACTGCTTTTCCTCTGTTATCCGTTCCCTTCTCTTCGGCACTCATCCCCAGGTGGCAATACACAAAAGAGCTGTACTTGCAAGGGGTGCCAAAGCTGGCTCTTGGACAACTGTCACAGAGCCAGAGGGCCCTTTCCTGCTGTCCAGGTTGGTTGGTCCAAGTTGTTTCCACAGGGCACTGACCCACCATGCAGAGCTGCTCATGAGACATGCACACTGCCTACACAGCCCTTTTTTGCTCTAGCTACCATCACACCAACAGGTAGAGCCACACACCCTCACGCTGGGCTACATTCAAGCGCCGTCTAAAATTTCAGTACTTCAGCCTTAACTATACATGGAGGTTTTTGTAAATTAAATACACATTTTTCTTCTCTGTGGTCTCTGAAAACACAATGGTTACCCAGCCCGACAGGACACGTAGGGCTTCACACAACATGGGCAGGGGGTACCTAAATGGAGGCACAGCCTCCACTTACAAGGGCTTGACATACAAGCGTGAAGATTTTCTTTTGACCCCAAAGTGCATCTGTCATGATAGACAGACACAGAAATAGCAGCAGCACTTTGTGCTGGTGCTGCAGTCCCTGACCACCCCCAGTGCCCATACACATGCCTGGGAAGCAAGGCAGCAGCACTTGAGGGAAATACCTTTTGTTTCACACCACAATAAAGCTCTGAGGAAGGCCCTACCCAACATAGGTGTGAGCTGGTACTTTATTGCTGCTTGAGAAAGCAGAGTCCCAGCTGCCATGACCATTTGGTAAAATAAAGATGAACTATGTAGCTTGCATTAATAAAAGCTTATTATTGCAGCAAGAGCTGAGCTGAGTGACTGGCTGATCAGCTCTCATCTCTTCTGAGGTCTCACTCCCACTGCTGGTGGGCAGCCAGTGTGTGATGCTGGTCCCCACCACTCACTCGTTACCTTTCTAGATGAGCAACTCTGTGCTTGCCTCCCCGCTGTCCCTCACACACTTGAAGAGCCCCCTAGCATGTATCTGCCAATTAACTCCTCATTCTCATCCCAGGCCCTCTTCAAAGCTCCCCTTTGCCTCTGATGCCAAAGCATGTGTGCCCCCTGTCCCCAACACACGCAGCTCAGCTATGTTTAGGTGGCTTGTGCACCAGCACAGCTGCTGATTATGCAGGTCAATACAGCTCTCCTGCTTCTAGAGGCCACTGCCTGCCTGTATCCATCTGCTATCTGTTCTTTTAAACTATCCACAGTTGGGAACAGGATCCATCCTTTCCATTCTCTGTTTTTCCAGTGGCCATCCAATTAGAAAACTGGGCTGAATTTTGGCTCTTAGATGTAATGGTTTAAAAAAAAACCCAAGTAACAGCAACAACAAACCTTTTTGCACCAAGAGTCTCTGTGTGCAAATACGACCTCTGTTATGCTACCAAGGTCAGGCAGACCAAGGCCAATCTGCTGTGTGAGAATATAAATCAAAGCTGTCCAGAGACTGATTTAGTTTACAAGGTTTGTAACCATTCTGGACAGAACCAATGTCACTTGCTTGCCTGACTCCTTGCTCCTCCTGTTCCACCACCACTTCTTTGCTCCTCCACTCCCACCAAGCCCCTCCCTTCCCACTAATACCTCTTGACCTCCTTTGCTCTTGAAAGCAAAAGTTTTCTTCTAGCAAGAAAGCAGTGGCTCACATATGACAGACAGCCATGCTAGGCCAATTTATTTAAATTATGCAAAAATCTCAACAAGTAAAATTAGCAGAGAGTCACAAGTACATTCACCTGCTGGTTACCTGCAATTCACAGCACATGTCAGAATTAAAACAACAAATCCTGTACCAACTTCTTTCCTATTGCATTCATACATCCACAAAATAAACCAAGGAAAGCATCTGTAGCAAGTATTAGAGTCTGGGCACAGATCCTGTGAAATCACATGGTTTCCGTTGTGGAACTAAAAAGGCTTCTACAAGAATGTGTGAAATACACAGCCGAAATTCTCCATTTCTTTCTGTGCTCCTTGGCAGTTTGTGTGGCTAAGTTAAAGCAGCAAGTTCTGTTTCTTTAGCTGGTGCTTCCCAAGCACACCCTGATCTGCACACTGAGCGCACACAGGATTCAGCCAGCAACAAGCTCCCTCTCGAGCATGGGGAGAGTTAATGTCACCCCACTCCAAACAACAGGTTGCTGTCTCCAAACTGGAGCCTTGAAAAGCAAGAGTCCAGCAGTTGTTTCACTCCTCCCAGCGATTTTGCAGCCTCTCCTTCTGCAGGTGCACACACCGAGCTGCAGCAGGGATGGGCAGGGGTGCCAGAATGAAAGAAACTTCAGGTTCTGGATGTTAACTTTAGTTACCATAGCCAGACAATGCTGCCAGTGGTGTGGAAGAAAAAATTGCTGTAGCCAGCTGTGCTGTTCACAGTCGGGTGGTTTCTGTGTAGCTCCAAATGGTTGTGGAGCCAGTAGCCTGTTGTGGCCAAGGACAGGATGATGGATGGTCTACACACACTGTCCAAGCAGGAAGAATGGCAGAAGTTCACTTCAGGGTTGTTAAAATGCTAATCTGGGTTAGTTAACAAAAGCCAAATGGAATAGAAACGTTAGAGAAATAAATACTACTCATATGTTGTATATATGCACTATAGATTTGATCTCTGTGGTTAACACAAACATTTGACTTTGGAAGTGGGACAATTCAACAGTCTTCCTGTCTGAATAAACAGAATCAACTTCTGATATTAGCTGTACTGCAATTACTGTCAAGCCATGGCGAGGGAAAGCAGGCTATGGCAGACAACACACAGAGCTCCACAAACAGCATCGAAAGGGCAGTAATACTATTCTCACCGCACACCTCTTCCATGTGACACAGGAACAAATCAGAACCCACTTTCCTTTGAACTTAAGGCTGGCAGCTATTCACAGAACAAGCAACAGCTTAATAAAATGGCTTAGATGGATTTTAACAGTAACTGCAGTAGCTTATCGGATGAATAAGAAGGGATCATCTGTTCGAGCAGCAGTTTTGACGAAAGCGACATTTGAACTGTTTTAATTACATACAGAGTTGCTAAGACTGAAAATAACTTGTACTACCCAATGCCAGTAATATGCCTTATTCCATCTTTTCTTTATTACTTGTGAAGCAAATTATTACTTTATCAAGTTGAAAGGTATCTGATTTTATCAATCTGGAATTAGAGGTATGCTTAACATAAGAGTATGTAATAAACCATCATCTTCTCTGTTCAGTAAGCAAACACACAGTCTAAGCCTTGAAAAATATCAGAGACTGCAACATAAGTAAGCTCCACATAAGCTTATACAGGCACAGAAGCTGTTGAAATAATTGTTTCCTTTGCCTTACAAAGATTAGAAATGAAACAGCCTCAATTTTACCACTTTTCTACACCTGATGAAAAGTGACCGTATTCACCCCGATCTCCACTTGACTTCAGATTTCAAATTGCTTTTTATTTTTCAGAAGAACAAACAAACATAGCATTTCAACATTTCCATGCAAGTTCTGTCCATCTAACTGGCTAATCTGACTTCAGGGGATACCGAGTCCTGCAGTAAGTGCACTAATGTTTTTAAAAGAATTTAAACGCCATAAAAATCCAGAACTGAAACCTGAATGTGATCGACTGTAGTAAAACCAGAAGATACATTATTACAAATGCCTAACATACACTTTGAACTGAAGTTCCACGGTGGACTTTTCCTTCACACGCCTCTCATGACAGGACCGATCAGCTCAAAGATCAACCTGGAATGCTTAATTATAGATGCCATTCACTCCATCTAAATGTGTGCTCTTCATAAATAGCCAGCAAAGCTATGGCAGCTCCAAGGGCTGAAGTATCTGCTCTAACAGTCAGCTCAGCTCAGCCATTCCCAGAAACGTTCAGATGGTCCAGCTCAAAGGGCGCGAGAGGCTGGGGGGAAAAAACCCGCAGCCATACAGCTGGTTTGTAGAGCTTTGACAGGGCCATCACTGTATTCCTGGCACACACTCCTGCATCACACAAAGCACATTTAGAAAATGATGTTATCTCTGTTGCATCTCACCATAAAGAAGAACAGGTAGTGACAGACTGCAGGATATGGAGGAAGGAGGTTCACTGTAACTTAAGGTGCAGATGAAAGTGAGAAGCTGGTTAAATAAACCAACATAGAGCCTCTGGGTCATACTTTTTTGGCTGCCTTTCTGAAAACAAATCTGAGCTACATAATTCAGAATCCTAATAAATTCTTACTACAAACTTTTTCTTCCTGATTTAAAAAAAACCCCAAGCTTAATATTAGCTAACACAAAAACTGCTGAAGTTCATAATTATATAGAGAAGAAATCAGAGCACTAAGCTGGCAATTTGTTTTTATCTAAGCCAGAGTAAATGTTTATACAATACCTGCCAACGTAACAAAATATGTCCCTCACTTACTACATTAAACATGATTCCATACAGCTTAATTTACTGAAAGGAACTGAAGCAGACTTTAGAGGTGCACAGAATTTTATAGTATGAATAAAGCAGGAAAATCGTCTATTCTCTTTTGCCACAAAAGTAATTGCAAAGCTTTACAATGAGCTTCCTGTTGGACTTGGAAAAAGGAGAGAACCTCAGAAAATTCTCTGTGAAAGTATTTGTATGTGAGAGCAACAGACCAGCAGTAAACGCCTCTAAGACAGTGGGAAGCTGTTTCTTTAAATAATATTTAGGGAGCATTAATAAGACCAACAACATGAAGCACAAAGGTATACCAATAAAGATGCATGCTTTCTTTCCCCCCAAAGGAAATAACCAGGGGAAAAAAATGCCACACATTTACAGAGCACTGAACAGTATTCTGGAGGAAGTTTGCTGTAATTCCTGCACATTACGTGTGAAGCGTGTGTGTGTGTGTACATGGATAAGCTACAATACCATCTGCACAGCAAGTGCCACATATGTGAGCATTATGAACCATCATTGCTGCTGCTATGCCCAAAAGTAAATGTATTCTAAGCCACACACACATACAAATACAAATGATTTTACAAACTGAAGGCTGAATTTTGCTCAAATTACTCACAGGCTAATGCTTGTGATACAGATACAATCCTGACCAGAAGTAAGAAACAACTGAGAGATTGGCATAAACCCCCTAATTTAAGACTAGCTATATTCATGCTAACAAGTGGGATACCCACCGGAACTACAGTTTTTTCAGCACATCAACCTAAAGCAGTTAATCGCATTTTTCAACTCACAAGATAAAACACAACCACCATAAAAAACACCCTTCCATAACCACCCCACAACCCTTTAAAACACAGGTGTAATAACTACCTAGATATATCTGTGTGACCTTTCATTTCCATTCATCCTTATAAATAATAAAAGGAGGCTTTAAATCCTTTCTAATTACTCCTTGAAAGCAGCTGTATCGGTTTCTGCAGTGATGAAACGCCCCCACCCCCCCAGAAAAAAAAAAAAAAAGTTTCCCCCCTACACCTGAGACTTTTTTTCCG